>OX467716.1:36714666-37309666 GCA_950111635.1 Agelastica alni
TCTCAGGAAGTACAAACACGAGCCGGCCGTAGTGCTCAATCCTGACGGCACTCCGAATCCTCTGCCCGTCATCGACGTCTACGGCACGCGACGTGGACCCAAATCGAAAGCGACCAACAAACCAACACCGACCGTCGCAGAACCAGTCGTACCGGCCGCACCGATCGCACCGATTAATCCTCCAGAACTGCCGCCGATGATGGGATTTCCCTTTAATCAATTCGCCCCACCGATGGGGTTCCCTTTGCAAGCGATGAATTTTATAAATCCCTATTTTCTGCAACATTTGGAACGATTGGTCAGAGAGCAAAATTACTTCGACTGCCCACCGCAAGCGCCGATTATGCCAACGCCTCCGTCGAATCCGTCACCGCCTGCTGACGACCAAGTTTTGGATCTGAGCAAACACGAACGTACCGACGACTACGACGGTACGACGACGACGATGTTTGACAACGTGGAAGCTGTGGTAAATAATGACGTCGAACAAATTTTGCCCGCAAACGGAATGAAGGAAGACGACAATGTGACCATCAAAATCGAAGAGATGGATAGCGAGCCGACCGAATACAAATGTCAATATTGCGACATAAAATTCGGCGAGTACCTTTTGTACAATATTCATATGGGCTATCACGGTTTCAACGATCCATTCGCTTGCAACAGTTGTGGTGAGGTTTGTAAAGACAGTGTTTCCTTCCATTTGCACCTTGCACGTAAATCTCATAAGTAGTTTCGCGAAAGTAAAAAGAAATAAAAAAAAAAAAAAAAACATCGATCGTACGATTGCTTTTTTTCTAAATGCACTTTTAAAAATTATGGAATTGTCGAAAGGCGTTCAAAAAATTTAAAAAAAAAAAAGAGAAATAAGAAAAATGGGATGATCCACTTTTCGCCCCAGTACATTCGCGAAAAATTAAAAATTTAAATTTAAACTCCGCATTTATTTGATTTTAACCGTTCAACGATGGACGCGAGATCTCTCGTCTAACGATTTTTTCATCTTTTTCTCGGCAGTTGTTGAATAAAATTTAATATTTTTTTTGGATATTACAAAAAAAGAAATGGGAAAAAAAAGAAACGATTCACTCCTCGAGTAAATTCGCGTTAATTCAAACACCAACGAACGACGAGACATCTCGTTTAACGAGATAAAATTTTCTGTCGTTGACGAAAAGAGAGGGGGAAGTGGAAAACGTTTCGGCGATGTTTTTTTTTTAGGATTAAAATCCCGATCTAGTCACGATACGATTATTATGTGAAACGTGCAATTTTATGCAAATTTTATAGAGAGCGCGTCAAGAGGACGCGCATGACCAAAAATCTAAAAATATTTTTTGTAAGAGTCGTTATAAATAATTTTAAATTATATGTTTTTTTTTAAATAATACGTCACGAGTATATATATATATATGTATATAAAGATTGTAAAAAATTTGATAATTTTAAACGTTTTTAAGACTGAAAATGTGGTGGAACCGTAAAAGTGGTTTTTTTTTTATAAAAATATGTGTAAGCTAGAGCTGTTATCAAAAAAAAAATGTAAATAATAAACCCTTATGCGAGTGTTTTATAGATAAGTTCACTATAAATAAACTATATATTTTGAAGAAAACTTTTTTATTTATTTTTTTTAAATCCATCCCTTTCAGGTTTTTTTTTTTTTTTTATGTTCTGGTTCCCACGAAAAGGGATATCCTGTAATGTTCAGAGAACATCGTGGGAACCAAGGGAAAGAAGGTAGGAGTTGGTGTTCTTCTTAAATTTCTGGAGGTTGTATGCCTCGGGAAACACCTCCCTAGGCAATGAGTTCCAAAGCCTCGCAATTCGTTGGATGAATGAGTCTTTGGAAAGTGATGTTCTGCAGGTCTCCAAAGTGACCACGAAGGGGTGTGAAGACTGAACTTGACGGGTTAATCTTGAAGAGACTGCCAAAGGAGGAACGATTGTTGATATTTCAGAAGAGCATCGCCCATGAAAATATCTATAAAATAGAGACAAATCGCCAACTTTTCTACGGTGTTCCAGACAAGTGAGCGAGTTTGTAAGCGAGGCATCACCGACGAGACGAATTGCCCTTTTTTGGACAGAATTCAGTAGCTTCAGGAAATGTTTAGGTGCTGCACTCCAAATATGGGAACAGTACTCCAGTACAGGTCGGATCTGTGCCTTATAGATCATAAGCAGCTGACTGGAGGTGAAATAGCTCTTGGCACGAAACAAAAAACCAAGTTTTTGGGATGCACTTTTGGCAATGGACCTCACGTGATTTTCCCAGGAAAGGTTATTGCTGATAGTAATACCAAGCATCGATATGGATGACTTCAGTGGTATGGTTACTCCTGACAAAGTTATGTTAGGCACAGTGAGATCGGCTTTTCTAGAGAAAAGACATGCTTGTGTTTTGTTTGCATTGAATTCTACCAAGTTATTGGATCCCCATTCGAGAATTGTTGCTAAGTCCATATTTATATTGTTAACATTTCTTCCTCGTTCATTTCTGGTTTCACGGGCTGATATAGGGGCCCTGGAAGAGAATGCGGTATGGAGGGTACTATCATCGGCAAAGCTGTGTAAGGGACATGAAGTTGCTTTCAATAGGTCGTTGATGTGAAGTAAAAATAGTGCTGGTGCTAGAATGGATCCTTGCGGAACACCATCATTTATGAGTAGAGTGTCAGATGAAACTCCATCGACCACTACATGGAGAGACCTGTTTGAGAGAAAACTAGCAAGCAGAGAACACAGCTGAGGGGGCAAGCCATAAGATGGAAGCTTGGCGAGGAGTCCCTGGTGCCAAACTCGATCGAACGCCTTGGAGATATCTAATGCCACAGCTAAAGTTTCTCCATACTTTTCAATAGATAGCTGCCATATATGTGAGACGTATGCGAGCAGGTCACCAGTTGATCTCTGATGGCGGAAGCCATATTGCCTATCATTGATAATTCCTGAGTCTTCCAGATATTTCATGAGCTCGATGTTGATGGCTTTTTCCATGACCTTTGAAATAATAGATAGCAGTGCGATAGGTCTGTAGTTGCTAGGAAGGGTCTTTATGCCTTTTTTAGGGACTGGCTGTACTCTTGCAATTTTCCAATTGGACGGAAATACTCCCAAATTGTAAGAGTGGTTGAACAACTTGCAAAGAACAGGTGTTAGTTCGGGGGCACATTTCTTGAGAACAATCGGCGGGATTCCGTCAGATCCACAGGCTTTGTTGGTGTTGAGACCCAGCAAAATCTTTCTGATAGTACGTTGGCGAAAGGTGATCTCGGGCATGTGACTGTCAATAGGTGTAATGTTCGAGGGTTGTTTTCCCGAAGAATCCAGAGTGGAATTTCCAGCAAATAGGTGCGCAAAGATATTGGCTTTTTCCTGGGCAGTCGTTGCTAGTGTTCCATCTTCATTGGTTAATTGTGGAACAATTAGTGAAAATGTGCGATAATACATTTTCTCTTCATGAAAAGATTACCGTACATACATAAAGTCACGCCTTTTTCCCATAGGGGTAGGCAGAGACCACTTCCTTCCACTTCCGCTACGGTTCTTACACACATATTTTGCTTCCTCTACTTTCATCAGTGCTCTCATACATGCTCGTCGGTTCTTGGTACTCTTGACCTGGCCTTTCTTCAAAACAATGTTGATCTGATCGAAATATGTTCTCCGAGATCGACCTCTATTTTGCCAATTTTACAAAAAAAACAGCTTTACTTTTTGCAAAGATTCACTGATTCACTGTACAATAATTAAACGATTACTGTGATAAAACAGTTTTAATTTTTAAAAAAAATGCCAATTCTGCAATGTAACAACATCACTTTTTGCAAATGCTGTCATTTGTGCAATAAATATATAAATAGTAAAATAAAAGGGCGTCACTTTTTTATAAATGGTGCCAATTGTACAAAAAAACTGGCTTTATTCTGTCCTAAAATAAGTCACTTTTTGTCACTATTGCTTATTTTGCAATAATTAAACAATAACTGCAATAAAACGATCTTAATTTTTGAAAAAAAAAGTCAATTCTGCATTATAACATCACTTTTCGCAAATACTGTGATTTGTACAATAATTATACAAGTAGGATGATAAAAAAGCGTCACTCTTTATAAATTTTGCCAATTGTACAAGAAAATAAGTTTTATTTTGTTCTTGGCTAAAAGTCAGAAGGTCTATTGCACTTTTATAGACTTGGAAAAGGCCTTTAACAGAGTGGCGAGGAGTGAATTGTGGTCGACATTGTCCATGTATGGGGTGAGCGGTAGTTCAATACGAGCACCGAAATCACTTTATGAGGATTCCACTGCTTATGTCTTGTGTTTAACTTATACATTGACGATTATTTAAAAGATTTGAAAGAGAGTGCGTTAATGTTATTTATAATGCCCTGAAAATCAAAGGGATGAAAATAAATTTAAGCAAAACGAAAGAAATGGTTTTTGAAAGAGAAGAAAGCATGACAAACTGTGATGATTAAGGGAGAAAGAGTGGAACAAGTAAATGAGTTTGTATTCTTCAAAGTTTACGAGAGATGGAAAGTATGACAGTGACATTGAGCGAAGGATGTTGGCAGGAAAACAAATGAATAGGGCACTGCATAGCTTTATGAACAGCCAGAAAGTATCAAAAAAGGTGTTGGTTCCTACATTTATGTATGGTAGTGAATGGTGGATTTTGTAGAAGAAGCATGGAAATAGAATTATTGCTGCGGAGATGAGTAGTCTGAGAAATACAGCCGGAGTGACTCGGTTGGATAAAGTGAAGAATAGTGAGATAAGAGAACGCTGTGGTATTAAAAAAGATGTGGTTACAAAGATAGACAAAGGAATGCTTAGATGGTTTGGACACGTAGAAAGGATGGATGAAGGAATATTGACGAAACAAATTTTTATAAGGCGAGTGTGAATGGACGGAAGTCGGTAGAAGTCGACCTCGGCGAACATCGATCTCGATCAGATCAACATTGTTTTGAAGAAAGGCCAGCTGTCAAGAATACCAACAACCAACGAGCATCATCAGTGCAGGAGAGCACTGATGAAAGTAGAGGAAGCAAAAGATGTGTGTAAGAACCGTAGCGTAAGTGGAAGGAAGTGGTCTCTGCCTACCCCTACAGCAAAAAGGCGTGACTATAGGTATTTATGTATGTAAAAAAAAACACATTTTTAAACATATTTTAGGTTTATTTCGATTACTTTTTACCTGATCATACCTGAAATAGAAAAGTTATTATACATACCTTCAAATTAATTCCATCCCTGCCAATGTCGATATGAATAGATAAAATGTCTGGAAGTTATGCAAAATTTGTACCGAACTGACAAACAAACAAACAGACAGTCGAGAAATCAAGCTAACACAAACGTGGTGAAAAAGTATCACTTTTTGTAAAGGTGGCCAATGATACAGTTAATAATCAAATAGTGTGATAAAAATTGCCTCTAAATAGTCACTATTAGGTTAATAAAAAAATCCGGTATCACATGCTTTATAATAATTATACTCGAATCTACTTGCAAAAAAAATCGGACCCTTTTAAGCTAAAAAAAAACATCACATCATTTTTAGTATCGACAACTTCCTTAAAAATAAGTTCGTTATATCTGTCAACGCAGTATCTTCTTTTTATCATTGTTATCCCACATAGTTATTCCTGATATATAGATTCTTATTATTATACATAGTATTTTTTTTTCAGTAAAGACGTTGCCCAAGTGAGCACAACCTGAAGATATCCTGTCTAGTGTTGGGTCCTTGGCAACTGGAGCTGCACGGTGTGGGGGTGCAAAATGTCGTTCGAAGTTATTTTAAGGGTAAGTACCTAATCGTACACTCAGTAACGATTCTTTATTTCATGTTTCATGACTTTAAATGTATCGTAATACAGGGTGCCCCGTTACTACAAAATAACTTATTGACATAATTTTTTAAATAGTACACCCTGTATATATTTTCGGGTTTTCATAATCTATAATTACAAATATAACCGTCAACCACCGCATAATTCTAACCTTATTTATTCTACAGTTATTGAGAAAAATAATTTACAGGCGCGTTTTGGATGTTCAAATTGTCTTCCTTCTTCTTTTTGACAGTATCCAAGTCTATTATAAAAAGCTGATATAGTATTACGCATTTGCTGATTTGTTATTTGACGGGCTGTTAACAGTATTCTATTTCTCAGTTCATCCCGATTATCAGGTTTTGTCTTGTACATAATGTTTTTTGGATATCCCCAGAGAAAATAGTCCGAAGGCGATAAATCGGGAGATCTGGCTGGCCACTCAATTGTGCCCCTTCATCCAATCCACCTGTTTTTGAAAACTATTGCCACGTCTTATTCGTTCTCTATAGAGTACTCTGCCAGCGGTCTCTCTACTGGCAAATTATGCCCGAGCTCAGCCGTAGAGGGTAGAAGAAAAAAAAATATAAAAGTGAGCCGCGCCACCGACTTATACGGTTCAAGCCGGAAACCACTAGGTCTTATAGGCACTAGCAGAGCCACACGATAAACAACTGAGATTATGGTGAACTAAATAAATGAAATTATAGCAAAAATATATTGGATACTTTACTCCTACAATAAATCAAAGTACACAGCTCAATAGTAAAATTATAACAAATATAGTCAAAATCAACAGCTAACAATAAATCAAAGTACTCAGTTCAATAATAACATTATAACAAATATAGTCAAAATCAACAGCTAACAATAAATCAAAGTACTCAGTTTTGGCATATTATCTAAATGCAATAAATAGTTTCCAACAATGTACTATATTAATAAATTAAAACAAAACTTAATCGTGGTGTCAAAAATAAGTCACGTCGTTAAATATTTAAAAATAAATCACTTGTAACATTTGGGTATACGAATTCACTACTCCTGTGGCCGGTTTGGTTATGGAACGGCACCTGCTAATTAACAATGGCTTCCCTCAAATAAATCCCGCATGCGGTTATTTTAACTCGACACCAAAATCCAAAATATCAACAACGAAGGTAAAATAGAATGGTCAAGTTAAAAATTAAATGGTTTTTCTTCAAAATCCAATTAAGATGGCCCAAATACAGCCAGATATGAAAAGAAAACCGTAGAGGCTCCGCATCCTTGTTAATATCACACCGACCCAAAAACTCTCACCACACCACTCCCAAGACTGTCTCCACACGACTGGACTCCTTCCCAAGCCGGATATCAAGAAATGACACGGAACCGACGTCAACCAACAATATTCGCAAGTCCATGCTCCACGCCAAGAATCGCGCTCGTCCGTGTTGATAGCCAGCCCCATCCACACAGAAATGCAAACCAAACAATAATATAACCGACAACACACAACAATCGAGGCCAAAAACCAAAGCAAAATCCAATAACGAAAACCCCCACTCAATCTCCAGCGATTAACAAAAATGCCACAGCCGTTAACAATAGAATCCTATCACAACAAGGTATGCAACACTATTTACAACGAATGATATATTTAAGTTACAACAAAATACGGTACGCGACACTATTTACGAGTACTTGAGGAATACAAAACTATCAGAGACCCAATTATAATGGTACTGTAGAAGGGAAAAAATGGGCACGTTACACTATATTTAAGTAATTTCAAACAGCAACACTAAAGTGTGGTGATGCACCATCCTGCTGAAACCAAATGTCATTAAAATTGTTAAAACCTGCATTTCTTATTACAGGAACTATTTGATTTTTTAACAAATCCAACTACTTTGGTACGTTCAAATTGCCTTCTACAAAGAATGGTCCAATAACAGTGGTGCCGATAATACCTGCACAAACATTAACTTTTAAAGGCATTTGGTCTATGTTCCCGCATCCATCTAGTATTAGTATCACTCCAATATCTACAGTTGTGGCGATTAACTGTACCATTTAACATAAACGTGGCTTCATCGGAAAATACTATTTTAAGGTTTGCATCTACCTTTTGCATTATAGTTTCACAAAATTCCATTCTGCGGTCTTGCAATAGCGTTACTTTATAAGGATGAAACTTATTCTTCTTAATAATATTACAGACAGATCCCACACTAACGTCATGTTCTAATGCAGTTTTCCTAATGGATGTAAAAGGATATTCTACAAAACTTTGCATAACGTCCAAGAATTTTTCTTCATTAGTTACGGTCTTTGGTCGGCCAGATTTAGGTCGATTTTTAGTTGAACCCGATTCTTCAAAAAGTTTTACAATCCTCCAAACTGGTTGCGATTTGGATACGTATAATTAAATAAGTGAGCTACCTCATCATAAGTTCTTTAACGATCATCGTAACCTCTCATCATAAGAATCATTATTCTACCCTGTTCGGTAAACATTCTTAAATTTTAAAAGTAACTAATTACAATAAACACCTATCACTAATAACAATGAGAAATACTTCATGACATTTAAAAATAATTAATGGTAGAAAAACCTACTACTTTTTTGACAAACAGAATTATGCGATCTTGACGGTTGTATTTGTAATTTAATATATTATAAAAAACTGAAAATATATACAGGGTGTACCATTTAAAATATTATGTTTATAAGTTATTTTGTAGTAACGGTGCACCCTGTTTAATACTTTTAGTTGACTTATGCAGATGGCCTAAATTATTTAAAAAAACTTTTATTCGACATTTTTTGGTAATTGTTTGGATTTGTGACTTCACTGTTTTTTGGTTATAAAATATCGGTGTTTAAAAATTAAATTGTAAGAGTGAGGGTGATCGTGTGAAGTTCGGTAGCAACCCTTAAACTTCACCAGGTACTGTTGGTGTTAGATTAGGCCGTTAAGTTAGGTTAGGGTAATATTTTTACTTTTACTACCTCAATTAATATTGATTATTATTAGCCTATCCTAACCTAACACCAGCAGTACCTGGTGAAGAACTTTTAAAATGCGGGGACGTATTATAAAAGTGCAAAAAACACCACAAAAAACCATAAATCATAATAATAATTAAAAGCCAAAATTATTTTAAAATTTAATATAGCTGAAAATTAAATTTTCAAATATCTAGATATAAAAATTTGTTAAATGATGATATCACAATTTTTTTTTATTTGTTCAATTTATGATACTCTTTGCACAAAAAAAATAGTAGCATACTTGAAAACCCGCAGGATAAAATAATTTCCTGAAAAATGGCAAAAATTGATATTTTTTAGAAAATAGAACAAAATGAAAAAAAAACATTCAAATAAGTTAACTTTTCGATATTTTATAGCCAAAAAACAGTGAAGTCACACTGTAAATAATTACCCATTTATTTTTTTGTTAATCCAACAGAAATCGAAATATTAGTGAGTTACACTTTATGTACACACTGTATATTACACAACATCCGATATCTAATTTTATAATAAATAATAATCAAATTATAAATTGTTATTTTTTGTTATGCTAAATATAAATTATAAAAATATCCTTGCTGGAAATTTTCTAGAAAAACATTATTTCATCTATAGCAGACATATTTCCAAACGCCTAAGTGATAAAAGTGATAATAATTGATGTCATTTAGTACAACACAATTATTGTTATTTACATACATACATAAATATAGTCACGACTTTTTCCCGTAGAAGTAGGCAGAGATCACTTCCGCTACGGTTCTTACAAACATCTTTTGCTTCCTCTACTTTCATCAGTGCTCTCATACATGCGCATCGGTTGTTGGTACTCTTGACCTGGCCTTTCTTCAAAACAATGTTGATCTGATCGAGATCGATGTTCGCCGAGGTCGACCTCTACCGACTTCCGTCCATTCACACTAGCCTTATAAATTTATTTCGTCAATCTTCCTTCATCCATCCTTTCTACGTGTCCAAACCATCTAAGCATTCCTTTATCTATCTTTGTAACCACATGGTTCTCTTATCTCACTATTCTTTATTTTATCCAACCGAGTCACTCCGGCTATAAAATTTTCAAGACTACTCATCTCCACAGCATTAATCCTATTTTTATGCTTTTTCTGCCAAACCCAACATTCACTACCATACATAAGCGTAGGAACCAACACTCCATACTTTCTATCTCTAAACTTTGTTATTTATAATATAAAAAATAGGAAAATATTGAAAATAAACCATTAATTGTTCAAAAAAGCCTACTTACCTTCCTTATACTTGGTCTTATGAAGAAATTTGTCAAAGCTGTTGATCAAAATTGGTCGAGATTTGCTTATTTAAAAGATAAGTTCCACAGATTAGGGAACTGATAAAAGATAATGACTTTTACAGTCTGCTTGATTATCGGTAAAGAATGGAAATCATAATAAGGAAAATTACAAAGAAATAGCAGATGATCTTTTAAAATCATATGGTGTAAATTATGGAGTACTTGGTATGCGGCAAATTATGGGATATAAACCCCAAACAGATTTACTGGATGAATCAAACGATGATAAAATCGATAGTCACGTATGGCTCAGTAGTCTAGTGGACCAAAGGGTTGCAACAAAAGGCTAGAAAAAAGCGTGCTGGCCTTCAGCGGCTGGCATTCCTGGCCATTACTGGAGCTATGTCCCACGGCAGCAATGGAATACCTCCTGATTCATCCTGCCCTGGATACTCTCTTAGAGAGGGAGGCCCGGATAGTTTCCTACACATTCCATTTATTCCCAAAAAATCTTGAAGCATTCAGCAACGAACATAAGAAGTGGTTCCTTCAGAATATTTCAACGATAGGGGAAAACATGGTTGCAGACCATTGTTGTACACTTAAAAAAGATGGTCCTGTTATCCTCCAGAGAATTTTACATCATATGTAATTAAATTTTGATACGTTGCATCTATTTCTTAAGTGTTTAAAGGAAATTCTAATATAACATGTTGTAAATTAACAGTTTCATCACAAATGCATAAATCACTATTTACTAAACCTATTTTAAATTTATAAGCTGGGTATAAGGCATGATTAGAGCGTATTCGGCTGATAGTTCTAATAAGATGTCTGTTTTGACTCTCCATAAACCATGGTCTTTTTCGAATCCTTGGTTGAATGCTTTTATAGAACTTTACTGTGCTCCCCTCAAAATATCTTCCCTGCCATTTTTTGTAAAGTTTTTTTTAATGTATTAATAAAATCAGCTACAGGTATTGTAGATTTTAAAAATGTTTCGCTTGTGGCTGCTTCCTTAGCGAGAGAGCCCACTTTTTCATTGTCCGGAATCCCAGAATGGGCTTTTAACCAACACAGAAAGATTTGTTTTCCCATGTTTACAGCATCAGTATATATTTGAATTATATCTAATATTATATGGTCAAGATTTGCGTCTATCTGTATGATTTCGAGTTTGTATTTGATTGTATTATCTATAAAAACAAAAAAATGAAAATCGGCCTATTTGATTGCATCTTACACACACAAAATACAGGGGATAATAAGATAAACTGTAAAAAGAGAATAAAACTAGTTACAGTTTTAAAATCAGGTCGTCTAAATAACTCGAGAAGCCTGAGAATGAAAGAACTCTCAAAAATTATGTTAAAAATAGATTTTTTTAAAATAAACCCAAAATAATTAATATCAGACGTCCAGATGAGTAATATACATATATTTAAAGCAAATAAATCACCAGAAATTGTAATTGAAAAATGTCGTTGCGTGAAGTGGGGTCGAAAAAGAGAAAGGATCCAACAAAAGATTTTCGGGGTGGACACCTACGAACGACTATTGACGATCAACCATTGAAAACACAATTTCGGGAATCTTTATTTCGAAAGAAAAGTGTAATCCGGGCTTATCGTCAATTTTATGGCTTTAATTGTCACTATATACCGTATGTATGGGGTCAGAACTGGACATATGTAATAATTTTCTTTTCTAGCATTGTTATTGGATGCGTGGGACGGTTTTATAATGACCATCGGTCTCTGTGCACATAATGACGTCGTTTTGTCCTTGGATTTTTCGGGATTAATTGGGGGGTTAAAGTGTGAGAGAAATAGGGAGGGGTTGGGACGTTTTACAATATTATTCTAAATCGTTTTCTGCCCGAATCTCTCTTTGCCTGCTGTTTCTTCTTTGGGTATAATTTTTTTTAGGACAGTTCCATCAAAATAGTTATTTACGTTGAATACTACTTTTGTGGACGAGTAGACAAGATTCCAGAACGAACCGTAGTCAAGTCACTTGTCCAAAAAGAAAAAAACAAAAGCGAAAACTTATAACTACGAATTGACGGTGGTTTTTTTGAATTTTTAAATTAATTTTAGTATTCAAAGTTAAAATTTCATAATTTGTATATTAAAATAATTGAATAATAAATATCCTAATAAAAGTGGGCGCAAAACCAGTAGTCAAAAATTACTCAAAGTCTAACAGTTTCCAGGCGTGTTTCGTACACTATTTTTTGAAATAACAAATCAATAAAGCACGTTTCATTATAAAATTTATTTGTAGAACAAAATTAGAAACATTTCTCGTTTGTTTTAATATTTGTATTTTAAATTGGATTATATTTGAAATGCTTGGTATATTTAAATAATTTAATGATTTACATGACAACTTCCCATCCTAGTCCAAGGGTAGCTAAAAAAATTCACCAGAGGGCACTCGCAAAGTAATGTGACCTTCCTTTTTGACAAGTAACATCTTTCAGCTGTCAAATTTTGAGCGTAATTCATCGCGTAGTTTTCATTGATATTCGCAAGAAACATACATATAATCACGCCCTTTTACCGTAGGGGTAGGCAGAGGCCACTCATTTTCACTTGCTACGATTTTTACACACGTCTTTCGGTTCGTCTACTTTCATAAGCGCTTTCATACATGCTCGTCGATTGTTGGTACTCTTGACCTGTCCTTCCTTCAAAACAATTTTGATCTGATCGATATCGATGTTCGTCTAGGTCGACCTCTTCTGACTTGTTCATTCACACTCGCCTAACAATCGACGATAGTTCACAAATTGTTATCCCTAACTTAGAAGCAAACACATGAGAAGAATGACACTAATTTATTTTTCAACATAGTCACCTGCAACGTTTATACACTTGGTTGAAGTGTTTCAAACCCTTTTGAAAAACATTCAGAACTTTGATTCTTCAGCCATTCATCTACCGCCGACATTACTTCGTTATTATCACCAAAGCGGATTCCACGAAGACGTTCTTTTAATTTTGGGAATGGATGGTAGTCGCTGGGGGTCAAATCTGGAGAATAAGGGGGTTGTTCAAAAATTTCAAATCACGCATTGTGAATGGCAGCCATTGCAACACAACTTTTGTAACTTTTGGTATTAAATTCGCATGTGTGGCTTCCCCACACATGCTTTAGTCGTTAATCGCTTTAGAAAAATAAAGTTTTCCAATTTTTATAGCGAACAACATTTGTATGTTTTGCAAGATAGAAAAAAAAACAAGTTTCGTGCAGCAAACAGATTCTTATTAAAAAAAAATAGGAAATAAATGAAATATGGCATATTTTCCGAAAGTTTTTAAAAACGAAAACTAGAAAATGCTAAAAATTACCCGAGCAAGAGTTTAGGTAAAATTTTACAACGTATAATAGAACCCTTTTTGTTTTTTTTGCTGGTTGTGTTTGTGTGGGAAAGGGTTTTATTTTATTTTTATTTTAACTTGCACAACCTAAGAAGCACTAAAATTATGATGTAACGGTTTTTTTTCTACCGAGTTTTAGTATTAAAAAAAATTTGAACGGCATATTTTTATGAGGAGTAACAAAAAAAAACGAAAAATGCATCAGTTTTCGAGGGATCGGTATACGTCGTTTGAAAAGGGCCACTCTTATATCGGCGTAAAATTGTACATTATATTCAGTAGAATTTGGTACGCTTTTCAATGTCCATTTTTTGCCGACGTTTTAAATATTTTTATGTGGATTAGGATAAACATATAAGAAATTCAGGGGCGTTTTTGAGATGCTTGTCGGCGTTTACATTTTTCGAGACATCTTAACACTCTGTAGATATTAACGAGAAAGGTAGAAAATTGCACACATCGTGAATTTTATAAAACGTTAGAAGAAATGTGTCTTCTTCTTCTTCTTTGTTGTAGGATTGCATCCTGTTTATCGTCTATTTGTGATAAGGTATTTTCGGTGTTGTCTTTGGCTGCGGCGTACAGCTCCCGAAAGTGTTTCTCCCAGTACTCGATTAAAATCTTCGTACTTTGTATGAATTCGTTTATGGGTTTCTTTCTGTTTCTGAGCATGTCACACCTTTTTCTATCCTCCGTAAAGGTTCATATCCTTGGAGAAATGTGTCTGTACATTAAAAATATTTGACGTTTAGGTATCTTTAATTCCAAATCCCCCAGTTTTGAATTATTTGTTTGTATGTTTGCTTACTTGTTTGTTCGAGCGACGTTTTTAAAAACTAGCTAATTTCGCTGCATGATACCTATGCATATAGGCATACTTGGGTCAACTATTTATATATCAGAAAACAACTACTTCCCTGGCCTCGACGAACATTAAATTATATCTGATAAATACTCGTGCATAATCCCATTTTGGGTGATATGTAGATGCTTGTTAATTAAAAGAAAGAATTATTTAATGTATCTACTCGAAGTGACCACCTATGGACCGGTTTCGGGGTGTTGTCCCTCATCATCATAGGGTAGGTCTTGCAAACTCACGTTTGTCCTTCGGAGAAAGTAATCAACAATCCTTACTAGGTACATATGAAGAGCCGAACGCAGAGCGCTAGTCACCACATCTATACCTTTTAATGCTGTTATTACAGAAAAAGAACGTTGAGTGAAATCAACTCTATCCGCAAAAAAAATAAAAATACCTCCTGCTCTTCTTTCAAGTGATTTTAATTGGATAAAGGCTGATGTTGTAATGTAAGATACGAGGGCGTAGATTATATCCTGAATGTAAAGCTAAAGTGGAACAAATTCCGATAGCGAGGGTGTGCGTTCTCGCACAGAAACATCTTCGTTTGTTGACAAAATGATAGTATAGGTATACCTACGTTTAAGCGAAAAATTGTCACTCCTATCTGATCTTTTTATCTCGACCGAATAACATTTAATAAAGAAACAATTTCTTTCGGACAAAAAAATGTCAGTCTCCTTATTATCACACATACGTTTGTTCTCTAAATTAACGCAGGTATAAGGTCCTTTTTATTTTCATAAAAAGGAATAATTTAAAGGACATTATTCAGCGGCATGCGTCTTGGAACATTAGCCAATTGTGATCGGAACATATATCGCGTAAACAGATTTCTTATCTTGTTGGAATGGAAGGATTCGACATTTTTATCATCACCAAATCTGATTGACATAGAGATAAATTATAAATAAATTATTTTACTCTGTATTTGCTCTTTGGACATATGCAATTTCAAGAAAGTTACACCATAAAAACATTCGAGTGTTAAGATTAATTAGAATGGGTCAAGTTGGAGCTGTGTTATGGATGATAGTTGGCAATTGTAGTATTTTTAAAAAATGGTTAATTGTGGAACTATCTTTTACCGGAACTTTACATGAAAACATTGAGAGTTGAGATTTATTTTATAAATGGTAATTAATTGTGGAATGATCTAAATATCCTGAATGACTCAATAATCCACGCAATCGAAGATGCCCAAAAAAAGTTCTGCCCAAGTAACGAGAAAGAAGAACGAATTACCCCAACGACAAAGTCGAAAATGGAAAACAGAAGGTTACTTTTAAAAGATAAAAATGCAAATCATCAGGAAATAAATAAGGCCAACAAAGAAATATCTAAAGCTATCAGAAATGATATCAGGAAATATAAACAAGGAAAAATCATGCAGACTATAGAGAACAATAAAAGTATGAAAGTATTGAAGACGCAAACTAACGACAGGTAGACGAGAAATCATAAAGCTGAAAGATAAAAATGGGAAAATAGAATCAAACAGGGAAAAGATGCTAAACATAGTTGAAGAATTCTATTAAACCTTATACAAAAACAAACTAGAGCTAGAACCAGATGAACACGCATCTCTAAAAATTACAAACCAAGGATCTGAGGACATCCCCGAAATCTCTAAGGAAGAAATTATTCACGCCTTGAAGAAAATGAAAAACAATAGAGCACCTGGCAATGATGGAATAGTGATAGAATCCATAAAAAATGGAGGTCCTGCCCTTATTGAGGCAATAGAAAAATTGTTCAATTTATGCCTTCAAAATCAAACCATCCCGAACCAATGGAACAATTCTGTTACTATCCTAATTCATAAAAAGGGCGATATGACAGACCTGGATAACTATAGACCCATTAGCCTTCTCAACCACCTGTACAAACTCTACACCCGTATAATCACCAACAGGCTAGAGAATAAACTGGATTTCTACCAACCTATAGAACAAGCAGGGTTCCGCTCTGGCTACGGGACTAACGATCATCTGCAATGCATAAAAACCCTCATCGAGAAAACAGTAGAATACAACAAACCGCTTACCCTAATCTTTGTAGACTTTTACAAAGCCTTTGACACCGTTGAATTAGTTTCAATATTACGAGCAATAAAAGAATGCAGAATAGATGGAAGATACTCTAACATTATATACAATATCTACAAAAACGCAACAACAACAATTGACCTGCATACATCGTCTAGGGAAATAAAAATAAAAAGAGGAATCAGGCAGGGCGATACGTTATCTCCAAAACTATTCACTGCGGTCCTGGAACATGTTTTCAAAACTCTGAATTGGGAAAATAAGGGAATTATGATAGATGGGGAAATACTGAGCCATCTAAGATTTGCGGATGACATAGTTCTAATGGCAGATGACATGCAGGAAGCCAGGGAAATGCTAAAAGATCTACAACGGGCAACACAAAGAGCAGGTTTGGAATTAAATTATAACAAAACAAAAATGTTAACCAACCTAGTACCAAGCGAACCTGTAGAAATAGAAAACAAAATTATCGAAATCACAGAAAAATACACCTACCTTGGCCATGAAATCCGGATCGGCAGGGACAACCAGACGTGCGAACTGTCCAGACGAATATCTCTGGGATGGGCAGCGTACGGAAAGCTTAGGGACATATTTAAAACAGAAATTCCTGTAAGTATGAAAAGGAAGACCTTCAATCAGTGTGTTCTCCCAGTTATGACATACGGGGCTGAAACCCTAACCTTAACAAAAACAATAGTTAAAAAACTACAAGTAGCGCAACGGAAAATGGAGAGATCCATGTTAGGACTTTCCCTTAACGACCGAGTCAGAAACGAGGATATAAGGAGAAAAACGGGGGTAGAGGACATAATAGAGAGAATTACAAAGCAGAAATGGAGATGGGCAGGACACGTGGCTAGAATGAAGGACGGAAGGTGGACAAAGAAAGTTCTGGAATGGCGACCGAGATCGGATAAGCGAAGCAGGGGTAGACCACCGACACGATGGACAGATGACCTCAAAAGGATAACCACGAACTGGATCGCAGAGGCGCAAAATAGGGAAAGATGGAAATATTTCGAGGAGGCCTACGTTCAGCAATGGACAAGAGAATAAGGCTGAATGATGATGATGATGATGAATTGTGGGTCAAGTTGGAGCGAGACAGCTGGCAATCAACTAAACAAGAGTTGATGCCAAAAAATCGGAACTAATCAGGCGTTTTAAAAAAAGAAGAAGAAGCAGAATAGTCCATAAAGAATAGTTGGCAGTTTTGTATTTTTAGTAACGAGATAGTTCTATCTAGATCTATCTTACACCAGAACTTTAGAAGAAAGAAACACCATACAAAAATTTAGCGTTTAGATTTATTTTATGAATGGTGTTTAATTAGGGTGGGTCAATTTGGAGCTTAATTTTAAAAGATAGTTGGCATTTGTGTATTTGTGGAAAAGGGGTAGTGCGTCAAGCTGGAGTGTTAGTTATAGAAGATAACTGGCAGTTGTATTCGGATGCTTCGAAAGTTAGGTTCGTTTTTTGGTCATTAAATGAAGTGCGTATGTGTATTTTCCCTGTCAAGGAATGAATGAATGCTAACATATTGCTTTATTAACGTCTCATTCAAAGCAAAAAAGACCTTCGTTCGTCTTGTTTTTTTTTCTGTATCAAATTCCAGCACGAGCTTATAAAATCCTAAATACAAATGCCACTCATCTAGTTACGGAGATTGGTTCTTTTGTATCGAGCCGTGTGTATATTTTTTAAAGCACCACCGGCCTACCCCAGCTGCTTTGTCCAGTCGCATTCGTCTAGAAATCAATCCACATACTTGCCCTTTCCCCCACCCCTTATAACAAAACGATACCCGTTTTTTATATACTTATTAGACATAGGTTTACTTTAACTTATAGTTATTCTTCGAATGTGACACTTCTTTACTATACAAGGGTAGTATTATTATTTTCTTTACAGCAACACTTTTATTATTCCATAAATATTGTATTACAATGTTATAAGATTAAGTAGCTCTTGTTAGACGACCCCAATCAATAATCATGAATAATAATAATCGCTTTTTAGCACATTTTTGAAACAATTTTTGGTTTTCGGCTGTGCGGAATCATAGGTAATAGGAAATATTTAGTCTGAAAATTGTAATAATGAAGTGAAATTAGAACTTTGAAATAAAAAATGCCAAGATAGTTTGGGCTAATACAATAAAGGAAAATACAAAAGTGATTATTAAAATAAGTATTACAAATGACAAACAATAATGACGTGTGATTGATGGTACTGCTTGCTCTATTCAAGATAAAGTCAAATTGTACATCATTTAAATATTGGATCAATAGCATGATTATATCTTTTTACCTATTAGGATGCGTTGAAGTTTTGAACATGAAAAATACAATTATTATAAATGTTGTGCCCTTGGGTGGAGGATTTTTTAACATTGTTTTGTTCTGATGTGTTGGAAGTTAATGATACTTCCCCAATCTCTCTCAGGTTATTAATTAAATTTGAATGATGTTCATTAACTAATTGCAGGTAAGGTTTTAATGAATTAGATGTGCTGTGTCCTATGATTTTTATGATTTCCTGCTCATTGATGTCTGCTTTGGCAAGGTGACACACTGTAGTCGATCGTGCGGAATGGTTGGTAATTTTAATTTTTTGAATATCGAGTCCAATCATCTCTGCAAATTCTTTTATCTACTTAGACATCATGCTCACCCCAACCGGCATATTTTTGTACCATCCTGAAGAATATGGTTAATCCCAAGCAATATTAACTGTTAAAAATAACCTGTCAGTTTTGTGGTGTTTTTAGCATCTCTGGCGAATTTGAATTCGATATCATTGAATCGAATCTCCTATTAAATTTGTCGTAGTACATATCTTGCATTAATTTTGCGGTTTTATTCCACATTGTCTTGATCACTGATTCTGTATAGTCTTCCCCATTATGTTTCTTCATATTGAACCCATAGTCCTTTAAAATAACGGCTAGATTCGCTAAAACGTTTGGGATTCATTTTACGAATTTCTTGAAAATTTATGACAGACGCGTCAGATCAAGAAAATACGTTGTCATGTGGTTGTCATTCAATAAAAACAATGTACATGAATAATTCTTGCTGGAATAATGTAAGTAGATTATTCCCACTATAAGTTTTCATTGGCTAGAACGTATATGAGTTACTGGAATTAAAAATTTCTATTGTTTTCAAGAAACGTCAAAAAATAATCTTTAAAATAATTTTTTTTGTAAAATATTCTAATAAATATATTAAAAATATCGTCTCTCATAAAAACAACATAATTCTCTACTTATTATGAGATGATACTGTAACGAGTAACGTTAATTGATAACGCACGAGAAAAGATTCGACAGTTCAATTTCAATTAAAGAAAAGTTATTTGCAATTTGTTGACATTCACACGAGAGCAGAACGGACTTCAAAATCGCCACAACAAAACTTTGCTCGATGGAAAATTCTAACAATTTATCTTCCAATTTTTTGTTCCCATAACACCTTCGAGCTGCCGAACATGTGCGCTGGAAATGTATTTATTATTTTCGTTATTTCCCTCATTCTAAAACGTTTCCCCGAAAATACGGAATTCAAAAGATCGCTAAGGTGACACGACACATGCACGTTTCAATAGACTTGCCTTCAAGGGCGTAGATTTTTGGTGAAACCACAGAATATGCACCGATTCATTAGTCATAGAGCGCGTGCCGAAAGGCCTCGAATTATGCAGAATATAACCGTTAATGAGTTCAACGAGGTGGTTAAGGAATTTAAGTACCTGGAAGCTGTAATCACGTTCGACAATCGAGTAGAAAAAGATGTCTCAGCACGAATAATTGCGGGAAATAGGGCGTTATACTCCCTCACAACAATATTGAAATCCAAGCTGTTAAAGAGACTAACTAACTTTGTACAGGTCAATAATTCCCCCGGTAGTTACTTATGGCAGCGAAACCTGGACCCTCAATCAACGAAAAATAAATAAGCTTCTTGTGTTTGAAAGAAAAGTCCTCAGAATGTTAATTGGACTCATACATACCTATAGTCACGCCTTTTTCCCGTAGGGGTAGGCAGAGACCACTTCCGCTACGGTTCTTACACACATCTTTTGCTTCCTCTACTTTCATCAGTGCTCTCATACATGCTCGTCGGTTGTTGGTACTCTTGACAGCTGGCCTTTCTTCAAAACAATGTTGATCTGTTCGAGATCGATGTTCGCCGAGGACGACCTCTACCGACTTCCGTCCATTCATAAATTTATTTCGTCAATCTTCCTTCATCCATTCTTTCTAAGTGTCCAAACCATCTAAGCATTCCTTTGTCTATCTTTGTAACCGCATCTTCTTTTACACCACAGCGTTACCTATTCTCACTATTCTTAACTTTATCCAACCGAGTCACTCCGGCTATACAATTCTCAGACTACTCATCTCCTATTTTCATGCTTCATCTGCCATACATAAGTGTAAGAACCAACACACCTCTATGCACAGCTGGTCGTGCCTTTTTTGACACTTTCTGGCTGTTCATAAATCTGTGCAGTTGGATCCAATAGAGATGAAACAACAGGAGATGGCAGAAGATCAATAGGTAGAACCAGATGGAAGATGGAAGGATGCTGTCGCAGCAGATCTATCTAGGATGGGAGTCCAGCGATGGCAAGTGGAAGCACAAGATCGTAGGAGATGGAGAGCAATATTGGATGCGGCTAAGACTCACCCAGAGTTGAAAAACCAGGAAGGAAGAAGCGTGCCGAAAGTTGCTAAACTAATTATTAATGTCGACTTTTATATACTAAAACGTATGTGATTTTTTGTGAGTTTATTTTTAATGTTATGGAAATAAAGTTTTGTGGCCCAAAAATAATTGGTCACTTCAATCGACGAAATCGATTGCCTTATTAATGATGCCCCCGCCGCTGTGTATGGCTACTAAATATGAATGGGGATGTCGAAAAATCTGTTACTGGTATACACACACACATTATTATAGTAGAGCCTCTTAAGGACTTCCGTTGGTGACATTCAACCGCTTTAGCACGTGGATATATATATATATAAAGCAGTTGTCTTTTATTTATTTTTACCTATGTCCAACCCACCACTTGCGAAACTTATCAAACACATGATATTTTTTTTCAAAATGGATATTTTCTAAAAAAAATAAAAAAGTATCGAGTTCCACGTGTGCCTGCTAAAGAATTTGGAAAATTTGTTTCGTCAAAAAAAAATGTCTCATATTATTTCCTAATATCAATGTTGTTTCTCCCATTACCAAATCTAATTGGGAGTAAAAAAATGTATTCATGTTGATTGAATTTATTGTTCTACAATTTTTCAATTAAAATCGAGAAATTCAATATTATTTTATATTATTTTTTAAATAATCATAAATCATTAATAATGGAAAATAATTAAACTGGAGAATCTTGGGTTCAAAATACTAAGATTCAACCCAATTCACTTAGATAAAATGTGTCTCCTGTCTGAGTTACGGGGTGTTCTATTTCATAATTTAAAAATGATTTTTTCCCATTACTTTTAAACTGTTGAACCATTCTTTATCATATTTGGTAGGAAATGTAAACCTTACTAAATTATGGTAAATAAACGTGTCTGGCTACTCCCTGGGCGTTCGACAGGGGCAAGTCAGAGTTTGACTCTTCCTAAATTCTACTCCACTGGCGGAATAGTGGTTTTGAAAAAAACCGATTTTATAGAATTTATCTGAATGCAAATGATAAAACGCTTTGAACAAAACTCGATGTATCAAAATAATGATAGTTGTCATAAGAGGTCAAAATAAATTCTTATGAATACAACCAATTAATCGTTATTAGCGCTATCTCTTTTCAACATTTAGAGGTCATAATTAGAGATACTATTCCTGCGAATTATCGCCCTATTGCATTGCTCTCAGTCATATCCAAAGTTATGGAAAAAGCGATTAAAACAGAACTTATCAAATATCTGGAGAAATTTGAGATAATCCATGACAAACAATATGGATTTCGACAACTTCGGTCTACTGGAGATTTGCTGGCTTATGTCACTCAGCTCTGGACAAACACTATTGAAAAGTTTGGTGAATCTCGTGCAATAGCCTTGGATATATCTAAAGCCTTTGACCGCGTTTGGCACCTGGCATTGTTAAGTAAATTATCTGCCTACGGTCTCCCAACCAAACTGCGCCAATGGCTCTTGAGCTTCATGCAAGATCGCTCCTTACATGTGACAGTTGACGGTATTTCTTCTAATGCGTTTAAAACCAATGCCGGGGTCCCCCAGGGTTCCATCCTGTCCCCCACCTTATTTCTTTTACGCATCAACGACCTCTTGAAAACCACCACGAACCCCATTTACAGTCTCGCAGACGATAGCACATCACTTTCGGTGAATGATACAAATAGACTTAGGCAGGAACAGATTGATTCCATCAATAGAGATCTTGAAGCAATCGTCGAGTGGGGAACCAACAATCTTGTTCAGTTCAACGCCCAAAAAACACAAAGTGCCACGTTTTCCAAGAAAGTGAATTCCTCAAATCATCCCATCACAATGTCTGGAAATACCCTTGAACCAAGTCCCTCCATCTCGATTTTGGGAGTCACGGTGTCCAATATTATGTCTTGGCATGACCATGTGCAAAGTCGGCTAGGTTTTCTGTGGAAAGCTAGAAAGTTTTTTACTCCTGATCAACTGTTGACGACGTACAAAGCTCAAATCCGACCTCTACTGGAGTATTGCTCGCATATTTGGGGTTCAGCACCAAGGCATTCTCTTCGTCTTCTAGATTCCATTCAGAAAAGAGCCATTCGTTTGATAAACAGCTCAACTCTCACAGATACCCTTCACCCTCTAGAACATAGAAGAAGAGTTGCAGACCAGTCATTGCTCTACAGATATTTCCATGGCAGCTGCTCCAGATAAAATAAAAACTCTTGTACCACCATTGGCCACATTCGGCCGAAGAACTCGGCACGCTGATCAGTCTCACCCATTTACTCTCAAGATTGACACTACAAGGACCAATCTTCATCAAGAATCCTTCTTTTACAGGGCTGCTACGGAATGGAATAAGCTTCCAAAATTAGTTTTTCCAGAGAACTATGACCTACAACTTTTTAAAAAGCGTGTCCACAATCATCTCCTTTCTTTAATCTCTTCCCCTTCTAATAGTCGCAGTGCGGGCCGTCCGCGGCCCACACGATAGGTCTACCCTTTTTGCGACTATTTTCATAAAAAAAAAAAGATACAAAAGAACGTATGTCATTGTGTTTCTACTGTCAGTAGAAAAGGACGAGGTATATAAAGTTTGTGTTTACTACTCTTCATTGTTAGTGACGTCAGGGTAAAGGTCAATTTTTTCTACTGTCGTTTACTTTAAACAGTTTCGTCTTGCCAAAATTTACTAACAGTATGTCGCTCATTCATCCATATCTCGTCTAAACAAAATATTTTGATTTTTTCCTGTCTTGCTTTTTTATACTTTTCAAATAATATGTTTGCCATACTATAATATGTTGTATGTATGTGTTTTTTTCATCGTGAAATTCACGCAATCGCCGCTGCGCAGCTTCGTGCGTAATGGGTTACTTACAAATCTTGTTACGTAATATACTAATAATAAAGAAGTTAATTTTAAGACGCTTTTTTTGGATTTTTAATAGGTCCATATTTGAATTTATTAATTTTCTATTATTTATATTCTCAAAATGTTATGTATGACGCACGGGTAAAGATTCAACAGTCGAATCGATGGCGTTGTACCTGTAGCTCGAAACGGATTAAAGAACGTCGCGGGGGGTTCACCGATTTAATATTTTTTTTTTATATCAAATAACACCGCACCCCAGTAATCCAACGTACCCGGAACCAAAAAACTCGCCAACCTGCGCCTATCTCCACAAAAAACCGGCACGCGCTTCCCCTCCCTTCAATAAAAAAAGCTAATTTCGAATCGAGGGTTGGATAGAGAGTTTTTTATAGTCGCGATGCGGTGGGTCGACCGGTACCTGGTTTTTTGTGCCGTGTCGTCTTTCGTCATGGAGAATTTTAAGTAGATTAGGGTTAGGGTTGGATAATAAACATGTTAGGGGAAATGTTTTTTACGTTTTTTAAGACACGCCCTTTTTTATCCGATTCTAAAATGGTGGAGCGTCTCGATGACGGCGAACGGTGATTTCTTTTACCAACAAATTAAATAAATAGAACGAAATTTATAATTTATTTATTCATTTCGAAAAATAATTATCAAGTCGCTTTCTTCACTGATTCCTAATCCTCGTTTTTACATTGAAAAAATTATGTCCACTGACCAGAGATTTTTAATACTAGTGGTTGAGATTCGACCATAATTCATTAAATGAATATAAAGATATATTGAGGAGTACTGGAGGAGTTGATGACCGAGACATACACATTATTAAAAACCTGTATTGGCGACAAAAAGCAGTGGTTCGGGTCAATGGAAAACTAAGCGACGAATGCCAGATTCGGCGTGGAGGAAGACAGGGATGTATACTGTCTCCACTGTTGTTCAACCTTCTATATTCTGATAAAATATTTAAACAGACGTTGCATGACCAGGATTGCGGAGTTAAGATTAACGACGAACTGATCAATACCATTCGCTATGCCGATGACACCGCAATCTTATGTGATGATCTCCAGGACGTTTAACGTCTTTTAGACTTGGTCAACGTGATGGGACAAGAAATGGGTCTAAACATAAATTTCACTAAAACTAAGTTTATGGTTTTCAGCCGTCAGCCGTATAATGATGCTGCGCTGCAAACGAATGGACTAATCATTGAAAGGGTTTCATGTTTTAAATATCTTGGTTGTTATATTACAGAACATCTCGACCCGGATATAGAAGTCAAGTGCGGGATCGAGTCAGCTAGCGCAATAATAATCTAAATCTAATAATCTAATCAAAAGCGTTATAAGAAGACTCAGAATAGGTCCACTCCCGGCTCACCCATGATTACCTGATGTCTTCACAGAATCCTCCTAGAACTTTCAAAAACATTCTTGGACTACCTAACCAGCATAATTTGATCCCGTGTAAGTGGCCATCTGATACCGAGACACGTTAATTTAAAATAAAAAAAATAAATAAAAACTACTAAAGTGACAACAATTTTAAAACTTTTCGCTATAATCCCCCCTGATCTAAAACATTTCTGAGGAACGGTCAGACATAATATTTTAACAATGATTAACAAAAATATTGCGAATAAATTGGTTTTTTTTTAAACCACTCCTCCCCCTTTTCATTATTTTTTTGTTTTTAATTTTGTCCCGCTTCCCAGATACAACCAAATGCATCAATACTAGGCGGAGTTACTCGAATAATGAACATCAATTTCCCATTTTTCGGTTACTTTTTAATTCTTTTTTTGCTTTTTTTTTTTGATTAATCATTCTTTGGTCATTTAAGGGTCGAAAAACAATTGGTCATTACACGCCTTTTTCATAATATATTTTCGAGCGTTTTGAAAATTAGATGAAGCGCGTGCCGGCACCACCGCGTCTTGTCTATATAATTATAGATTTTTCAGAGACAACATCTGGCATTGTTGCGCACTAATTGGTTTTCCTTTTTGGTAGCCGCGATCTCTTTGAACATTCTTACCTGTGAGTCCATTATCATATTGAGTAGTTACTGTGGAATTATTAATTTTTTCCTTCTTCAACTTCCAGTAGTGTCCAGTGCCTAAACAGTGCAGAATGACACAATGTGATTCGTGCTGCATTAGGCCTGTTCGTTTGTCATGCTCGCGCTGCTCAAAACTAATTTGAGCAGTATTCGACTGTTCGTTTGTTGTAAGCAATTGATCAGAGCCGTTCGTTTGACAGGAGCAAGTTGCTATATACCAGATGAAGCAAGATTTATTTGCACCACCAAAGGCCTGTTCGTTTGTCATGCTCGCGCTGCTCAAAACTTATTTGAGCAGTATTCGACTGTTCGTTTGTTACTAGCAATTGATCGGAGACCGTTCGTTTGACATGAGCAAGTTGCTATATACCAGATAAAGCAGGATTTATTTGCTCCACCAAAGGCCTGTTCGTTTGTCATGCTCGCGCTGCTCAAAACTGATTTGAGCAGTATTCGACTGTTCGTTTGTTGTAAGCAATTGATCAGAGCCGTTCGTTTGACAGGAGCAAGTTGCTATATACCAGATGAAGCAAGATTTATTTGCACCACCAAAGGCCTGTTCGTTTGTCATGCTCGCGCTGCTCAAAACTAATTTGAGCAGTATTCGACTGTTCGTTTGTTACTAGCAATTGATCGGAGACCGTTCGTTTGACATGAGCAAGTTGCTATATACCAGATAAAGCAGGATTTATTTGCTCCACCAAAGGCCTGTTCGTTTGTCATGCTCGCGCTGCTCAAAACTGATTTGAGCAGTATTCGACTGTTCGTTTGTTGTAAGCAATTGATCAGAGCCGTTCGTTTGACAGGAGCAAGTTGCTATATACCAGATGAAGCAAGATTTATTTGCACCACCAAAGGCCTGTTCGTTTGTCATGCTCGCGCTGCTCAAAACTGATTTGAGCAGTATTCGACTGTTCGTTTGTTGTAAGCAATTGATCAGAGCCGTTCGTTTGACAGGAGCAAGTTGCTATATACCAGATGAAGCAAGATTTATTTGCACCACCAAAGGCCTGTTCGTTTGTCATGCTCGCGCTGCTCAAAACTAATTTGAGCAGTATTCGACTGTTCGTTTGTTACTAGCAATTGATCGGAGACCGTTCGTTTGACATGAGCAAGTTGCTATATACCAGATAAAGCAGGATTTATTTGCTCCACCAAAGGCCTGTTCGTTTGTCATGCTCGCGCTGCTCAAAACTGATTTGAGCAGTATTCGACTGTTCGTTTGTTGTAAGCAATTGATCAGAGCCGTTCGTTTGACAGGAGCAAGTTGCTATATACCAGATGAAGCAAGATTTATTTGCACCACCAAAGGCCTGTTCGTTTGTCATGCTCGCGCTGCTCAAAACTAATTTGAGCAGTATTCGACTGTTCGTTTGTTACTAGCAATTGATCGGAGACCGTTCGTTTGACATGAGCAAGTTGCTATATACCAGATAAAGCAGGATTTATTTGCTCCACCAAAGGCCTGTTCGTTTGTCATGCTCGCGCTGCTCAAAACTGATTTGAGCAGTATTCGACTGTTCGTTTGTTGTAAGCAATTGATCAGAGCCGTTCGTTTGACAGGAGCAAGTTGCTATATACCAGATGAAGCAAGATTTATTTGCACCACCAAAGGCCTGTTCGTTTGTCATGCTCGCGCTGCTCAAAACTGATTTGAGCAGTATTCGACTGTTCGTTTGTTGTAAGCAATTGATCAGAGCCGTTCGTTTGACAGGAGCAAGTTGCTATATACCAGATGAAGCAAGATTTATTTGCACCACCAAAGGCCTGTTCGTTTGTCATGCTCGCGCTGCTCAAAACTAATTTGAGCAGTATTCGACTGTTCGTTTGTTACTAGCAATTGATCGGAGACCGTTCGTTTGACATGAGCAAGTTGCTATATACCAGATAAAGCAGGATTTATTTGCTCCACCAAAGGCCTGTTCGTTTGTCATGCTCGCGCTGCTCAAAACTGATTTGAGCAGTATTCGACTGTTCGTTTGTTGTAAGCAATTGATCAGAGCCGTTCGTTTGACAGGAGCAAGTTGCTATATACCAGATGAAGCAAGATTTATTTGCACCACCAAAGGCCTGTTCGTTTGTCATGCTCGCGCTGCTCAAAACTAATTTGAGCAGTATTCGACTGTTCGTTTGTTACTAGCAATTGATCGGAGACCGTTCGTTTGACATGAGCAAGTTGCTATATACCAGATAAAGCAGGATTTATTTGCTCCACCAAAGGCCTGTTCGTTTGTCATGCTCGCGCTGCTCAAAACTGATTTGAGCAGTATTCGACTGTTCGTTTGTTGTAAGCAATTGATCAGAGCCGTTCGTTTGACAGGAGCAAGTTGCTATATACCAGATGAAGCAAGATTTATTTGCACCACCAAAGGCCTGTTCGTTTGTCATGCTCGCGCTGCTCAAAACTAATTTGAGCAGTATTCGACTGTTCGTTTGTTACTAGCAATTGATCGGAGACCGTTCGTTTGACATGAGCAAGTTGCTATATACCAGATAAAGCAGGATTTATTTGCTCCACCAAAGGCCTGTTCGTTTGTCATGCTCGCGCTGCTCAAAACTGATTTGAGCAGTATTCGACTGTTCGTTTGTTGTAAGCAATTGATCAGAGCCGTTCGTTTGACAGGAGCAAGTTGCTATATACCAGATGAAGCAAGATTTATTTGCACCACCAAAGGCCTGTTCGTTTGTCATGCTCGCGCTGCTCAAAACTAATTTGAGCAGTATTCGACTGTTCGTTTGTTACTAGCAATTGATCGGAGACCGTTCGTTTGACATGAGCAAGTTGCTATATACCAGATAAAGCAGGATTTATTTGCTCCACCAAAGGCCTGTTCGTTTGTCATGCTCGCGCTGCTCAAAACTGATTTGAGCAGTATTCGACTGTTCGTTTGTTGTAAGCAATTGATCAGAGCCGTTCGTTTGACAGGAGCAAGTTGCTATATACCAGATGAAGCAAGATTTATTTGCACCACCAAAGGCCTGTTCGTTTGTCATGCTCGCGCTGCTCAAAACTAATTTGAGCAGTATTCGACTGTTCGTTTGTTACTAGCAATTGATCGGAGACCGTTCGTTTGACATGAGCAAGTTGCTATATACCAGATAAAGCAGGATTTATTTGCTCCACCAAAGGCCTGTTCGTTTGTCATGCTCGCGCTGCTCAAAACTGATTTGAGCAGTATTCGACTGTTCGTTTGTTGTAAGCAATTGATCAGAGACCGTTCGTTTGATAGGAGCAAGTTGCTATGTACTAGATAAAGCAGGATTTTTTTTGCTCCACCAAAGGCCTGTTCGTTTGTCATGCTCGCGCTGCTCAAAACTTATTTGAGCAGTATTCGACTGTTAGTTTGTTGTAAGCAATTGATCAGAGACCGTTCGTTTGACAGGAGCAAGTTGCTATATACCAGATAAAGCAGGATTTAGTTGCTCCACCAATTTAGGTGGAGCAGAAAAATCTAACAGTTTAATCTAGCAGAATTTTAAAAATCGGACATTAAAAATGAATAGAAAATTCAGTATAATTAATGGTGAAGTGACTGATGCAAATTCTGAGTTGGAAAATTATTTACTTAACGATATGAAAAATTGATGGACAATTTAAGGTTGTTTTTGTTGGGATCAAATATCAAATTGTTTTGATGGGGGTTTTGTGTTCCTTCAAACACAGCAGTTGGTAAATATTTTTCGTGGATTTGTATCACGAAAATCATATCAATCTGTACATTTATGTAATCTATTGAGCAGCGTGAGCATGACAAACGAACAGGCCTATTATAAACCGTTTGGATAGTGCGACGGTTACGGTGTCATCTTCCTCACAGCCGAAAACCAGCTTCAGCATCGACATATTTCTACTTTAACAGGAAATTTGCACTATTAAATTTCCAATTTGACAGCATGCAGATTCTGTCACTAACAAATGAATTGGGAAAATATAACTATAGGTGATGATAATAATAAAACAAAAGACTGGAACTTGCAAAAACTATAACAAAAGAGCAATAAACGAAGACGAAATTGTATATTTAACTGTGTAGCTCACTTCACCAATATACGACGCTATCGGATTAGTCACCAAGACAACGACTTAACGGGCGCACTGTGTTGAGAGGTACATTAGTAAATTCCCCTAAGATTTATACCCGAAATTTTGTTGTTTATTATTATGCTTTTGTTGAGACGTTTTATTTTTATTTTTTGCTTTATTGTGAACAGAAATCGTTGATGTAGCTCTCGATGAGTTTTTGGTTGGAAATAGTACTTACGGTTTTATCAAGCATCAGATTTATAGTCATTATAATCGGAATCACCGTCGTCGCTATCCTCATTCGGATTGTAAATGATAACAGAATTAACTGCTTCGATGCGGTTTTCAAGAACGCACCATTCTTCTATTAAATTTTTACATTTTTCCCAAATTTCATTAAGTGCTCGTTGCCAGGTTTCCAAAACAGCCTTATCACTGTAACCATTAGATCCAATGTGATTGTCATAATAAGTTTTGCAATTTCCCAAATACATTCAATGGGATTAAATTGGCAATCAATTAGCATCAATTCTGCGGAAATAAGTAGTATAAGAAGTATAGCTAGAGTGACTCTGATGGATAAAGTGTGATAAGAGAACGCCGTGGTGTAAAATAAGAGTAGTAACAAAGATGGATAACGGACACGTAAGGAGGAATGGATAAAAGAAGATTGACGAAAGAGATTTATAATGCGAGTGTGAACGGAAAAGTCGGTAGAGGTCGACCTAGGCGAACGTATCTCGATCAGATTGAAATTGTTTCGAAAAAAGGCCAGCTGTCAAGAGTACCATCAACCGAAGAGCATGCATGAAAGCGCTGATGAAAGTAGAACAAGCGAAAGCGGTTTATAAGAACCGTAGCAAGTGGAAAGAAGTGGTCACCTTTTCTTTTTACGCAAAATGTACCTAAAAGTTACAATTTTTCTCGAGCCGAATAAACGGTTTTGCGGTGCCTTTTGATATTTCTCTGTTTAGCAACAAAGACACGATTTGCTTTTATTATCTGTAAATAAGTGTCGATCTTCTTACTCTAAATTAAAATGATAGTATGTATTTATATAATTCTCGTAATTATGTCTTTATTTATTTAAATAATCGATTTGGGGACACGTAATTTATTTGTTTTTTTAAAAAACTACACAGTTTATCATCCAGCCTAATTAGAAACCAATAGTCAAAGAAGTATAAAAAGAAGCTTTAGCAGCAGTATTTTTCATTAAATTTTTTTCTATCCCGTCTCAATGCGATTATCTGCAAAGCGTACAAATAAACACTGCTTTTTTATAATCCTCAGTCATTTCTGTACAACCTGCGTGTTTAAAATCACCTGATAATCCACTTAAAATACTGACAAAAAATACCCCACGTACTTAAAAAGTCTCCTCCTCACACGATAAAAAAAACGAAGTCGAATAATCTTCGAACGTTCATTCGTTTGAAAGTTTTGATAGAGAGAACGACACAGTCATATCTACTAACAAAAAAAAAGGAAAAAACCCAACCCCTCGTCTGGATTTTTCTCCCCTACGGCAATAAATAACTATGCAGCGCAGCTCACCCCAAGTTTTTTAGTTGAAATCAGCATTTTTGCTTCCCCTAAACGCATAAAAATAAATATACCACGCCGCCGAGCACGCTTCAACGGCACGCCTCTACTTCTATTTTCATTTATTTTTATTTCTCTCGCGCGATAGAATGATGGCGCGCTTATTTCGTCCAAACTTTTAAACAACCTTCCTATTTTTTTCTTCATTTCGCTGGCGAAAATTAAGCGCCTACTTGCTTCTAAGAGATTCGGGATTTTAAATTGAGGCATTCGGAGTTCGGAAAATTCACAAATGATTCACGAGAAACAAAGGCAGGACCGTTTTGTTTTGTCAAAGAGGCAGGAGAACGGCGATCATTATCAGGACATGATTATAAGTTGGAATGGCAGATCTCACAAGAGCAGGCTTTGTTCGTCAGTGGCAAAGGGACCAGGGAACAAATCTTAAATGTGAGACAAATCATTGAAAAAACAAGAGAATTTGGGAAGTCAACATATGTATGTTTTCTCGATTACAGCAAGGCTTTTGACCGCGTTAATTGGCAAAAACTCTAGAAATCTCCTTTGGACATGGGAACTCCTCAACACTTGGTTCTTTTACTCAAACAACTTTATAATGATAACTGTATGGGTAACGTCTCCACGGCTCTACTACCAGTAGATCTGTTTGGGAAAGAATGCACAGCTAGTGCGGCTCTCAGACTCAATTCTGTGACCCCATAGACCGAAACGCACTATGGTCACTCTAGACTACTTAGAGAATACGACCTGTGCACAAAAAACACTGATTACACTAAACCTATCCCTATGTTCGAAGGCGACTTATCCCTGGAAATTCCATCCAGAGAAGATTGGGCCGAAAATCTAGTAGCAGTATTTTATACGGATGGCTCTAAACTAGAGGAAAGAGAAGGTTGCGGTATCTTCTCAGAAGACTCCTCACTTAGCCTGTCGTTTCGTTTGCCTGATCACTGTGTATCAAGCTGAAATGACAGCTATTACCGATGCAGCTGTCTGGATACTCCGCAACGAACAAAAGTTCAGCGAGATATCCATTCTTTGCGACAGCCAGGCTGCTATCAAATCACCGAACTCAGTCTATTTGACCTCTAGGGCGGTGGTGCAATGCCGTGCCGCCCTAAATGAGCTAGGAAGTTTAGAGTTCACATTCAGCAAGGAGTACCGATTGCAAATTGCAGGCTCCTCCTGCACAGCAAAGTAGTTTAAAAAGCCAACGTAAGGTGAGACATGCACAACATCGAAACAGATCTGACCTAAACTAGATCTACGTCGAACTATGGATGTTTTAACTCTATCAAGAGAGGCAGAAAACCACTTTATATACTAGGGCAACCAAACTTTAATGATTTAACTGATCTCAGCTCAGTTAGCATTTAAGACCTTACACTTTTTATTAAAAGTTCCAACTGGTTCTCACGGTAGAGGGGGAAGGCACCGCCGTCCATCACGGTATCAAAACGGGCCAAAAGGTATAAATGGGTTCTCTCCGAACCGCCGTTTTAACCTAACCTAACCTAACGTCTCCACGGCTATAGTCTTGCATAAAAATTATGACTCACTTCGCTACAAGTTTTACCGCGCGTATAATCAAAAATTTTCTGGCAATATTGTACCGCGACAACCTCGTTAAGGAGTAGATTCCTGCTTGATCAAAAAGAATAAGCAAATTGTATTGTAAATCCTGTTGAATATCATCGTATCTATATCGTTCTGTTTTTAAGGTAGAAAAAGTAGTGTAGAAAAAAAAACATAAAATACGGATAAATAATATTCTCTCCATCATTTATATATCTTTTCAAATCGTCCAAAACAGAATTCATTCCCAGAAGAGCAATGTCCATCGACGAGAGTGTCTATATATTTCTGACCGTTTCCCACCCCCTCCTCTATTTCACACCCTCGAGTCTAAATCGTTTATTTTCCGTATTTACAACAAAAGTACACTTGGCCATATTTCTTATTTCACTACGATATATCATTAAATGGGGGGTGTGTGGGTTTCTTCTGTTGTAGGGTAAAAATGTAATTTTTGCAATAAGAAAAATACTCGCAGAGTATGACTCATATTGACCAATGGTCACTACGCGTGAGAGGGGTTGCTAAAATATTGCCTACGGCCATTGAAATTACTCCCCGGATAAGCCTATGAAGTTCTATTGTCATGACAAGACTATTTATCAAAGGATATGCGTGGACTGAATACAAAAATTTCTAATTTACTCTGGAGGTCCATATATATAATTAATTTTAGCATTTTGCCAATCAAAAACATTCATTCATTTACCAATCTTTAATGTGTCTGGTAGTCTTTATTAAAATTTTATATATTTTACTTTTCAATCAACTTTTTCACACCTTGGGGTAGTTGCTTCAACTCTACATAATTATAGGGATTTAGGTTTCCAGGGTGCTTCTCAAGTATTTAAATTTTTAACGTCTACAATTTCTTGTAAGTAAATAAACAAAGGACTAGTTCAAAAAATTGAAGAATATAAAACATCTAACATAAAAAGTAAAAAAATTAGCAACAGATTTGTTTGAAACTTTGTTGCCAACATCTAGTCTTTTTTTGGCAACAATCGACAACATGATTTACTCACAACAAGGTTGCCAACCGAGTAGGTCATCGAAGAGATTAAAAAACTGGATTAATGCAATTGATATTGATTTTTTAAGTTTTCCAATTTCGCATTATTGGCTGGTGTTGAGGAAAGTCATTAGAAATGATCTGATAATGAGGACGATTGGTATTTCCTGATATAGAGTCAACATTACTGGCTCCAGATAGAGATACAGGTATTATTAGTAATGATGAGAATTTGGATTTATCATTACTGCCTTAAAATGGGTACAAAGTCATTAATCATAATCTGGTAATGACAAGAAACCGTATTTTCTAATATCGAAACATTATTACAGGCTCAAGAAGGAAATACACTATTTAGTTTATTCATTCATTTAACGACGTTATAGCCCACTGTGGGCTTTTCTCTTTTCAGTAATTTTCTTCCATTCGGTCCTGTTTCTACTCAAATTCTTCCAACTCTTAATTTTCATTGTTTTTAGGTCGCACTCTACTTTATTGATCCATCATTTCCTCGGTCTTACTCTGTTTCTTCTTTGTCTTTAGTAATGACCTGTTAATGACGAGAATTCCTATTTTCTGATATTGTCACCATTACTGATTCAAGAGATAAATAAAGACTTTAATAATTGTCCATTAATAATGACGAGAATTTTGATTTTCTGTTGTCTAGTCAGTATTATTAGCTCTTGTTGGAGATACTGTCTTTAATAGTAACCTGGTATTGATAAAAGCTAGTCATTATTACTGGTTTAAGATGGAAATACACTCTTCAAAAATTACCTAGTAATGACAATAATTTGGATTTTCTATTGTTTAGTCATCATTATTGTCTCTTCTTGGAGATACTGTCATTAATATTAACCTGGAATGACGAGAAATCGTATTTTCTGATATCTAGTCACTATTACTAGCTCAAAATGGAAATACAGTAACTAGTAATGATGACAATTCGTATTTTTTGATATCAAGTCATTATTACTGGCTCAAGATTGAAATACAGTCTTCAAAACTTACCTAATAATGACAATAATTTGGATTTGCTGTTGTTTAGTCATCATTATTGTCTCTTCTTGGAGATACCTGTCATTAATATTAACCTGGTAATGATAAAAGCTAGGATTTTCTGACATCGAGTCATTATTACTGACACAATATAGGCATTAGTATTAACCTGTAATGACGAGAAATCGTATTTTCTGATATCTAGTCACTATTACTAGCTCAAAATGGAAATACAGTAACTAGTAATGATGACAATTCGTATTTTTTGATATCAAGTCATTATTACTGGCTCAAGATTGAAATACAGTCTTCAAAACTTACCTAATAATGACAATAATTTGGATTTGCTGTTGTTTAGTCATCATTATTGTCTCTTCTTGGAGATACCTGTCATTAATATTAACCTGGTAATGATAAAAGCTAGGATTTTCTGACATCGAGTCATTATTACTGACACAATATAGGCATTAGTATTAACCTGTAATGACGAGAATTCGTATTTTCTGATATCTAGTCACTATTACTAGCTCAAAATGGAAATACAGTAACTAGTAATGATGACAATTCGTACTTTTTGATATCAAGTCATTATTACTGGCTCAAGATTGAAATACAGTCTTCAAAAATTACCTAGTAATGACAAGAATTTGGATTTGCTGTTGTTTAGTCATCATTATTGTCTCTTCTTGGAGATACTGTCATTAATATTAACCTGGTAATGATAAAAGCTAGGATTTTCTGACATCAAGTCATTATTACTGACAAAATATAGGCATTAGTATTAACCTGTAATGACGAGAATTCGTATTTTCTGATATCTAGTCACTATTACTAGCTCAAAATGGAAATACAGTAACTAGTAATGATGACAATTCGTACTTTTTGATATCAAGTCATTATTACTGGCTCAAGATTGAAATACAGTCTTCAAAAATTACCTAGTAATGACAATAATTTGGATTTGCTGTTGTTTAGTCATCATTATTGTCTCTTCTTGGAGATACCTGTCATTAATATTAACCTGGTAATGATAAAAGCTAGGATTTTCTGACATCGAGTCATTATTACTGACACAATATAGGCATTAGTATTAACCTGTAATGACGAGAAATCGTATTTTCTGATATCTAGTCACTATTACTAGCTCAAAATGGAAATACAGTAACTAGTAATGATGACAATTCGTATTTTTTGATATCAAGTCATTATTACTGGCTCAAGATTGAAATACAGTCTTCAAAACTTACCTAATAATGACAATAATTTGGATTTGCTGTTGTTTAGTCATCATTATTGTCTCTTCTTGGAGATACCTGTCATTAATATTAACCTGGTAATGATAAAAGCTAGGATTTTCTGACATCGAGTCATTATTACTGACACAATATAGGCATTAGTATTAACCTGTAATGACGAGAATTCGTATTTTCTGATATCTAGTCACTATTACTAGCTCAAAATGGAAATACAGTAACTAGTAATGATGACAATTCGTACTTTTTGATATCAAGTCATTATTACTGGCTCAAGATTGAAATACAGTCTTCAAAAATTACCTAGTAATGACAAGAATTTGGATTTGCTGTTGTTTAGTCATCATTATTGTCTCTTCTTGGAGATACTGTCATTAATATTAACCTGGTAATGATAAAAGCTAGGATTTTCTGACATCAAGTCATTATTACTGACAAAATATAGGCATTAGTATTAACCTGTAATGACGAGAATTCGTATTTTCTGATATCTAGTCACTATTACTAGCTCAAAATGGAAATACAGTAACTAGTAATGATGACAATTCGTACTTTTTGATATCAAGTCATTATTACTGGCTCAAGATTGAAATACAGTCTTCAAAAATTACCTAGTAATGACAAGAATTTGGATTTGCTGTTGTTTAGTCATCATTATTGTCTCTTCTTGGAGATACCTGTCATTAATATTAACCTGGTAATGATAAAAGCTAGGATTTTCTGACATCGAGTCATTATTACTGACACAATATAGGCATTAGTATTAACCTGTAATGACGAGAATTCGTATTTTCTGATATCTAGTCACTATTACTAGCTCAAAATGGAAATAATAACAACCAGTTCATCGTCAACGAAGAAAAGTCGTTTTAAATAATCGTGTAAAATTAAAAAATAAGGAAGGAAGATTTTTGAACTTACTGACATAACAGTTGTTTCAATATTTTTGAAATAAAGGGTTATTGCGTTGAAAAGTAACGTAATAAATTAATTAATTAAACCAAATAAACCTGAAACTATTAAAATAATAAAACATCGCTTTTCCAACTTTAGATGGCGACATATTTAAAAGTCATAAAATTTCTGTCTTCACCCTGTCAATCATCCGTTTCGCGTCCTCTATATACTTACCCATACCCAACGGCTTTATTTACTTTGTGACATAATGTTAAAAAGCGATATCTGCCCATTAGTTCCTAAACATTATAAAACTGCCAACAAAACGTGTGCCAAACGGAAAAGAATCGATAAAAATTCGACACATCTCCTCGGACACTTTTCGAGAAATGCAGGGACGGCTTCCCACGTAATGTCTCATCAGGCTCGATCGCTGTCTGATCGTAAGATGATTTTTGTTGGTTCCGAAGTAAGAACTAGAAATCCTTGCCGTGAGTTTCCACGATCGACCGTTTCTGCTCCGAGTATGAACACCAGCCCTTTTGGATGTAACACAAAGTCGTTGCAACGTCTTTCGTTGCGAACACATGAAAGTCTTGCGATAATCGACACAATCGTAGCGGTTTGTACTAAGGTAATTAAAAATATGGGAACTGATACCCACCCTTTTAGATCAGCAACAATTAAAAGTGGCTGTACAATGAAAATTGAATTAATGATTCGAACTATTTCGTACAGTGCTATATTCTTCCAATGTGAACGCAAAATATATACAAAAAACTGGTCTCTTATCAAAAATGATAAGAATTCGATGGAAACATAAAGCTATTTGTACTAAAAATAATAACATGAGCGTCACGTCTATTTATTTGTAAAATTTAAGAGAGTGGCACGAACAACTACCAAATGACAAAAAGCAGTTTAAAAGAATTGTTGGTCTATCAATTTGAAAATAAATGAAATATTGGTACAGTTTTAAAATTAAAATAAAAATTGCTATATAGTTTGGAAAATTGTTTATCATCATTAATAGTCGCTACAGTCCGAGGTGGGCCTTCTGTCCTCTTCCAGTGACTCGCATTACTTTTAGATCGTCAACAACTTGGTCCAACCATCTGAGACGAGTTCTTCCTCTATTTCGGACTGGGCGAAAAGGAAAATACTCACATACTGGTTCGATATACCAGGGTTGACTCACTCGAATGCGTTTTTACCTAAACCCTCGAGAAACACAACTAAGCAGATCCTAGAATGGAGCAAGAATGACCTGCGAATTCTAACGGGACTGCTTAAAGGTCTAAGATAGCACCTCGGAAGGATAGGTCTGAATCAACAAACGGACTGTCGGTTTTGCTGCGTGAAAGTCGAAACTGCTGAACATATACTATGTTCATGCACCAGCCTGGGAAGAATAAGGTTCAACATATTTGGTTATACCAAACTAGAACCTACCCGATTTCAAGAAATCTCACCCCATACAACTATGAACTTCGTGAGAAGGGCTAGATTGTGCGGTGAACTGTAACCTAGAGTCCAGCTCTCACTGCCATATGTTTTGATGGGTCGAATCAGGGTCTTGTATATTGTCATTTTGGTCTTACAGTTTTGAGAACGGATAAAAGATTGGTATAAAGTTTACAAATGGATGAAAAATTGGTACACAGTTTTGAAAATACGAGGTATGGTCAAATATGAACGAGACTTCCTTTTTCATAGTTCATATAGTAATAAAAGGTCGGAACGGGTTTGTTTCTGCGATGATGCGAACCTTCACGCTTCTGGTGTGCATTATACCAATCGCGTGACTCTCGACTCAGTGTATGTACAGCCATGAGCAAGAAACCTGTACCTGTCTCTGTGGAGCAACGCATCATTGTAAAGTTTTTGACTCTCGACGGCGTAAATCCTTCAGATATCCTGCTAAGGCTAAAGATACTGTTTAAAGAACGAACAATGAGCAAGAGTATTTGTATGGCACAAATTATTTTCTGAAGGATGAGAAGTGGTTGCAAATGTAAGTCATCGCCGCCGACCAAAGACGAGTGTGACTGATGACAACGTTAACGCTGTCAGAGAACTTATTCTGGGAGATAGGCGCATCCATCTGGATGAAATAGCGCGCGCACTCTATATCAGTTATGGCAGCGTCCAAAAAAAATGTTTCTAGAGAGTTCAAATTTAAAAGCGCGTTTAGTTTCACGATCTACACAGAAAAAATAGCACAATTAGAGTGGGAGGTACTAAAACACACTCCATATAGTCCGGACCTCTCACCCTGTGATTTTCATCTGCTTGCTCCAATGAAGGAGGCTTTGGGAGGCAAACGTTTCCAGAGCGAACTTTCTACGAACCCCGATTTAAAAAAAAAAAGGGGTACTACAAATTAATGAAAATTAAAAACAAAAATTCTAATTATGATCCGTTCTTGCTGATAATAAAACTGGTAAAGTTTTGAGAATGGATGAAAATTAGCTACATAGTGTTGAAAATTAATGGACAGCTTTAAAATTAGGAGTAAAAGATAGATTAAAAATGTTTAAAATAATGGATTTACTTTTTTCGATAACAGCATCCCCAATTTATATGGGCTATTAAATCGAAGCCGTCGCTGTGCTAATAAGAGGGTTCTTTTCAAAGTTTCCTAGAGTATGCAAGTAACCTTCTTGCAGTCTTTAACTTCGTAGTCTTAACGGAATAGTCACAGCTGCAGATTCCGAAAAAAATCTCCGTCTGCGGTCAATAAAACTAAACGCTGACAACCCTCCATATATATATATTTTTCTCTTTTCACTTTTTCTATTTTTATGCGATGCCGAAACACGCGCTCTACCGGGAACGGGGAAACGAAAATCATTAGCCCGCTAGCGAAACAAAACGTGAAAAATTACCTACGTTGATGGATAAGTCTTACGGAGAAAATGATTCTCCTCGAAGGATATATTATATGTATAAACGAAAAGCAAAAAAAACTGGAAGGGTTTAAAGATATTTATGTTTATTACCTTCTACGAGCGCTTACGAAATTAGAAAACTAAAAACGTAATAATGAGAAGAACCTTTAGACAATTTAACGGAGGGGTGTACGCCATTTTCATTTTAAATTAGATCCTATATTTGTTCTCACTCGTATACCATTTAGAATAATAATAATAATAATGAACATTATTGAACTGAAATAAATTCAATCCAACAAGCTATTGACCGAAGAATATTTACATTTGGGGTTCAGCACCAAGGCATTCTCTTCGTCTTCTAGATTCCATTCAGAAAAGAGCCATTCGTTTGATAAACAGCTCAACTCTCACAGATACCCTTCACCCTCTAAAACATAGAAGAAGAGTTGCAGACCAGTCATTGCTCTACAGATATTTCCATAGCAGATGCTCCAGAGAAATAAAAACTCTTGTACCACCATTGGCCACATTCGGCCGAAGAACTCGGCACGCTGATCAGTCTCACCCATTTACTCTCAAGATTGACACTACAAGGACCAATCTTTATCAAGAATCCTTCTTTTACAGGGCTGCTACGGAATGGAATAAGCTTCCAAAATCAGTTTTTCCAGAGAACTATGACCTGCAACTTTTTAAAAAGCGTGTCCACAATCATTTCCTTTCTATAATCCCTTCCACTTCTAATAGTCGCAGTGCGGGCCGTCCGCGGCCCACACGATAGGTCTACCCTTTTTGCGACTATTTTCTTAAAAAAAAAAAAAACATATATGACATTATAGACAGTTATACAGATATACTTTGATAGAGAGGTTAATGTTCTTGTTGTATTTTCTCAAGGGTGGTAGTGCGATGGTATCGATGTTCAGGGTCTCTTCCCATTGTAAATTTCTCCATTCGACATTTTTGGTCTTCGAACAGAATCTATGGAAGAAATAATCCAGACGATCTACAATGGGCATTACATCTATTAGCTTATATAGGAGGTTATTTGGAGGATTGTATAGGGGATTATTAGGGTGAAGAAATCTTGTGATCGTCCTAAGTGCTGATGTTTCAGCAACTTGCATCTTCTTCTTGGCTGTTGCTTTACAGTTGAAGAAGACGATGTGTCCATACTCTATCATCGGTCTGCAAATTAGTTTGTAAATGCTTTTTTTTTTTCCTTACATGCATTGTCCGTTACGAACGTTGGTTATCATCATAGCAATTTTAATTTTGTTAGCTACCCTTCTGAATAATTGGATTGCAGTCAGTCCAAACCATTGGCGTCGGGTCCGCGTTTACTCTCTATCTCTCTAGCTTTGGAATACTGCTAGAACTTGTAATTTGCGGAAGGGGATTCTTCATCAGGGCACCCGCTCTCTGTAAGGAAGGGGGCACTGCATAGCTTTATGAATATCCAGAAAGTGTCAAAAAAGGCACGTCTGGCGGTGCACAGAGGTGCGTTGGTTTCTACACTTATGTATGGTAGTGAATGTTGGGTTTGGCAGAAGAAGCATGAAAATAGGATTAATGCTGCGGAGATGAGTAGTCTGAGAAGTATAGCCGGAGTGACTCGGTTGGATAAAGTTAAGATTAGTGAGATAAGAAAACGCTGTGGTGTAAAAGAAGATGTGGTCACAAAGATAGATAAAGGAATGCTTAGATGGTTTGGACACGTAGAAATGATGGATGAAGGAAGATTGACGAAACAAATTTATAAGGCGAGTGTGAATGGACAAATCGGTAGAGGTCGACCTCGGAGAACGTATCTCGATCAGATCAACATTGTTTTGAAGTAAGGCCAGGTAAAGAGTACCAACAACCGAAGAGCATGTATGAGAGCACTGATGAAAGTAGAGGAAGCAAAAGATGTGTGTAAGAACCGTAGCGGAATTGAAAGGAAGTGGTCTCTGCCTACCCCTATGGGAAAAAGGCGTGACTTTATGTATGTATGTATGTAAGTTTTTGACAAGGTAAATTTACTAAAAACTCTCAAAATACTGATATTAGTGCCGACTTCATAGTGTTCGGGGAGGCTGAGTTTAATAATGACATTCCCAATTATGTTAGCACCCATACAAAAGGGGTGGGAAGGTGAAGAAATATAAAAACTATCAAGAACGCCGATATAAGTATCGATTTTGTAGTTTTCGAGGTTTCTGATAATTTTTGATAGTGATATTCCCAACTTTGTTAACACCCCTACGAAAGTGACAAACCCAAACTCATACAAAAGGGATGGGAAGAGGTTGAAATATAAAAACTATTAAAAGCGCCTATATTAGTGTCGAATTCATAGTTTTTGGGGTCGCTGAATTTGTTAGTTCCGAGTGCGCTAGTGTTTGTAATAAAAATTGAATAGCGTCAGTGCCCTACATATTTTTTATTCGTCAAGATATGAATATGGTAGTCGTGAACGCATACATACCAAAGTACTTTGGTTACTTTTGTCAAAGGAAAAAAAAACTTTCGTTAAAAACAACAATGGCTTTTACCTATTTCCAAGTAATACCGCTATTATGTACAATTCTTTCGGGATTTGACCGTACATATTTGGAATCGCTTTTTTTTTTTTGGACCGATCGTAAAAATGTGCATCAACTACTTCAGCGGCGAAACCTTTCTTTTCATTCATGCGTCCGTGAGTACCTCTCTTGCAGTGAAAGGGATTAAGAGTATTTTGTGTGTGAGTCTGTGTGTGTGCGTTTATTTCCGAAAAATCTGCTGCATTTTACTGTATTTTTGACGTTGCTGGTTTTCTCAAAACGGTAACGTAAAACACATCAAAGTTTTGATTTACTTCTGATGTTTACATATTAAAATAATTTCATGAAATTTCTGCATATTTATTATTTAAATGTATTATTATATAGAGAAACACGTACAAAAATTGAGAGCAAATGAAATGGTTCTGGGCTAAGCCGTTAAGATAATATTTTATGTGTGTTATTTTGTTTGTGCATGCCTTTTGAAATGATTATGCATCGACGAGTAATTTTAAAAATCGACTGCGCCAGAATTGTTACTTTAGTCGAAGTATTAGCAAAGATTTGTTGTCGAAAGATTAGATGTTATGTTTTTCGTTATGTAGATAAAAATCTGTAGGATAGACCTAGAAGTTGAAGGCGTATAACTAACCAACATACCTTTATACGGGGTGATTAATTAAAAATGTCCAATATCTGAATTGTAGATTCTAGACCTTAAAATTTGATGATTCTGCCCAACATGCCTTATACAAATATTGATAGTTTCCGAGATACCGGGTGTTTAAAATTTAAATATGGATTTTGATTTTAACAATCATTTTTCTTGTTTTCACAATTTTAAAAATTGGCAATTTCACGTTTTTTGGCATGAGGATTACCAATTTGGAATCTAATTTAGCATTGCTAATTCTCTTAGAGAGGGAGGCCAGGATAGCTTCCTATAGATTCCTGTCTTTGGAAAAGCAAATAAATGGAGAGCAACTCGGGGATCACTCCGGGATACTGAGTGAAACAAAAAACCACCAAATTCTCGGGATGGTTCCTGACTTGCTAGCCACAAAAATACACGTAGAAAAGTCGTTCAAAGTCCTCTTTCCGAAGAGAGATGAATGGATGAGGGGACAAATCCTCTTCCCAGAGACTGAATACGTAATGTACACAGACGGCTCAAAAACCCCAGATGGAGTTGGGGCCGGTGTTTTCAGCAGGAAACCAAAGATTGAAATATCTACCAGTCTTGGCAGGTATGCCACAATCTTTCAGGCTGAAATATTCGCTATCGAATTGTGTGCAAGAGAGTTGACCAACAGACCTCTAGCAAACAAAAACATAAATATAATATCAGACAGCCAGAACGCTTTAAAAGCACTGAGCTCCAACAAGATAAATTCTAAACTTGTATGGAATTGCATCGAATCCTTAGAGTACCTTGGTGCGAACAACAGGGTGACCCTACTGTGGGTACCTGGGCACCAGGGGGTGGAAGGAAACGAAAAATCCGACACCCTTGCAAAACAGGGGGCCTAATCTGCGTTCACTGGACCAGAACCGGTTTTTGGAGTCACCACAAGTGCACTCACATGAAACCTAACCTAACCTAACCTATCCATGGTTTCACCCACACTTTTCTCTGTCTTTTCTGTTTTTTTTTAATAACTTCTTTTTGATGGCATAAGGTAAAATAATGACGCACGAACTATTTCCGTCGACGTTTTGAAGGCACTGAAACCACCGAGTACTCGCAGCTAGCACCAGCGAGTAACGAATAACGTGGCCGGCTTTTAACTTTACTCGCAGATAGTTTACAATTTGCTAGTTTGGCTACTGAACATGATTACACTGTACGAGTTTACTAGCAGCTTGTGAATAGGAGTAAACTCCAAAAAACTTAACTTTATAACATTCTTCTGTATTGTAAAAAAAAAAGTTACTTTACTCTTGTGTAAAATTAATATTTTTTTAAAAAACTTGTACAGAACTTTTTATCAACAGTAAAAACACAAGAGCTTTTTTTTATCGGATAAATTTTTCTTTTTAACCAAGTAATTTTGCAAATTATTAATTTTACGCGTTAAAAAGAAATTTATCCGATAAAAGAAAATCTCGAGTGTTTTTTGGCAATACACAATTCTTATAAATTGTTTGATTTGGTGTACTAATTTCAAAATTTTCTTCTCTGGTATTCACACATGCAAAATATTAATTTTGATTTTTCTCACTCGAGTCTCGTAAGGAACTAATAAGATTTTCGTGATGTTCAGGATCAATTTGGAGATAGGGTTTAATAGAAGATGATGATGAGTGTCCCGTTATCTTTATAAGTTGTTGGTCACTTACTCCTGCTTCGGCTAACTGGGAAACTGTTGTAGCACGGTTCGAATGATTGGTAATTTTATTATTCGTAATGTCGAGTCCAATTTTAGTTGCAGAATATTTGGTCCAAGTAAAAATCATATTAATACCCAGTGGAACATTTTTGTACCAACCTTTAGAATTTTTGTTTTTCCAAAAGGGATTTGTAGTTAAAAATAGGTCGTTCAGATGTTATGTTTTCATTTCTTTTTTGCAACAGTAATTTTAACAATGCAACGGGACAAATACCTTCTTGCATTTCATTATCTGTTATCCATTTGCTGTCTGCCAATTTTTTCGACCCACCCTGTGTCGTCTTTGAAAATATTGTATTGTATTCAAATCTTCCTGTTGAAATTCCATCTTGATTTTTTTTCTTCTTTAAAATGGTGAATTTTACAGTTTGCAGCTTCTCCCCCCCCCCCTCCAAGCTAATTCATAAGAAGCTATATGAAAGAATCTTTTTTGTAATCCCTCTGGGTTGTCTATATTCCACAATTTTGCCATTTTCACTATATCTTTCTTGTTCAATGCTACAGAACTTACTGCATATTCTTTATAATCTTCTCCATTCCTTTTTTTCATATTACAGGCCCAATCCTTTAATATATCTGCAACTTCTTGTAACGGAGTTATTTTCGACAGTTCGTAATTTCGTACTTGACATTCATACATACATAGAGTCACGCCTTTTTCCCATAGGGGTAGGCGAAACCACTTCCTTCCACTTGCTACGGTTCGTACACACATCTTTTGCTTCCTCTACTTTCATCAGTGCTCTCATACATGCTCTTCGGTTGTTGGTACTCTTGACAGCTGGCCTTTCTTCAAAACAATGTTGATCTGATCGAGATATGTTCTCCGAGGTCGACCTCTACCGATTTGCCCATTCACACTCGCCTTATAAATTTGTTTCGTCAATCTTCCTTCATCCATCATTTCTACGTGTCCAAACCATCTAAGCATTCCTTTATCTATCTTTGTGACCACATCTTCTTTTACACCACAGCGTTTTCTTATCTCACTATTCTTAACTTTATCCAACCGAGTTACTCTGGCTATACAATTCTCAGACTACTCATCTCCGCAGCATTAATCCTATTTTCATGCTTCTTCTGCCAAACCCAACATTCACTACCATACATAAGTGTAGGAACCAACACACCTCTATGCACCACCAGACGTGCCTTTTTTGACACTTTCTAGCTATTCACAAAGCTATGCACTGCCCCATTTATTTGTTTTCCTGCCAACACCCTTCGCTCAATGTCACTGTCATACTTTCCATCTCTAGTAAATCGACAAAACTTCATAAATTGTCTCCATATTGATGCTTTAGTATTTTTTGTGGATTGCGGGATTGCATTTTCTATATTTTTTGTTATTTGTTGAATCGAAACTTCCCAAAACGACTCATGTTGTAATAATTCAGTATCAATTAAAATTATCAACAATACCTAAATAACTGACAGGGCAGACATTAAAGTAACGTAAGCATACTAGATGTAGACGCTTAAGAGGAACAGGCATTTTTATTGGTGATAAAAACCGATGCACCTTTTTTATCGCTGTCAAAATGACAAAACTGTCATTATTAAATTTTACATTTTATACGGGAGTTAATTTATCGGGAATAAAACTTTTCACAAAACCAAAATAAAAAAGTTTTCATATGGTTCCAACTTAAATTGACACACTGTATAATAATGAAAAGAGAAAAATTATCTATGACTTCAACTACATATTAGGGAAATATTTTAACAAATATTTCTTTATCTTTATCGTCTCAATGCGATGATTTCTAAAAATGGTTTTTACAATCAAAGGCTGGCAAAAGCCAGTATATCTATAAATGTCTTCCGAGCCAGTTTCCTTCATCATCGAGTAAGATCTGTAAAAAAATAAACAACAATACAAGCATCCTAATTCTCTATAATCACCTTAAATAAAAGCTACCGAAATCTTGCCGCTTAAATCTCCCTATCTCGACCAAGTAAAGTACCATGAAATATCTTTATTATTTACTTGTTCGAGCAAAATGTTAGGCCGCAACCGCACGGAGAGAGGCCAGTTTAAAAAAGGAAAGGAAGTTTCTGGTACCGTCATTAAAAAACTGTACCACATGTCATATTATAGGGACCTGTGTATGCGATTGAATACAAAACCGCCACTAAGACAGATATATCAGGGTCGCATTTTGTATTTCTAGTTTATCGTACGTTCTGATGATGATGATGATAATAATATTCGAAACGACGATTACTTATCTGTGAAGTTATTCATTAACTTCACAGTAGGAAGTTATAGTAATGGGTCCGATTTTGCGAATCCCGAATTTTGACATATCTCCACATTTCAAGGTCCCCAGAGTCGAATGCAATAGTTAGATTAGATTTTCAGAAAAATCGGTCAAGTTTTTTTTTATGGAAAATCAAAAAATTTAAAAAAATGGTAAAATACCTGAATTTGCAATTTATAAATTATACTATTTTTAATACAGAATTTTAAGATCTTTTGAATAATATGATAATTGCATGTTAGGAATATTTTGTATGAAAAATATGATGAAAATATTTCACAAAAAGAGATAGTTTTAGAAAACAAAAATAGGAATTGGAGAATTTTAAACTTGTGTCAGTATTGAGAAAATAGCATTAAAGACGCTATAACAATGAAAAATTATTATTAGTAATAGTCAAGCATTGTTTATAACAATTGAATAAAATAAAAAGTTTGAAAAAATACGGTTGACATAAACAGGATATTGTTAATGACAATTATAGTCTGTTATAAACAATTTGAAATCGTTTTTATAAAAATTTTAATAATAATAATTACGAGGGCAGTTTGATAAGTCAGTGACTTTTTAAATTTCCCGCGCAGTTACTCCAAATGCAACAGTGCTGCCGTCAACTATAATCTATCAGTGGGCAACTTTCTAATTTTGAGCAAGCTACGTTGGTGTTTGATGGCCGTTCAAAGCAGACAACCTCGTGATTTTTAACGAAGATGGAAAAAAGTGAATTTCGTGTACTGATTAAGCATTACTTTTTACGTACAAAATCCATCACTGAAACTAATGAAAGACTTGATAAATACTACGGGGACTCGGCACCATCAATTTCAATGGTTAAGAAGTGGTTTACAGAGTTCCGTTGTGGTCGTACCAGCACTAGTGACGCCGAACGTCCAGGTCTCCCAAAAGAAGTGATCACGCCGGAAATCGTCGATAAAATCCATGAAATGATATTGGATGATCGGAGAATGAAAGTGCGTGAGTTGGCTCATGCTGTAGGTGTATCTCAACTGAACGGGTACATCATATTTTACACGAATATTTGGACATGAAAAAACTCTCTGCGAGATGGGTGCCGCGATTGCTCACACTCGACCATAAGCGCAATCGTGTGACCACTTCAAAAGAGTGTTTAGCGATGTTCAGCCGTAATCCGGACGAATTTTTGCGCCGTTTTGTTACTGTGGATGAAACATGGATCCATCACAACACGCCAGAGACCAAGGAACAATCGAAACAGTGGGTTGCTCGGGGTGAACGTGGACCAAAGAAGGCGAAACAGAGTCTGTCAGCCAACAAGGTCATGGCCACAGTTTTTTGGGATGTACGCGGTGTCATTCACATCGATTACCTCAAGAAAGGTAAAACGATCACCGGCGAATATTATTCAAAGCTTTTGAACAGATTCGACGTTGATTTGAAGCAAAAACGGCCGCATTTGGCTAAGAAGAAGAAAGTGCTGTTCCATCAAGACAATGCACGTGTGCACACTTGCCTAGTCACGATGGCCAAAATCCACGAATTGGGTTACGAACTGCTACCCCATCCAGCATATTCTCCAGATTTAGCCCCCTGCTACTATTTTCTGTTTCCAAACCTAAAGAAATGGCTTGGCGGTAAGAGATTTGAGTCGAATGAAGAAGTCATTACCGAAACAAACGCGTATTTTAAGAGCTTTAAAAAAACCTATTATTTGGAGGGAATAAAAAAATTAGAAAAACGCTGGACTAAATGTATCGAGCTAAAAGGTGATTATGTGAAAAAATAAAATGTTTATTTGCGGAAAAAAATTTGTTTTATTCAAAAAGTCACTGACTTATCAAACCGCCCTCGTATAACAACAAAACGTATGGTATTTTTTCATTCTTTCCACTGGGAAGTTAGTCGTGTGGACCTCTCGGGTCGCACCCAGACCACTAGATAGCACTGATATTTTTGTTTGGTTGTATATGCACTGGCAAACTAATGAGATTCTCTAGAACTTTTTATTTAGTTGCAAAAAAATGTTGACAACAAAAAGTGTTGGAAACGCTCGCCAGTAATTGTATATCGGCGTAAGAATCTCGTATCAATAGAAATGCGACGAAGTAGATTCAGTACATTCTCGATCCGCGTAGAGGATGTGTTATTATTAGGAACATTTCATGTGAAATGTGGTGCGCGAAATGTGATTGGTAAATCGATTAACATGAATGGTTAACATTAAATTACTTATTGATTATGGGGACAGATAAGAGTACCTTTGTGGAGGATTACTATGGCTCTTATGTCTTAAATGTTAAGTACTATTTGTAGGTAAGACGTAACTCGTAATACGAACTACAAGTGAATCAAAGAAACAAATTACTAAATAAAAATACAACGATGTCTGAGAATAAAATATTAAGAGTCATCAAAAATGTAAAAGAAAAAGTTTTTTTTTTCCTATAAATATCAATTTTAAATGGATTTTTTAAAAGTTAAATACCACAATGAATTCATTTTAATTTTAGTGTAATTTGATTTCTATTTGACGATATAATATAACTGGAAGTGGAATATTGTTATGCTTCTTTTAAAAGACGTTAGGTATGTGAAAACGACCAAAATTTTGAATTTAAATGTATTTAATCAATCAAGATATGGCGTTGGACAATGCAAATGAGACACCAGGTATATAACGAGTTGTCACAAATCATATGTTTCAATATTTTATATCAAAAAAGTTTATATTTAAAATCTTATTTCTTGAGCAACGATAGCATTTGTTTGAAGTAAACAACAATCAGGAATACAAATATTTTTTATACCGAATCAATAACCCCATTTCTTTGCTTATTTAAATAATTTTTTTCTTTACTGTATTAACATTTTTACATACGGTGATTTCATTTCAAAACCAGTGTCACGTGCCTATTTTTTTTCCCTTCTACAGTTCCATTATTAATTGGATCTCTGATAGTTTTGTATTTCTCAGGTGCTCGTAAATAGTTTCGCTTACCGTATTTTGTTGTAATTTAAATTTATCACTCGTTGTAAATAGTGTTGCATACCTTTTAGTGTTAGGATTTAATTATTAATGGCTGTGACATTTTTGTTAATCGATGGAGATGGAGTGGGGGTTTTTGTTATTAGATTTTTGCTTCGATTTTTGGCCTCGATTGTCGTGTGTTGTCAGCTATATTATTGTTTGGTTTGCATTTCTGTGTGGATGGGCTGGCTATCAACACGGACGAGTGCGATTATGAGTTTGGAACATAGATTTGCGAAGATGGTTGGCAGACGCGTGTCTCGTGTCATTTTCTGATATCCGGCCTGGGAGAGTAGTTGAGGGGGTCGCTTGGTGTCAGTCGTCGAAGTCGGGTGATAGTTTTTAGAACGATTTGATATTAACACGTGAGCAGAACCTCTACGGTTTTTTCTTTCATATCTGGCTGTATTTGGGCCATCTTAATTAGATTTTGAAGAAAAACCATTTAATTTTTAACTTGACCATTCTATCTTACCTTTGTTGTTGATATTTTGGATTTTGGTGTCGAGTTAAAATATCCGCATGCGGGATCTGATGGAGGGAAGCCATTGTTAAGTAGCAGGTACTGTTCCATAATTCAAACCGGCTCCAGGAGTAGGCCACAGGATTCGTGAATTCGTATACCCACAGGTTACAAGTGATTTATTTTAGAATATTTAAACGACGTGATTTGTTTTTGACACCGCGATTAGGTTTTGTTTTAATTTATTAATATGGTACACTGTTTAAAACTATTTATTACATTGGATAATATGCCAAGGCTGAACTTTGATTAAAGTAGTATTCTCAATAGTTCTTTGTGTCCAAGTAAAAACGTTTTCTTCATACTTATTTGTAAATATCCTACAATATTGCTATTTTGAAGGACAGCCATCGTAAAAAGAAATATTTTTAAATAAGCTCGATTGTTTTAACAGTGTAAATCTTTATGTAAATGAAAGAAAAAAAAACGTGATTAAATTAGCAGCCGTACGTGAACGTTGATGAAGTATTGTTAAAAAGTTGACTTGTATACGTTTTTTTTTGGTAACCTGATAAGGTTTGTCATTCTTACCTTTGTTTTAATTATTTTATGGAATCGTAAACTTTGGATTTTTGATTTATTGTTGTCTCATAAAGTTGTAAATTTTGAAGTTTCGATTTATTGTTGGCTGTTAATTTTGAATATATGTGTTATAATTTTGTTATTGAGCTGTGTATTTTAATTTATTGTGTGAGTAAAGTATACAATATATTTTGCTATAATTTTATTTATTTGGTTCACCATCATAATCTTAGTTGTTTATCGTGTGGCTCTGCTAGTGCCTATAAGACCTAAGGGTTTCCGGCTTGAACCGTCTAAGTCGGTGGCGCGGCTCACTTTTATATTTTTCTCTTCTACCCTCTACGGCTGAGCTCGGGCATAATTTGCCAGTAGAGAGACCACTGGCAGAGTACTCTTTAGAGAACGAAAAAGACGTGGCACCAGCCAGTCCAAATAACTTTTCATTTTGCGTAAATGTAAGAAAAACAAAAAGAACGTCGAATTTTAAAATAAGGGGAAGGTTTAAAAATGTTATTTTACTGTTTTCAAGTCCCACACTCTTTCTTTAAAATGTCAAATAGCAACCCCCAACTTGCGATACATCAAATGAAAACTAAAATGCGAATCAGCCATGTAAACAACAATTTATTCTATAGATTTATTTTGCAGATAACATTAAACATAGCGAAATAACAACTAAAATAAAGTTTTTAACAAACAGCTCCTTAAATGTATTTACAGTAACTGTTCAAAGTGTGCTCAGTTATTTTGTAAGCAATAATATTACCTATTTTCGCTAGTAATTCATCTACATTCTAAACTTTAGTTTTTCAATGTCTTCGGGAACAGTTTGGAAACTAATGTTTTTAAATAGCCCCACCTGTGGTGTTAGATCTGGAGATCTTGCCTGTTTATCAACTTATAGTGATATCTCATTTCCTAGAATACTAGCTCATGCATTGATCTTCGCTGGAAACTGAGTACATATTACCCTGTCGAAACACGTGATGATTTTCTTCATGCCAGTACCTATAATTATGTTTGATAACAAAGCCATTTAAAAAAAACGTTGATTCATTACTAAAACAAATATTTTTAACCAAATTTGTGTCTTTTTGTATTTTTTGTGACATTGTTTTACAAAATTCAATTCTGCGGTCATAATCGTCTTTACTAAGATGATGATGAATTTGTATTTTAACACTTTGTGTACTAACTCTTTGTCTGGTGGCCTATATTTCTATCGGGATGCCCTTCATTAAAAACTCGAGCTGTTCCTTGTTTTGATGACCGTAAATAAATATTATTTCTATTCGTTCTTGCAGAGAATACACCATTTTAAAATAACTCGAGATGCTACAGCTACAAATAATGGCTAATTTAACGTCACGAGTAACTAGCTAAATATACTATGAATATTTTTGAAACAAAGAAACAAAATGACAAAAATTGTCAAAAAATGTATTTAGAAGTAAGTTAATTAATCACTAATTAAACATCTACCTATCCAATAGTGGCGTAAGTCGTTTTTGTAATGGTCTCATGTTATTTTACAATTTTAAAATATCGAAATATTCATTTCGTTTATCAAATATCTACGAGGTGTTCTAAATATTTTGACTTTTTTACGTAAAAATTCATTTTCTAAATTTTCAAGTACTTATTTAATTTTTTTATTACTCTGAAATTTAGCAATAAAATTTTAAAACAATTCATAAGAAAAAAAAGCTTTATTTATTATAATCGTGAATTAATTTTCCCAAATAAAAATAGTTTTTAAGATAGTAACTTTAATAAATAGAAATAGAACACATAATTACTGAAATTTAGGTACTCGAATCCAGTTCTGACCTGTGCAAAGACGTTTAAAAAGCAAACCACTGAATATCTATTCAAACAACCAAAAAAATAGCCGCATCTACTACCTCCCTCAATACTGCGACTGACGGTACTTATTGTATTCATGCGAGTTACTAGAATGGGTAATTTCAAGGATTTTAATCACGTTTTTATGATGTATATATGTTTTATATACCCTCGTCATGAGTCATAAGTATTGCTTAATTGGAATGTTATCATTTTTTTTACCTTATTAATTTTTGATGTGAAACATCTAATGGGGTGGTGCTTGGGTGCCGTTATGCGAAAGCTTCGGGCAGCCCCGCAACTACTCGGCTCGATTAAAATTTATAGAAATATCATTATAAATATATTTGTCAAAATTTAACATATGATTACATGACAAATGGATGTCATAAAATAAGATTGTTTTCAGAATTATTTGAAAGTAATAGCTACAATAAATAAATATCAGGGGTCTGGGTGCGACCCGAGAGGTCCACACGACTAACTTCCCAGTGGAAAGAATGAAAAATTGACGAAACAAATTTATAAGGCGAGTGTGAATGGACGGAAGTCGGTAGAGGTCGACCTCGGCGAGCATCGATCTCGATCAGATCAACATTGTTTTGAAGAAAGGCCAGGTCAAGTTAGTACCAACAACCGACGAGCATGCATGAGAGCCCTGATGAAAGTAGAGGAAGCAAAAGATGTGTGTAAGAACCGTAGCGGAAGTGGAAGGAAGTGGTCTCTGCTTACCGCTACGGGAAAAAGGCGTGACTATATGTATGTATGTATGTATATGACAGCAAACTGTATACACTGCCACGTCTTATTCGTTCTCTATAGAGTACTCTGCCAGCGATTTCTCTACTGGCAAATTATGCCCGAGCTCAACCGTAGAGGGTAGAAGAAAAAAAATATATATAAAAGTGGGCCGCGCCACCGACTTAGACGGTTCAAGCCGGAAACCCCTAGGTCTTATAGGCACTAGCAGAGCCACACGATAAACAACTAAGATTATGGTGAATTATGGTGAAATTATAGCAAAAATATATTGGATACTTTACTCCTACAATAAATCAAAGTACACAGCTCAATAGCAAAATTATAACAAATATAGTCAAAATCAACAGCTAACAATAAATCAAAGTACTCAGTTCAATAATAACATTATAACAAATATAGTCAAAATCAACAGCCAACAATAAATCAAAGTACTCAGTTCAATAATAAACTTATAACAAATATAATCAAAATCAACAGCTAACAATAAATCAAAGTACTCAGTTTTGGCATATTATCTAATGCAATAAATAGTTTCCAACAATGTACTATATTAATAAATTAAAACAAAACTTAATCGTGGTGTCAAAAATAAGTCACGTCGTTAAATATTTAAAAATAAATCACTTGTAACCTTTGGGTAAACGAATTCACTACTCCTGTGGCCGGTTTGGTTATGGAACGGCACCTGCTAGTTAACAATGGCTTCCCTCAAATAAATCCCGCATGCGGTTATATTAACTCGACACCAAAATCCAAAATATCAACAACGAAGGTAAGATAGAATGGTCAAGTTAAAAATTAAATGGTTTTTATTCAAAATCCAATTAAGATGGCCCAAATACAGCCAGATATGAAAGAAAAAAACGTAGAGGTTCTGCACACTTGCCAATATCACACCGTCCCAAAAATTCTCACCACCCCACTCCCAAGACTGACACCAAACGACTGCCTACTTCCCAGGCCGGATATCAAGAAAAATGACACGGAATCGACGTCAACCGACAATATTCGCAAGTCCATGCTTCACATCAAGAATCGCGCTCGTCCGTGTTGATAGCCAGCCCCATCCACACAGAAATGCAAACCAAACAATAATATAACCGACAACACACAACAATCGAGGCCAAAAACCAAAGCAAAAATCTAATAACGAAAACCCCCACTCAATCTCCAGCGATTAACAAAAATGCCACAGCTATTAACAATCGAATCCTATCACAACAAGGTATGCAACACTATTTACAACGAATGATATATTTAAGTTACAACAAAATACGGTACGCGACACTATTTACGAGTACCTGAGGAATACAAAACTATCAGAGACCCAATTATAATGGAACTGTAGAAGGGAAAAAATAGACACGTTATAACACAACACTGTAACTTAAGTGCACAGCTGATGGCTGACAGTACCGATCTCTCGGAAAATTGGTTGACGGCTAACCAACTCTACCACCGCGCACTCATTCGTCAAATCAAATAGCGTGTGCTTCCGCGACTTCCTGTTTCACACTTCCGTCCCGTTTCACGTAATCACTCCCACAAATTGCAATATTGAATGAAACTTTCTGCTGTAATTCGTTCCTTTAGATTATTTGCCTTGAAAAAATAATATTAAATAAAAAATTGAAATATACAGATTTCATTTTGAATTACATTCGGAGTTGAAGAAAAAACGTAAGGAACTTTTATTTTTAAAGTAGGTATAAATAATCCTGTACAAATATACCATAAAAAGTTAATAAACTACTGGTGTTATGAATTATACTTGCGCGAGTTGCAAATTAAAAAAGCGTCGCCGGAAATTGCGAAATAAAAGTGAAATTTAAAAGAATGCGGTCGTTAGGTTTTTTTTTTCAAAAGCGGAAAGGGACACTAATAATGGAAGATGATAATAAATGCTGATACGAAAACGAAATAGGAAAGGTAAACGAACAATGCGGGGACCTTCACGAAAGATCCGAACTGACAGTTGATACGTTGACGAGATATGATGTTTTGATACATTTCGATGGTTATCGGTGGTTGTGTGCAAGCACCCGTTAAAATGCACCAATGAATGAGATTATTAAGATCTATTTTTTAACCAACTAACTGCGGAATATACAAAACAGAATTTATTTTGAACATTTTTTTGCTCTCGCCCACTATTGAATACTTGTTATGATTGTTTGGTGTCACATTTTTGTTTGTCTCTAAATATAATTTTTTTCTACTAATAATTTATTTACTGTACATTTTGATCAAAGTATTTTGTAAAAAAAAAAAGAAAAAGAAATATAATTGTTACTGATTCTCATGCAAAAGATATATAATACCTGGCAAGATGCGAATTCAACGTTTCACTTTTTTGTATCTTTTTTTATTCCGCCGGAATTGTTGTTGGTATTTTATTTGCATTCTAACGTTTGCGCTTTTCATATTCTTTTGGACTCTGAACACATGATTTTCACTATTGTCTCCCTATAATTTAAATAGCAAAATAAATAGTAAACACTCAAATCACATGTACAATGAACGAATGTAAACAGTAAATATTTGTATCAAGTTATACAATTTTATCAACTTACTTTTTTAAATCTGTATTACACACATTTGCTCCAGTTTCCATTTTTCAATACTTAATTGCAATAATAAAACAATATTCACGTATGATCCAACACAAAAACACGAATAACAAATGAGTTTTCACAAAATTTCCACGTGTATGTACAACCCTGAGTTGAGGTTATATGATAATAAATTATAGTTTAAAAAAAACTAAAAAAACACGCTTTTAGAGTTAATCAAACTAAAAAGTAAAAAATAATTCTTAACATAAGAATAAAATTACTGACGAGAAAATTAATGTCACTGTTCTGTTTGTCATACAAAGCACCCCACGCTTTTAGCACAGTGACATTAATTTTCCCGTCAGTAAACTATTCCATTTACCAAGAAAATTATCTGTCTCCATTTTGATATGCCAAACAATGCATCGGCCGGGTATCGAACCCGGGCAGACCACGTGGCAGGCGAGCATTCTACCACTGAACAGCCGATGCGATGAACTGTGTTAATATTTGTCAAAGTTGCCACGTCTTTTTTTTGTTCTCTAAAGAGTACTCTGCAAGCGGTCTCTCTACTGGCAAATTATGCCCGAGCTCAGCCGTAGAGGGTAGAAGAAAAAAAATATATATAAAAGTGAGCCGCGCCACCGACTTGGACGGTATAAGCCGGAAACCCCTAGGTCTTGTAGGCACTAGCAGAGCCACACGATAAACAACAAACAATTTTGGTGAACTAAATAAATAAAACTATATTTACAATTCCTGCAATATATTAATTAAGTAAAAATGATGTTCTGATTTTTTTACAACAAATTATGTATTTTTGTTAAGTGGATTAAACGAATTTAATACACTTTTCTTAAAATACTATTTAAATTAATTACAACAATCTTTCAGACAATAATATATATATATATATATATATATATATATATATATATATATATATATATATATATATATATATATATATATAACGGATTGTCTACAGCTGTTGCCGTCTCTCCGTCCCCAATCTCCATCTTGCTCTGTTAAAAACCTCGTTTTCTTCCAAACCTCTTTTAGCCATTGCCTCGTCTATATCGTCTTTCCAACTTCTCCGTGGTCGTCCCCTTTTCCTTCGTTCTGGTGGTATCCATTCCAGTATCTTCCTAGGCCATCTGTCAGTTGTCATCCGCTTTACATGTCCGAACCAAGTTAACTGCCGCTTTTCTACTTCCTCGTGTATGTTTCTGTCCATTTGCATTTCATTTCGGATAACATCATTTCTAACCCTCTCAAGTCTAGACCTACAACAGCTCCTTCTCAAGAAATCCATCTCTGTTGCCAGAAGCTTATTCTTATTAGTCTTCGTTACGTCCCATAATTCGGAGCCGTATAGGGTGACACTTTGAACTAGACTCTTGTATATGTGTTTCTTTGTAGTTTTTTTAATTTTCTTGTCCCAGAGAAGAGAGTTCAGGGTTCTAGTTACGGCTCTACCTTTGTTGATTCTATCTTGGATTTCGTTATTACTGTTACCTTTTTTATTAAAAATTATTCCGAGATATTTACTGTGTTTTACTCCACTTATTTTTTCCGTATCCAATACAAGGTCATTTATTTGGTCATCTCCTACCACCAAGTATTCACATTTAGATAGATTCATCTGTAGACCCGCTGCCTCATATTCTTCCTTGAGCTTTCTAATCATATAATTGAGGTCATCCTCATCTTCGGCTATTACTATCTGGTCGTCCGCGAAGAAAAGTGTAAATAGCGTATCATCCCCCACCTTTAGTCCCATGCCTTTACACTTCTTCACCCAGTTCGTGAGGGCCCTGTCCAGGTAAATTTTGAAAAGGGTAGGAGACAGACAGCAACCCTGTCTTAATCCCTTAGTTGTCTTAAAGGGGCTAGTAAGTTTGTTTCCGATTTTTATTCTTGTAGTGTTCTGTTCGTAGTATTTTTGTGTAGCATAAATCAAGACAGGATTGATCTCGAGGTTTCCCATTTCCGTCCACAACCTAGACAAAGGTACGCTATCGTAGGCTTTCTCTAAATCTATAAGAGCTACATGGGTCTCTCTATTTCTTTGCACTCTCTTCTCTAAGGCTATCTTTAGGGTGAAAGCGTTGTCTACAGTCGAACGGCCTGCTCGAAAACCCGCTTGTTCTTCTGGCTGCTTATTAATTATTTCCTCTTCGATCAGATTTCGTAATATTCTGGAATATATTCTGCCCACAGTTGGTATTACCGCAATTTCCCTATAATTTCCTGGATGGTTTTTCGGACCTTTTTTGTGAGTTGGGGAAGTGAAGGATTGTTTCCATTCTTCCGGGGTATTTTCTCCATTTAAACACCTCTCGAAAAGCTTTCAGACAATAATAAAAACCTAATAATGTACAAAAGAGAATTAAAAACAAAAAAAAACGTTCACAATATTTAAAATTTCAAAAATAGTTGGTTTTAGATAGAATTCTTGATAGCAAAAGATTAAAAAAAAAATACAAAATAAATGGACTTGCAACAAAAATAATAATTTGAAACCATTACAAAAAAAAAAAAAAAAAAAAAACATACTAGAACACATAGAGGAAAAGAAATTAACGTGGTACGGACATGTTAGAAGAACTCCGGAGGATCGCTGGATACACCGGGTAACTGAGTGGAGTCCATTAGGCAGACGAAAGAGAGGTCGACCAAGACGATCATGGAGAGACGAAGTGGATGAGGCGATGGAATTAAGAAACCTGCAGGACGGAGACTGGCAGGACAAGGACAACTGGAGACAAGGGCTGAAAGCAGGAAGGCAGCGACAGCTGTAGATATCCTGGATTATATATATATATATATATATATATATATATATATATATATATACAATAATTACATAATGTATATTCAGTAATGTATACTTCAGATTCAACTTGGAGCAGGTACAAATTTAATGAAAATAATTTGTTACTTTTAAACTGTTGAAAAAACTTAGATCAAGCACATAATAACTGATAAGTTGATAAAATTAAACTTAATACTATGTAACCAATTGAAAACTTCATAGAGACGTCACTGTTACATCGATGATCCAAGAAACAGAAACACCAAGTAGTATTATCATAATAATTTCTGCTAAAAACACCAAGCAAGTCTTTATAACACTGAAATTTATCGTCGATATGGATGATGGTTATGGAACGGCACGTGCTAACCAACAATGGCTTCCCTCAAATAGATCCCGCATGCGGTTATTTTAACTCGACACCAAAAATATCAACAACGAAGGTAAGATAGAATGGCCAAGTTAAAAATCAAATGATTTTTCTTCAAAATCCAATTAAGATGGCCCAAATTCAGCCAGATATGAAGAGAAAACCGTAGAGGTTTTGCACACTTGTTAATATCACACGACAACCACAAAAATCCTCACTACCGACTCCCAAGACTGACACCAAGCGACTGTCTCCAACTACTCACTCCCAGGCCGGAGATCAGAAAATGACACGGGACACGCGTCAGCCAACCTTCGCAAATCTATGTTCCAAACTCATAATCGCGCTCGTCCGTGTTGATAGCCAGCCCATCCACACAGAAAAGCAAACCAAACAATAATATAGCTGACACACGACAATCGAGGCCAAAAATCAAGGCAAAATCTAATAACAAAAACCCCCACTCCATATCCATTGATTAGCAAAAATGTCACAGCCATTAATAATTAAATCCTATCACTACTAGGTATGCAACACTATTTACAACGAATGATATACTTAAGTTAAAACAAAATACGATATGCAAAACTATTTACGAGCACCAGACTATCAGAGACCCAATTACTAATGGAACGAAAAAAAAAATAGGCACATGACAAAGTCTGCTTCGTCATAAACATAAACAAAGCTCAAGGTCGAACTCTTAAGGTAGCGGGAGTAGACTTGACAGAAAGCTGCTTCTCCCACGGCCAGTTGTATGTGGCATGCTCCAGAGTAAGCGCACAGAGTAGCCCGGTGATTCTAGCACCCGAAGGGAAAACATAAAATATTGTTTGCAAAGAAACACTTTCACCAGATCAAAGGCCGAGCTCGGTGTTCATAAAATATAACGAAATTTTATTTAATTTTCATGTTTATTTAACCTTTAAATTCCCACACTATAATAAAGATAAATATTTTATAAGTATTCAAAAATTTTAACATAATAATTTGTGTTACAACAAACTTAACGTGAAAAACCAATTAAAAGTACTATTAGAACCATTTTCGACTTCTACGCGGAAGAAGTCGCAGGCAAAAGCTAGTTTTAAATAAAATACAAATACTCGGTGATTTAGGGTTAGAAAAAAAAATGGGAATTTTGTGTGTGAAAAAAAATTTGGGAATTTGTGTGAACCAAAATAAAAATATTCAACAAAACTTGTAGGTCGCGTGCGAATACAATGCAGCGCCATTTTCTAATAAAATTTAAAGTTGAATAGGAACAAAAAAAAAATATTCTCAAACCATGTGGCACCCCATTTTTCTTCCCACCACCCCACACAAAACTCTCGCAAAATACACGTAAAAAGAAGATAAAGAGTGTCGTGCTGGAAGCGCGTGTTAGTCGCATATTCAGAAAAAAAAATGAAAAAATAGGGTGCGTACCCTTAGAAAATGCATAAAAAGGGAAAAACGCCCCGTGCTGCAAGCGTGTAGGGGCCAATCTTGGCTCCATTCAAATTCGCAAAAAACATTGCGTAAAAGTTTTGTACCTTTTAAATTTACATAAGCGCGAGAGGGGATTTGCAGCCCTTAGAACCGAGATGATGAGAGGTACCCCCACTCCATTGTGAATATAGGAAGCGTACGTCACACGTGGTAGTAGTTAAAATACATCTGCTATTTTTTTTTTTTTGAGGAGCTATTTTTGTTGGGAGGTCAATTTTGTCGATGTCAGGAGTCACCAGGCAAGTGTGTCTATAATTATTATTTTTTAAAGAGGGTGTTTTTTTCGACGTTTTTTGCACGTTTTACAGGTTATTGTTTTTTATCGTCAGGGGGAAGTTTTTATGTAATTTCGCAGGTTAAAAACTATTATTCAAAGAGGGTGTTTTTTTTACTGTTACAGGTTACACACTTTTTTATTATCAGGGGGAAGTTTTTGTGTAATTTGTGAGATTAAAATTTTTTTACAGGTTATGCTTTTTTTAGCAGGGGGAAGAAGTTCTTATTTAATTTCGCAGGTTAAAAATTGTTCTATTTTTTAAATAGGGTGTTTTTTTCACTGTTGCAGGTTACGCTTTTTTTTATTATCAGGGGGAAGTTTTTATAAAATTTCTTCGGTTAAAAATTGTTCTACAAGTGTTTTAGGATTTTGAGGTATTTTTTCGCGAGCATATTTCGGTGCATCCCAAATAAATTTAATACAATTGAACTGTTAATTCTTTACGCGTGCGTAATATGAAACGCAACATACAGTGTGTAACAACAAAATGAAATAAATTCATCATTTAAATTATTGCGCATATTTATAGAAAATCCCGAAACACGTCAATTGTAGATTTAGAAATGACATCATGCAACAATAAAACAAGTGCGCTCGAGGAATAGCTCGAGTTTTTAATGAAAGGCATCCTGATAGTTAAGACGACTATGACCGCAGAATTGAATTTAGTGAAACAATAACCCAAAAAGACGCAAATTTGGTTAAAAATATTTGTTTCAGTGATAAATCAACGTTTTATTTAAATGGCTTTGTTAACAAACCGGCAAGATCTTCAGATCTAACACCACTTGATTTTTTTTCTGTATGGATATTTAAAAATATTAGTTTACAAAACTCCTCCCAAACACATTAAATAACTAAAGCTTAGACTAACTGAAGAATGGAGACGATTTACTAGCGAAAGTTTGCAAAGAGTTCGAGAAGAATTTGAAAATAGGTTATATTATTACCTACAAAATAACGGAGCATACTTACTGTAAATACATTTAAGGAGCTGTTTGTAATTAACTTTATTTCAGTTTCTGTTGTAATTTCGCTATGTTTAATTTTATCTGCAAAATTAATCGTTGTTTATATGGCTGATTGGCTGATTTTTCATGGGTTTTAATTTAAAGTATCACAAGGTAGGGGTCGCTATTTGATATTTGACATTTTAAAAAGGGGTGGGGAATGTTGAAGGGACGCCACTTGGAAACAGCAGAATAACATTTTTAAACTTCTCCGTTGATTTAAAATTCGACTTGTTTTGTTGTTTTTTTTCACATTTACGCAAAATCAAAAGTTATTTGGACTGGCTGATTTTAAAATGAAAGCACCGCATTTAAATAATACAATATAATATTAGACGTCAATTATATGTACATAAAATTTTTTGCTAAATGCTTGCGCTGTTGTAACATTTACAACGTCATATACGAGTTTAAAAATATTAATATTTTTTTAATTAATGGTTAAAATTTTTTTATCACTTTATCAAATCACTCCATCACAATATCGATTTTGGGCTCAAGATTTTTAATAATATGTCTTGGCATGACCATGTTGCTAACATCGCAAAATCAGCAAGCCAGAGGCTGAGTTTTCCGTGAAAAGCTAGAAAGTTTTTTACTTCTGATCAACTGCTGACGACGTACAAGGCTCAAATCCGACCTCTACTGGAGTATTGCTGGCACATTTGGGGTTCAGCACCAAGGCATTCTCTTCGTCTTCTAGATTCCATTCAGAAAAGGGCCATTCGGTTGATAAACAGCTCAATTTTCACAGATACCCTTCACCCACTAGAACATAGAAGAAGAGTTACAGACCCGACATTACTCTACAGATATTTCCATGGCAGATGCTCAAGAGAAATAAAAACTCTTATACCACCACTGGCCTCATTCGTCCTAAGAACTCGGCACGCTGATCAGTCTCACCCATTTACTCTCAAGATTGACACTACAAGGACCAATCTCCATCAAGAATCCTTCTTTTACAGGGCTGCTACGGAATGGAACAAGCTTCCAAAATCAGTTTTTTCAGAGAACTATGACATACAACTTTTCAAAAAGCGGGTTCACAATCATCTCCTTTCTATAATCCCTCCCCCTTCTATTTTGCGACTATTTTCAGTAAAAAAAAATCTGATTGCATAGTGTGTTTGGACCATCGATCGTTTATAATCTTTATAACTGTAATCGAGGACTACTATTGGACAATAACGGATTTTTTAAAGAAAAAAAAAATAACTGTAAATAAATACAATGTACGTGATTTCATAGTGCACTAAAAGGTTCCGTTGCGTAAAAAATCGAAAGGTTTATGACTAAAAAGCATAAAAAACTTTGGTTTGATCCTACCTTCCCAATTACCGTTACTTCCACTGTAAAAGGGGTACAAACTTTACAACTTTGTTCCGTTATAATACGCATATTTCGTTTAAAGATAAAAGTATTGCGCTTTTTGAATATTTTTAATAATTTTTAATGGACTTAGGTTCCATTAAAAGTTAAAAAAATTGTATTCGGATTCTTTTAATTTCTTGTTCGATTAATTTTTCGTGGTCAAAAATTAAACAGTCTACCACAAAAAACGTGTTTCTTTCAAAAGAGGAAAAATTTATAGGGTTACTTTTAACGAAACTCTATCGCAAGTAGGTACTTCTTTTAGGTGCCGTCTCCACTTCGAAGGTTGGCAATCATCATAGCAATTCTTATTTTTGAGACCGCAGCTCTAAATAGTTCATTATTACTGCATCCAAACCGATCCCTAAGGGAGCATCTCATCAGTCGTATTTTTAAATCAAGGTTTAAATCTCTGCAGCAAAAAAGCCTCTTCATTCTTGTAAAGGTGCTTCTCGCCTGTTCTATTTTGACTCGTATTTCTTGGGAGCTGTCATTGTTCTCATTAATAATCGTGCTAGGTATTTGTATTGTCTTACTCTTTCAATAGGCTGGCTCCTCACATATATCTTACGATTGTCTCGAGTTGTTTTTGTTATCAGCATATATTTTGTTTTGCTGAGTAGGTACTACACAAAGCAAATTCTGTAAATGTCAACGAATTGTTTTGACAGCCGTCATTAACAACGAGACAAAAAAAATGCATAACCTACTATTCAAATACTCGATAAACTTTAAAAAAAGATAAATTAATTTTTTGGATAATTTCATATTGTTGTTATTTTGGAACATAATCAATCAGTGCAACAAATACGAAATGGGGTCATATTAGACAAAAAGTGTGAACGTATAAATATATTTAAAAAAGAAACGATGGAAAATGAAGAAAGACCACTGTCCACGCGGCAAATGACTAGCACCTGGTCCTAGAACACACATGTCTACTACAAAAGGACACAAAATCACGGAATTGTCACTGATATTTTATTTATTGGCTGGGTATATCGAGTCACGAGCGACCTTTTTGTACTTTAAAAATTATTGGTTTCTTCATAGATCTTTTTTCTAAATAAAAAAAAAAACATGAAAGGAATGCTGCTGCTATCGATGGTCATTTTATGGTTTGAATAGAAAATCGTTTTTCGGGAGATGGTGATTTTTAACGTAAAATACAAAGGGATAATTTACTTTAATTTCAAATAATTCGAACGTCCAGAAATAGTCAATCATTTACAATAAAATTTTCAAGACTTATACTCCAATAACAAATTGTGTAACAGGTGTACAACTTTTTAATTTAAATGTCCATAAGGAGAAACACAACGAAATAAGAAAGGAATAAAAGACCTAGCTCCTTCGTAATCCAAAATTTATACCTACACAAGTAGGTATAAAAAAAGAGTCTTGTGATTCGTGGTTTAAAGTTGACCAAAACGATATAGCATTTCGGGGGATTTAAAAAAACCTTTTTGAGAGTATTTTCTTTTTTTAAAATGTAGGTATATGATACAGCCATCTGTAGTGATGTTCCTGTAGAAAAACTACTTTATTTCCATATAAGTGAGGTGAGGTGAGCCGTGGTACCTACTGCTATGTTAAAAGTATGTTAAAAATCAACTTTTACTTTTGTTATACACCAGAACCAGTTAACTACTTAAGGCAGGAGAAAAGAACAATAAAACAAATTTACTTGAAATTTTTAATAAGAAATTTGGCACTGTTTTTTCGGTACAAGCTGATCAATATCAGCCGGAACTGATTAGGTAGCTACACGTACGCATTTCATTTCATGTCGCCGACAAGTGAGTAACTCGTCACAAAAAATTGATTCGGTTTAGTATGTACTACCATTTTATTATAATTAATTTGATAACAATATAGTGGTGGAAGAAAGTCGATAAAATAAATTCAATTTTAGAAATGCTTGGCGGGTTGCGTGTTGCTCATCCCTGACTTAGGTTATAAATATTAGCAAATCAACAGACTTTATTGCATAATATTACTTTTTAATTTATTTCTTTTAAATGCTTAACATTAAATAAAAGTTGACATTAATAAGATATGAATCAATACTATCATTTAACAAACTTTAGCTCAATTAAAATTTCATTTATTAAAACTACAAATTAAACATATAAAAGTGTTGCCATGTCAACACACTTTAATAAAAAAATATGGCAAAATATATTTAAAAAATGTATAATATGATAACTATTATTTATTTTAAGTTTTAATATTTGAACACATTGTTATACACTAATTCAAATTACTTCTGTAAACCCTAATTACCTCTCAAGACCTATTTAAAAGTGTACGTTTTTACAACCAATAAACGTCGCTGTCAAAGGATCAAGAATACCAAAACAATAAACATAATTTCATTCTTTTTAATTAGATTGTGCAAACCAATCACGTAATACGAATTATTCCCGCCAATGATTCAAATTTAAATGACGTTTTATGATTGTTCATTCGGATTATACATTCTCTCTCTCTCTCTCTCTGTGCAGGCAGTAAGTGTAGAGTTTTTGAAGTTTACGAAAAAAAAATTACCTTTCCTCTTTATAGTCAATACAAACAAAGAATGCGAAAAGAAGTGTGTGTGTGTTCGATCAATCAAAAACGTTTTGCAAAACATCCCCTACATTAAAAATCAATTTTTTTTAATACGGTTTCATTTTTCGCCTCTGCGATATACGATGTCAAATATTCTTTGAAAAATTTTTACGCAAGTCATATCGTGAAGAACCCACACAATATAATAAAAATCCATAGAAACGTTGAAAGTGCAGATGAATTTTTTTGTTATTTTTTGTAAAAACGTTTTGCTTATTCTACTTTTGAATAGAAATAACTAACGACAATGTAAACGAGATGATTTTTTAAGAGACAACCCAGTGATTGATTACTTTTTTTATTTATTTTTTTTTAAAAACATCCCTACCTACCCTTATCTTCAAATAGCGGGTGTATGCGCCATTGGCAAACAAACATTTACCATCGCCCAATATTTGCCAGGGGTGTTACATTTGGGTCAGCAACTATAAAATCAAAAGTAATACTTTTCGAAGGCTTCTATTCTCTTTTCAGTCTGTGAATTTAGTGTCCAGCTTTCACATCCATAGATTAGGACAGAGAAGACGTATCATCTGATCATTCGAGTTCTCAGTTCCAAACTAAGGTCTAGTCTTGTAAAAAGTATTTCCCTTTTCGGGTCGCACTGGCTATTGATGTTAGCTCCCAAATATTTTAATGAGGTCAATCTTTGGGTTGATGTTAATATTTTCAGGTTAAATCGAGAATATTATTTAAACACGAAGGTGTGATAATAATATTTACATTACATTTCATTACAATCTTGCGGTTGGGCATTTTGGTCGGCACCTATGTCACCTAGATCTTTTGATCCTCTGTGACTACCGCTGTGTCTTCAGGGCATCAGAATTCTAGTCCGCTGATTTTGGCAAACCTTAGGATTTCTATTGGCCCTGTCTCTTTTTGATCACTTGGATCCATGATCATGCGGCCCCAGGTTTGATACCTGTACATCGCTAGCATCGGGCAGTAACACAGAATGTGTATGCTGCTCTCTTCCTCTTCGCCGCATAGTCGGCAGTTTTTCTCGGCCACTAGCTTAAGTTTGAATAGGTGCGCCCTAAGTGCGATGTGTCCTGTGAGCAGGCCAAGCGTGCTGCTTAGTCTACTCCGGTCCAGAGTGCGTCAGCCCTCTTCTAGAGAGGTCTTTTCATCAGCTGTTTTGATGTTCTGCAGCCAGTATTTGCATTCCATTGAGCAATATGTTCTTGTTCAAGGATTAGTTTCAGTAAATGTTTTGCTTCGGCAATTGGCAATCCGACCAACTGGCTTCTTGGTTCCACCAGGGTACTATTTATTGCCAGCTCGTCGGCTACCTCGTTGCCGTTTATCCCTGTATGCCCAGAAACCCATGTAAGAATGACTTTGTTTACCGTCGCTAACTCAGTGAGGGCTTGCATGCAGTCCCACACCACCGATGATGTTGTGGTGTTACTCACGAGGGCCCCGATGGCCGCGCGACTGTCAGTGAGAATATCAATCTCACTGTGGGTCACTCTGTTTTCTGTCAGGTGCGTAGCGCACCTGAGTATAGCATAGACCTCAGCCTGAAAGACCGAGGCGTATTTCCCCAGGGGTATGCTTTCCCTGTGGTTGCTTGATGCTCCAAACACACCTGCCCCGTAGCGTCCCTGGTACCCTGATCCATCAGTGTACCATCGTTTCCAACTGCATAGTTTCTGTCAAATTATTATATGCTTTTAGTTGGGTAAATTTTTTTTAATAATCTGAATTATTCTATTCCACAGACATACCCGCCGAGTTCCTGCTTGATGAGCAACCTACAACATCAAAACCTCTGACCAGAGTCCAGACATTGATGCAGTTCAATGAATCGAGTAACTGAACTTTCATCATGGACATCATAGCTACTAGACTTGCCAAAAGTACAGTTTTGAGAAAATCAAGGTACCTCAATATTAGAGACTTTAAGTGTCGTTTCTAAATTCGAAGTCAAGATAGTCCATGGATTGTTGACCCGTTTAAATTTAACTTGTTTTTCTTTGCTTTTGATCACATATTTTGTATATTATAATAAGCGGTATTACTGTTCAAAATTTGTTATAGATATTATAAGGTTTTTTTATTTTTATTTTGACCTGAACAAAATACATAGCGCTCAACTTTTCTATTTTTTTATCGTACATATTTGTTTATTCTTAATTTTTAAATAAACATTTGATTTTAATGCAAATTTAATTCAACAATATTTCCCGATTCCCGACCCCACCGATTTTAAAACTCCCGTCATTTGCGAACACATTTCCACCACAGCATCAACACTATACAGGAGATTTTAGTGTCTGAGGGCATCATGTAGGTACATTAAGAATAATAATATTTTCTTTAACGGACTCGTTTCACTGGAACAAAAACTGAACTAGCCACTTTAATTAACACACTAGGTATAAGCGACGACACGACACTCAGCACGAGGCATACAACCTTTGAAATTCTTCAGGTAGTAATATTTGGTGTACTAACACATGTTCACAAAAGAAACACATCCTCCTACCATTTAAGAACACCCTTTCACCTGGGTACTGGAGAATAAACATAAAGTGACATTTTTCGTAACGAAAGACGTTTCATTTCCTAATTACGTTAATCGAAAAATCCATTTTTTAACTAGTTAAGAAAAGACGCCTTTCGTCACCCGTAGCAGTTACAAAAAATTTCGCTTTATATTCCAAAATTAAAAAAATACATTTTCCACTGTTTCACCAACGCAATTACGCCTACGTAACAGCCCTCAGAAAATAATTCGTTACTCCGTACTATTTTGAAATAAAGTATAAGGTATAAGGTACCAGGATAACAGAAACACGAGAAGGTGTCGTCGGTAGTTAAAGTTTTTCTTCAAAATTTCTACCAAGCATAGACTTTGTATCAGGATAACAGAAACACGAGGAGGTATCGACGTTAGTTTACCTTTGTCTTTAAAATTTCTACCAAGCATAGACTTTGTATCAGGATAACAGAAACACGAGGAGGTATTATTGGTAGTTTATGTATTTCTTTAAATTTCTACTAAGCATAGACTTTGTACCCCAGGATAACAGAAACATGAGGAGATATCGTCGTTAGTTTACGTTTTTCATTAAAATTTCTACCGACCATAGACTTTGTATCAGGAGAACAGAAACACGAGGAGATATTGTCGTTAGTTTACGTTTTTCTTTAAAATTTTTACCGAGCATAGACTTTGTATCAGGATAACAGAAACACGAGGAAGTATCGTCGTTAGTTTACGTTTTTCATTAAAATTTCTACCGACCATAGACTTTGTATCAGGAGAACAGAAACACGAGGAAGTATCGTCGTTAGTTTACGTTTTTCATTAAAATTTCTACCAAACATAGACTTTGTATCAGGATAACAGAAACACGAGGAGGTATCGACGTTATTTTACCTTTGTCTTTAAAATTTCTACCAAGCATAGACTTTGTATCAGGATAACAGAAACACGAGGAGATATTGTCGTTAGTTTACGTTTTTCTTTAAAATTTTTACCGAGCATAGACTTTGTATCAGGATAACAGAAACACGAGGAGGTATTATTGGTAGTTTATGTATTTCTTTAAATTTCTACTAAGCATAGACTTGGTACCCCAGGAGAACAGAAACACGAGGAGATATTGTCGTTAGTTTACGTTTTTCTTTAAAATTTTTACCGAGCATAGACTTTGTATCAGGATAACAAAAACACGAGGAAGTATCGTCGTTAGTTTACGTTTTTCATTAAAATTTCTACCGACCATAGACTTTGTATCAGGAGAACAGAAACACGAGGAGATATTGTCGTTAGTTTACGTTTTTCTTTAAAATTTTTACCGAGCATAGACTTTGTATCAGGAGAACAGAAAACGAGGAGATATTGTCGTTAGTTTACGTTTTTCTTTAAAATTTTTACCGAGCATAGACTTTGTATCAGGAGAACAGAAACACGAGGAGATATTGTCGTTAGTTTACGTTTTTCTTTAAAATTTTTACCGAGCATAGACTTTGTATCAGGAGAACAGAAAACGAGGAGATATTGTCGTTAGTTTACGTTTTTCTTTAAAATTTTTACCGAGCATAGACTTTGTATCAGGATAACAGAAACACGAGGAGGTATTATTGGTAGTTTATGTATTTCTTTAAATTTCTACTAAGCATAGACTTGGTACCCCAGGATAACAGAAACATGAGGAGATATCGTCGTTAGTTTACGTTTTTCATTAAAATTTCTACCGACCATAGACTTTGTATCAGGAGAACAGAAACACGAGGAGATATTGTCGTTAGTTTACGTTTTTCTTTAAAATTTTTACCGAGCATAGACTTTGTATCAGGATAACAGAAACACGAGGAAGTATCGTCGTTAGTTTACGTTTTTCATTAAAATTTCTACCGACCATAGACTTTGTATCAGGAGAACAGAAACACGAGGAGGTATCGACGTTAGTTTACCTTTGTCTTTAAAATTTTTACCGAGCATAGACTTTGTATCAGGAGAACAGAAACACGAGGAGGTATTATTGGTAGTTTATGTATTTCTTTAAATTTCTACTAAGCATAGACTTGGTACCCCAGGATAACAGAAACATGAGGAGATATCGTCGTTAGTTTACGTTTTTCATTAAAATTTCTACCGACCATAGACTTTGTATCAGGAGAACAGAAACACGAGGAGATATTGTCGTTAGTTTACGTTTTTCTTTAAAATTTTTACCGAGCATAGACTTTGTATCAGGATAACAGAAACACGAGGAAGTATCGTCGTTAGTTTACGTTTTTCATTAAAATTTCTACCGACCATAGACTTTGTATCAGGAGAACAGAAACACGAGGAGGTATCGACGTTAGTTTACCTTTGTCTTTAAAATTTCTACCAAGCATAGACTTTGTATCAGGATAACAGAAACACGAGGAGGTATTATTGGTAGTTTATGTATTTCTTTAAATTTCTACTAAGCATAGACTTGGTACCCCAGGATAACAGAAACATGAGGAGATATCGTCGTTAGTTTACGTTTTTCATTAAAATTTCTACCGACCATAGACTTTGTATCAGGAGAACAGAAACACGAGGAGATATTGTCGTTAGTTTACGTTTTTCTTTAAAATTTTTACCGAGCATAGACTTTGTATCAGGATAACAGAAACACGAGGAAGTATCGTCGTTAGTTTACGTTTTTCATTAAAATTTCTACCGACCATAGACTTTGTATCAGGAGAACAGAAACACGAGGAGGTATCGACGTTAGTTTACCTTTGTCTTTAAAATTTCTACCAAGCATAGACTTTGTATCAGGATAACAGAAACACGAGGAGGTATTATTGGTAGTTTATGTATTTCTTTAAATTTCTACTAAGCATAGACTTGTTACCCCAGGATAACAGAAACATGAGGAGATATCGTCGTTAGTTTACGTTTTTCATTAAAATTTCTACCGACCATAGACTTTGTATCAGGAGAACAGAAACACGAGGAGATATTGTCGTTAGTTTACGTTTTTCTTTAAAATTTTTACCGAGCATAGACTTTGTATCAGGATAACAGAAACACGAGGAAGTATCGTCGTTAGTTTACGTTTTTCATTAAAATTTCTACCGACCATAGACTTTGTATCAGGAGAACAGAAACACGAGGAGGTATCGACGTTAGTTTACCTTTGTCTTTAAAATTTTTACCGAGCATAGACTTTGTATCAGGAGAACAGAAACACGAGGAGGTATTATTGGTAGTTTATGTATTTCTTTAAATTTCTACTAAGCATAGACTTGGTACCCCAGGATAACAGAAACATGAGGAGATATCGTCGTTAGTTTACGTTTTTCATTAAAATTTCTACCGACCATAGACTTTGTATTAGGAGAACAGAAACACGAGGAGATATTGTCGTTAGTTTACGTTTTTCTTTAAAATTTCTACCAAGCATAGACTTTGTATCAGGATAACAGAAACACGAGAAGGTATTATTGGTAGTTTATGTATTTCTTTAAATTTCTACTAAGCATAGACTTGGTACCCCAGGATAACAGAAACATGAGGAGATATCGTCGTTAGTTTACGTTTTTCATTAAAATTTCTACCGACCATAGACTTTGTATCAGGAGAACAGAAACACGAGGAGATATTGTCGTTAGTTTACGTTTTTCTTTAAAATTTTTACCGAGCATAGACTTTGTATCAGGATAACAGAAACACGAGGAAGTATCGTCGTTAGTTTACGTTTTTCATTAAAATTTCTACCGACCATAGACTTTGTATCAGGAGAACAGAAACACGAGGAGGTATCGACGTTAGTTTACCTTTGTCTTTAAAATTTCTACCAAGCATAGACTTTGTATCAGGATAACAGAAACACGAGGAGGTATTATTGGTAGTTTATGTATTTCTTTAAATTTCTACTAAGCATAGACTTGGTACCCCAGGATAACAGAAACATGAGGAGATATCGTCGTTAGTTTACGTTTTTCATTAAAATTTCTACCGACCATAGACTTTGTATCAGGAGAACAGAAACACGAGGAGATATTGTCGTTAGTTTACGTTTTTCTTTAAAATTTTTACCGAGCATAGACTTTGTATCAGGATAACAGAAACACGAGGAAGTATCGTCGTTAGTTTACGTTTTTCATTAAAATTTCTACCGACCATAGACTTTGTATCAGGAGAACAGAAACACGAGGAGGTATCGACGTTAGTTTACCTTTGTCTTTAAAATTTCTACCAAGCATAGACTTTGTATCAGGATAACAGAAACACGAGGAGGTATTATTGGTAGTTTATGTATTTCTTTAAATTTCTACTAAGCATAGACTTGGTACCCCAGGATAACAGAAACATGAGGAGATATCGTCGTTAGTTTACGTTTTTCATTAAAATTTCTACCGACCATAGACTTTGTATCAGGAGAACAGAAACACGAGGAGATATTGTCGTTAGTTTACGTTTTTCTTTAAAATTTTTACCGAGCATAGACTTTGTATCAGGATAACAGAAACACGAGGAAGTATCGTCGTTAGTTTACGTTTTTCATTAAAATTTCTACCGACCATAGACTTTGTATCAGGAGAACAGAAACACGAGGAGGTATCGACGTTAGTTTACCTTTGTCTTTAAAATTTTTACCGAGCATAGACTTTGTATCAGGAGAACAGAAACACGAGGAGGTATTATTGGTAGTTTATGTATTTCTTTAAATTTCTACTAAGCATAGACTTGGTACCCCAGGATAACAGAAACATGAGGAGATATCGTCGTTAGTTTACGTTTTTCATTAAAATTTCTACCGACCATAGACTTTGTATCAGGAGAACAGAAACACGAGGAGATATTGTCGTTAGTTTACGTTTTTCTTTAAAATTTTTACCGAGCATAGACTTTGTATCAGGAGAACAGAAACACGAGGAGATATTGTCGTTAGTTTACGTTTTTCTTTAAAATTTTTACCGAGCATAGACTTTGTATCAGGAGAACAGAAACACGAGGAGATATTGTCGTTAGTTTACGTTTTTCTTTAAAATTTTTACCGCGCATAGACTTTGTATCAGGAGAACAGAAACACGAGGAGATATTGTCGTTAGTTTACGTTTTTCTTTAAAATTTTTACCGAGCATAGACTTTGTATCAGGATAACAGAAACACGAGGAAGTATCGTCGTTAGTTTACGTTTTTCCTTAAAATTTCTACCGAGCATAGACTTTGAACCAGGATAACAGTAAAGAATTTATAAATAAAACACTATGTGCATGAATAATGTTTATTGGTCAAATTTTAACACAAAAAATACGGTTCATGAGTTGAATCAGGTTGCAGCTTAAAATGAATGGAATTTAACAGATGTCGCAAAAATTAGGATCAGTTTTGAATTGCAGCTCTGATTTGAAATATTTACCAAAAACACATAAATATAATAAATGTTTGTTAACTTTATGTACCGGGTGTCTGATTAAGAGAGGTAACTGGCTGTATCTCAGAAACTATTTATCGTACAAAAAACCTGTATTACAAATTCGCATGCGAGAAACTGCTGAAAATTATTTTTCAAGTTTCCTTCATCACCGCTATTAGGGCGTATTTCACAATAATAATAATATAAAAACACTATTTTTTGTAATAAAATTACAGCAATAGTACCAGAAAATTTAAATATTTGTAATCTTCAGATTATTTTATGTCACACTATACATTAAACTGGTTAAATTCTTGCTGCATCCAGTGTGGTTTATGATCAGACCAATAGTGCAAATTATATCCACAAATTACTGGATAATGTAGCTTAATCAGACATTATTCAATAGGCTCCTAAATTTCCCTTAAATCCTTGGAATCATTTTCTTGACCCTACAGTTCAACCACACTCATCCACATATCCTTTGATAATCATTGAAAATGTAACTCTAAAACAAAAACAGCTTTGTCAAATACATTTTAATATTTTTAATTATTAAAATCAGATGCATATTTTTTAATAACTATTACAACATAAATGAAACTAACAATTATATTAACTAAAAACATCAAAATTTGTTGCCCAAAGTTCGATTTATATACTCAGTATAAGAAAAAGAAATGATAAGAACAAAATAATTCATTACACAATAACAAATTTAAAGCATAAAATGCTAAAAAAAGGAGTTAAATATATCTATCCTACCTGGAAACTTTTCTTTGACTTTTTCTGCTTATACTATTGTTAGAGCTTCTTCTCCTGCTTCCTTCGATGATGAATTTTAAGTCTCACATTTTGGAAACTAATAAATGTTTACAACTAAACAGCTAATTTCAATTTTCTCAATGTAATTTACGTCATGACTAAGCTAAAACAACAAAAATTTATATTTATGAAATAACAATAAACAACTACAGACTTACAATTAGGTTAGAAATATCATAAACGAAGACAGATAACAGCCAGTGAGTGCTAGTAAATCTTCCTTTTTAGGATGTGCCTCCTTCCATTTTTAAAGATAACTGTAGAGCCGGTAAACAAAACTTAGCTGACTAACTGTAAAGAAGGATGTCAAAAGAGGGCGCTGGTGAATCTTCTTTTTTTTTTCACAACTGGCCTGTTTCCTTGTTACTTCGCCTCGTCAAACTAACAGAATTATTGGAAAAAGTAAAAACTTGGACAATTTTTCTTATTTAGTACTACTCATTTACAACAAATTTAAATGACGTATTGACTTACAGTACAAGACTTTTAACTAAATAAACAGAGAGATAATCGAGATAAAAATACACAAGGTACCTTTTGTTGAAAGAAAAAAATATTAAACGAGACTAATAAGTAATAAAAATACTAAAATTGCTAGTTTCTTTTGGAAATTTTGAATATGAAATCTTCATTTTGAAGTATTTAATAAATAATGAATCAGACTCATTTTCAGCCTATATTAGTGATATAAACGTCCAGTTAAAATGATTTATAAAGTGAGACTTTAGAGCCAAAGATTGCAACCAAAATAAATGAAATATAAATTATTAATTAAATTTCCCATCAACAGCAAAAACAACCCAAGTATTCATAATTTAACTACTAATGATGAAGTAAAATCAAAATGAATTATTTACGTACTTACTTAACGATTACAGTAAAAATAGAGCATCTTCCCATAATTATATCTACTGCATCCACATAGTAAACTTGATATTTGCGGCATTGTTCAATGTAAAGAGATTTTTAGATAGGTCCATTTTTTAGCTAACCAAAAAATAGCGACTGTAATAATAGTCGACAGTAGATAAATCTTCTTTTTTAAAGGTCCCTGGCCTTTTTCCTATATAGTTTACGGCAAAAGAAAACAGGAAAGTTTACCAAAATTTTATTGAGCGACTGCAAACAAGGATATCGGTAGAGGGCACTGGTGAATCTTCTTTTTATTCATGTGGTCTTTTATCACTTAGCCAAAACTCTCGTTATTTGCATTTGCAACAAATATTAAACAATATTTTTTTATTTTTAACCAATATTTAAATATGATTAATTTATTACATTAACTTATATTAGTATTGTACGTAAATTTAATACTACGCTGAATATTCTCAGTTTTTAAAAAAATTTAATAAGTTAGTTTAACAGCGAAATGCTTTTATTAACAGTCTGAATATAGCTAAAAACGCAAAGATATTTATAAAATTAAAAAAAAATCACATCTGCGACCTCAGAGTTTTTAAAATACTGGTAATAGTTTCCATAGGTTCAAGATGAAACGGATTATTCTTGTCCAATTGTTGATGTAAATTCATAATGGCATTATTAAAATTTTTAAATTCCGATGTATTGGCCTGTAACCAGACCCTGGGTAGAATTAAACTGATTAACCTAACTTTTTGCACGGCGTCTGTCAGAGCACAAAACTTCAATGCGCTCAATAAGTACCGATCCAAGAGCGACGTCAATGCGAGTTCTTTGAGGGTGTTGTCATTCAGGATGCCTTGCCAGCTAGTAATATTTTTTAACAATTTTAAGCCGCTCGAGAATTGTCGTTGAAAGAAAGGCGATTTGCTGTCCGCTAATTTCGGAGTTATTGGAATAAAAACGTCGTGTTCTAAAGCCGTTTTGATTTTGTGTAAAACGGCACTGAATAAATTGTGCAGGGATTTACTAGCAGGTCCCAAAGTTGGAAATCTTCTTATATATCGAGTTATAAGTCCAACCAACCTAAAATAATAATGCACGTGACGTTTCATCTCGAAAAGGGATACAAAAAGTGACGTCACAGTTTGAGATTCTTCTCTTTTAAAAAGTGGCCTCGGTTACGGGTAACATAAACCACTTATTCTTTAAAAATCACTAATATTACCACAATATTGTTCCTATAACCTAAATAATTGTCAAATAGCTCACTCTAAACTAAACCAAAAAAGCTCAGAACACCAAAATCATTAACCAAACACACATAACGTTATAAAAGATATGCCATTTGTTGTACAACGTGCACGTTACATCTCAAGCAGAAACGTTACTAGTACATCACCCTTTCAACCAATATCAAGAAAGTGCCACGCGGGTGCACATCACTTATTTAATACTATATCTGCATAAATAATAAATTTGTTTATATACTTATTTATTTGTTATTTACGTTTAGATTTTATTTTAATGTTGACATTTTTTTAAGATTCTTTTTTTTTCTGTTTACTTTACGATTGACACATTTCAGAAATTTCATTAGTTGACCCTTATGAATTTGTTATTTTCGACATCTGAGAAACGAATATTTAAGTGGCCTAAGAAACCCATTTTTAAGCTATTTATTACTTGACGTTTTCAGTGCAAGCATAAAAAACGTCTGGTCAAGATCATCATAAACTAACACATGCTGGCCAGAATGTTCAGTTCTAACTCAACCCTCGAAATAACCCTAAAAGATACCTAGAATAAACTCATCAATGCCTGAGGTCATTATCCGCCATCACACTATCAGGAAAATCCTACAAAATCTTGACTCTAATAAGGCAGTAGGACCAGATGGAATTCCGACAATTGTCCTGAAGACCTGTGCTAAAGAGCTCACTCCAGTTCTCTGTGGACTCTTCAAGCTATCATACAGCAAAGGAGTATTTTCGTATATGTGGAAAAAGGCTCGAGTCCAACCCATTCCTAAAAAAGGAAAGAAGACTATTCCTGCGAATTACCGCCCTATTGCATAGTCATATCTAAAGTTATGGAAAAAGCGATTAACATAGAACTCATCATACAAATAGACTCAGGCAGAAACAGGTTGATTCTATCAATAGAGATCTTGAAGCAATCGTCGAGTGGGAAATCAACAATCTTGTTCATTTCAACGCCCAGAAAACACGTTTTCCAAGAAATTGAATTTCTCAAATCATTCCATCACAATGACCGGAAATACCCTTGAATCAAGTCCGTCCATTTCGATTTTGGGAGTCAAGGTGTCTAATAATATGTCTTGGCATGACCATGTTGTTAACATCGCTAAGTCAGCAAGCCAGAGGCTAGGTTTTCTGTGGAAAGCTAGAAAGTTTTTTACTCCTGATCAACTGTTGACGACTTACAAGGCTCAAATCTGACCTCTATGGAGCACATATGGAATCCAGCACCAAGGCATTCTCTTCGTCTTCTAGATTCCATTCAGAAAAAGTCCATTCGGTTGATAAACAGCTCAACTCTCACCCACTAGAACATAGAAGAAGAAATTTAGACCACACTACTTTACAGATATTTCCATGGCAGATGCTCCAGAGAAATAAAAACTCTTATACCACCACTGGCCACATTCGTCCTAAGAACTCGGCACGCTGATCAGTCTCACCCATTTACTCTCAAGATTGACACTACAAGGACCAATCTCTATCAAGAATCCTTCTTTTACAGGGCTGCTACAGAATAGAACAAGCTTCCAAAATCATTTTTTTCAGAGAACTATGACCTGCAACTTTTCAAAGAGCAGGTCCACAATCATCTCCTTTCTATCCCTTTTAATAGTCGCAGTGCAGGCTGTCCGCGGCCCACACGATAGGTCTAACCTTTTTGCGACTATTTTCAGTAAAAAAAAACGTCGTAGTACTTGTCTTTTTTAACAAGCGCAACCCATTTTCGTAACTTTGTATCAATAAAGTCTATCAATATCTATTTATTTTTCACTACATATTCTGTATGTGACCAATATAGATATAAATATACCTAAACAATTGCAAATTAATGCAAAATTTTATGATACCATAAAAATTAAGGTAACTATGGAACACAATATTCGTTTTCTGTTGGATCATCAATTTCTAATTTAAAATAAAAAGACTAACCTTAATGTTTGAGAGCTTGACACAGGATCCCAAGACCTGTCAACAAGTTGAGTCAGTTTAGGTAATAAAAGTTTCTCTATGACTGTAGGTAGTAAACAAATGTCTGGATCCTTAGCAAGACTTTCTTCAGTTTCATCATCGTGTAAACCATAAAGAGCTAGAGTTCTGTACCATTCAAGTTTTTCCAGTTCTGTTGTCTCATTAAGAGGATCCCAAAATATAAGGTTTAATCTTATTAAAGGACTCACTACTTTTGGCAAACAGAATGTTGCATAAGCTTCCGTGTATGCGGCTAGATCGTTGGATCGCCACTGTTCAAAACGAATAAGAATATTTGCAGTCGAAGAGTATTCCTCGACTACATCTTCAAAAACCTCTTGTACTTCAGATTGGATTTGATCATGTTCTTTTTCAAAGAGAAGTATGTCTTGTTGGGAAATTTCATCATCACTAGATAAACCTACAATTCAGCAGTAGTAAATTTAAATTGAATTTTCAAAATTTATTCATCATACCTTCCACATGTTTTGGCACCCCAGCAGATTCTCTTATTCTTCTTCTTCTGGTTCTTCTACCTTCCCTTTCTGCTGCCCGCCTTTGTTTTTCTTCATCTTCGGGTCCCTTTTTAATTAGTACTCCTCTACTTGTGGCTTCTTCAGCTTGATCTCTTACATCCTGCCTTCTTCTTTCTATTAACCATTCCGATTTGCGAGCCATCAGATCCATAGAGCGTTGTTCTAAACTTGAAATAACACCAATTTTTTCATCCAGACATTCCACCAAGTCTGTTATGTAACCTAAAATGAATAAAAATGTAATCGCCAATGCCATTTTAATCTCTACATCATTATTAAATGTCTGTATCAAATACTGCTTGCATGCTAACTTGATTACCTCTCAACTCCTGATAAAATCTAAATCTATCTGCTGCATCTGGAGCTTTAATCTTCAAGTGGTCTAATTCCTTCATCACTTCTTGTATATCATCTCTAGTCTTTTCTAACTGAGCTTCATGACTTTGTCTTGATTGAAAGACTTTATCGTAGTGTTCTTTCAATTTTTCAGCAATCATCTGAGGAGTTCTAGGTACACCAGGTTGTATCATAGGTACCTAAAACGAACCATTGTAAAATTAAATCAATAAAAATAGAATAATCTCTATTAGTTACTTGAGTAGTTATACATGGTGGAGATGGACATTCAGGAGGAAACAACATTTCTCTGGCTGCTTCCATAGCTGCCCCAGTCACTCCTTTTCTAATTTGCTGGTCCTCCCATTCATCCATTTCATGATCCGACTCTTGGGCAGCTAAAAATTGCTCTCTCCTACGCTCCTGATCTCTTAAAGCCAGATTTACATCCATATCAATTCTCTCTTCATCACTACCTGTAAAAATTAACTTAAATATTTTTGTTTCCCCTGTTCTAGATATAGACACTTCCCAAGATCTATTTAATAGGTTTTTTTTGTTATTATATGTTTTTTCTTTGATCAAAGTAATATTAATGGGACTACCTTCATTATCATCTTCTCTTAATAATCGTCCTTTATCTTCAGGTTCTTCCTCTTCTGTAGGTATAAAGTCGCCTAGTTCTCTTGCTCTTTGTCTGCGTTTTCTTGCTGCATGAATCATAGCTGCATCAGGAATAGCTCCAGATTCCAAAACCTTTTTAAAATTGTCAGGTTTATTGAATCTGTGGAGATGTGGCTCTTCATCTTCTTCAGAAGACAAATCATCTTTACCTAAATAAAAAAAAGCAGACATATGGGAAAACATGAAATATTTTCAGAACTTACCAGCACATAAAGCATCTCTACCGCTAAGTATCATAGAAGGAGGTGTAGGTGGTTTTTTATGACTGGAATTAACTACCAACACAAAATCATCCGTCACGATTTCCGTTTTTTCTTTAGGTTTAGGTTCTTCCTTCTCAAGCTTAACTTCTTTTTTTTTCTTTTCTTTTTCAAACATACGTAATACTTTCTTACTGTGAGATGATTTTTTTACTTGAAACACTTCACCTTCTTCTTCGGCATCGAAGCTTAATAAAGTTTTTGGAGTTTTGGAAGATTTATCTTTTTTTTTGTTTTTTTTTTCAACTGCGGGAAATTGACTTACTTCCACAGTTTCAGTACTTTCTTCTGCTTCATCATCATTTTCAGTGAATACCCTTCGTTGTATAGTCTTTTTTGGTTTTTTAAATAAAGACATATTCAAAAAATTTAATCACATTAAAAATAGTCAACTTATTATGTAGTTTAATTTTTTGGTTAGGTTGTAAAAATTCTTCTCTTTTTAAATTTGACCTGTAGAAAGAGGTAAACTAAATTTCAGTTTAGATGTAGTTTATGTAAATAATTTACTCAAGAAAAAGAAGAACATCTTAACCGAAAGCAAAATTCGTAAACATAAAAACAAAACATGTAGTTTTTATCCAAAAAATCATGCATAGCTTTTTAATAAAGCGACTTAAAACATTAGCACTTGTGATCTTAGCTTTTATTCTAGGATGTACATTTACTATAGGTGTAATGCCAATCGATCGAACGTGTAAAATAGATGATACCGATAAAGAATTTAATATAATGAAGAATTCAAAATTTAAGAATCCAGAACTTATTATTCTAATTTTATCTGCTCCCAAAAATTACGATAAAAGAAAAATAATAAGAGTAACTTGGTTAAAGTTATTAAACTCCCAGGAACACAATTTTAAAGCAAAACATTATTTCGTTATAGGCTCATCTACTGATGAAAATAAAAAAATTAGTGAAGAGCAGTTTTCACATAATGATATTTTAATGTTGCCAATTCAGGATTCATACAAAAACCTAACTCACAAAGTTAAATACAGCTTTCAATGGTTAGATACGCAGTATGAGTATGGACTAGGATTTAAATATGTATTGAAATGTGATGATGACAGTTTCGTAAACTTAGATAAGCTTATTTTAGAACTTGTAAATATTGAGACCGACTATTTAAAAGCTTCAATGCTGAATAATAAAAAGACTGATATTATTTCAATAAATTATCAAGTGGATAATAATCTTGAAAAAGATTTCAATTTGTATTGGGGTTATTTTAATGGAAATGCTAGAGTTAAGACTAAAGGAAAATGGACAGAAACTAACTGGATTGCTTCTGATAGATACGTTCCATATGCTTTAGGTGGAGGATATTTACTTTCTAAAGGACTAGTATCTTATATCGCAAGGAATATGAAAGAATTAAAGTATAAATAATTGGCAGTTGGTTAATTTTTTACTAAATATAATTTCTTTAAGGTCTTTCAATTCAGAAGATGTAAGTGTTGGTCTATGGTTAACACCAGTAAGTAATATAATTAGAATACATGATGTAAGATTTGATACAGAGTGGACATCTAGAGGGTGTAAAAATTATCATCTTATTACTCACAACATTACACCTACAGAAATGCAAAAATTGTACGAAAATTTATTACATACTGGGCAGATGTGCTCTCAAGAAAAGGTAAAAAGAAACCATTACATATATGACTGGAATGTGCCCCCCAGCCGGTGTTGTAAATGAAGAAAAGGTGATATGATATAACTTGTGGGGCATTTCTTGTGAAGCCGACAGCAAAATAATGCAAGGTTCTGAAAATCGTTCATATTAGACCAAATGTACTTCTAGATGATATGAATAATAATAAGCTTGACGACGTACAGGGCTCAAATCCGATCTCTGCTGGTATATAGCTCGCACATTTGGGGTTCAGCACCAAGGCATTCTCTTCATCTTCTAGATTCAATTCAGAAAAGGGCCATTCAGTTGATAAACAGCTCAACTCTCACAGATACCCTTCACCCTCTAGAACATAGAAGAAGAGTTGCAGACCAGACATTACTCTACAGATATTTCCATGGCAGATACTCCAGAGAAATAAAAACTCTTGTACCACCTCTGGCCTTATTCGGCACGCTGATCAGTCTCACCCATTTATTCTCAAGATTGACACTACAAGGACCAATCTCCATAAAAAATCCTTCTTTTACAGGGCTGCTACGGAATGGATCAAGCTTCCAAAATCAGTTTTTCCAGAAAACTAGACCTGCAATTTTCAAAAAGTGCGTCCACAATCATCTCCTTTCTATAATCCCTCCCCCTTGTAATAGCTGAGGGGCAGTTCCTTCCAAAACCAGCCAATGGAACTCAGACAATGCCCATTGTGTCTCCCCGTGACAGCCATTAGCGATTTGCTACACCCGTCTTCCTCCAAAAAAGGAGTAGGTCGTTAATCAATAATTGCCTTAATTGCTCAAGCCCAAGTAAAGCTGAACCCAGCACAATCAGCCTTAGTCCGGCGTACGCCGGGCATTGTCTAAGGATAGCCAAGAGTATCAGAACCTCGTATTTTTTTCACTGTCTGCCTTACAGGAAATGCCCCTCATACAATTAAAATAAAAGTATGGTCAGCATAAAACTGAAATGTTGGTGTAATTTTTTAGGAAAAATTCGACAATGTAGTAGCCAAACGAATGTTCATAAAATTTTAACAGGTCATTAAAAAACACGATAAAATTACTATACTGATATAAATTTTAGCGCGAAAACGTTTGAAAAATACTTTTTTTAAAAAAAAAATTATTAATTTCTTCTGAACTATTGACTTTTATTAAATAGGTGAATAATAATGTGTAAATTGTGCTGCAAAAAAGTACGAGGAATTTTAAGTGTTTGATCGAACTTGTTATACAAAATACTCTTGAAGTGGCCACCATATTGTACAAATACTTTAGTTTTACCACACATTTTTTTTAAAAAAAATATTTTCCAAACGTTTCCGCGCTAAAATTTTATCAGTATAGTATACGTATACATAAATTTTACTGTTTTTATATATATTTTTTGTTTACATATGTTATAGTATTAATTAAAATTTTTACATTAAAAAAATGAATTGTTAAACTAATAATTTTTGTACTTATGATTTGCTGAATCATTTTAAGTATGGTGTTTTTGTTTTTCCAAACATATGCAATAAAAAAATATAAAAACTAAAAAATGCGAGTTTATTTCTACAAAAAAATCTTTTTTGCACAAATTAAAAGAGAAAAACATATGAAACTCATTATCAAATTGAGCCGTTATTATTAATTTTTAACACAATTGTTGATTGGAGCAAATTATACAAACAAACCTTAAATGGTGAAGATTTGATAAAGTTCAGAAAAAAAAATAGGTTTGGCAAGAACAACAAAACACGAAAAACTAATTACAAATACAGTGTAGTATCTTTGGTGTCCCAATCACTTCTTCTGAGCCTAATTTTCTTTTTTTCCATATTTCTTGGGGGAGTATTTTCACATTGTACATCATTCTTCAATGTAGCTCTTTTTTCTTTGAAAACAGGAATTCTACTGACTGCGTAGTCAGATCGTCTAGGCTTATCACTAACCTTTAATTTCATAGCAGATTTAGCCCTTGGTTCATTTCCATTGCAATTTTTAAGAGGTGACCTATCAACGTTTTCTCTCAATTGCACAATTCTTGGACACACCACAAGATCATCATCTTCATAAATAAGGTTGGTCAATTTTTTATCCAACTCTTTTACATCTGCTGTCAAATTAACAAAGGGTGTGGTATGTTCAGGTTTTACCTTCTCTAATACAACAGTACTTAACTTTGGTGGGGATTGCAAAGGTGTTTTTGATTTGATTGAAACTGGATCTAATTTTGGTGATTCTTCTAAATTAACAAATTCTGGTTTTATTTGACTATAAGTTTCATTGTTCGTTTCCTCTATTTCACACTCTTTTGTTTGGTTGCACCTTTCATCTATAAATTCTTCAATTTCTTTAGGAATTACTTCAATCTCTTGAGTTTCTTGTACAATCTGAGAATCATCTTTGTTGGATATTTCAATCGGTGACATTGCACCATCATCTTGTACATCATTACAATTATTGAAATCTGCAGTTTTCTTAATTTGCTCAATTTCACACTTTTGTTGAAATACACTATCTAAATCGGTTTCTTTAAAGTCTAAATTAGTTTCTAACAAACCTACTAAAGAACGCCTCTTATGTACATCTGATTTGCGTCTTATGGGACTACTTTCAAGTAGTTTTGGTGCGATTCTGGTTTTATTGTTATTCAAAAAATTTGAAGATGTTTGTATTTCTGATAAAAGAGCTTTTTCCAGGTTTTTATTGTAAATTTTTTTAGGCAAATCACTTTTAGCATTGTTTAGTACTATAGGTGTTCTTTTAAAATCATTTGTGGGCGATCTTGGATCTATGCCCAGAGTTAAATGTCTATTTTGTAACTCACTTTCACAAAATTCCAGATTTTCAGCAGAAGCGGCAGTAGAGAACAGCTGTAAATAAAAAAAATTTGGACATTTTAACACAATTGTATTCTTAAAGTTTTGCAAGATATGCATGCAAATGAACTAAAAGAAAGTGTTTTTGCAAATTTAAAACTTTTTAGTACTACTATTAATCTAAATCATGCATAAATAAAATAGCCAAATATTTTTGGCACAAAGAACAATTGCCCCTCAAAACTTATACAAGAGTAGAATGGTCGTTTTTAAATGTTTCGCATGCAAAGAGTTAGTAAAAGTTAATGCAACGTAGTACAATAGAAGTACGGTTCGCGAAAAATGAATACAAAACTCTTGTTTGGTCTTTTGAGCATAACCTAACAATCAAGAATCAATTTATTTTTTCTTAAGTATTTACCTCTAATGGTGTTCGCGCTATATGCAAACTCGGTGAGCGAGGATCCATTTCTTTTGCTTGAGTAGTTTTAGGAGTTAATATTGGAGTAGTAGGTACACTTCCCTCTTGAAACTCATTGATGGGGACTTCTTTTTCTAGCTTACTACTTTGCACCCCCATAATGTATATCCTCTTTAAAAAAATTAAACTATATTTGATACTTTATGTTCTAATGCATTTAAGTTGTAGACTATCACGTTTTTATTTAAAAAAGTTGAAATTGAGTGATACGAATAAAAACCGTTAAACGTCATTTAACTTTAAACCATGTTTGATTTGAACCGTTACCAAAACAAAATTGAAAAATGCTCTTGTGGCCTGTACATCTACAGTAGTCAGTGACATTCACGGAAGTAACTGTATATAGTTCGTGATCAAATTAGGTTATTTTTTTTTAACAAAAAAGAAGAACTAAACCTTGGTTTAATGTACATTTACACGTATTTTAAAATTTTAAATTTTTTAAAATAACTAGTAAGGATATTTCAACCTCATAATTAATTTACTTGTTTTTAATTTTAATAACTTTTTAATCAATAAATTTAGTTAAAAAAAATGAAAGTGAAAGTTTGCATTTTTTAACGCAGAACTAGTTCAACTATAAACTCTTAAAATGGGTCTACAACTATGTGCCACGTTACTTTTGAAAGTATTTTTACTTTTATGTTTCCTTGGATATTCAATTTCTCAAGAAACAGCACCATGGTATGAAAATTTACCAGCTGTTGCTATGGATTACAAAGTTTACATAAATCCTGGTAAAGAAGATTGTTACTTTCAATATGTTAATCCAGGAGCAACATTTTATGTAAGTTTTCAAGTTGTTAGAGGAGGAGATGGTATGGCAGGATTTGCAGGTAAATATTTTAGAACATGCTGAATGAATTATATACAAAAATTCGTTATAAATGTTTAAAAAGAACCAAGAGACAAATAAATTTTAGGTTATTCAAAACCTTCATGTAAAATTATTTAACAATCTTAAAATAATAAATCCTTTTAGTGACACTCAATAAAAAAGTAATGATGAATTTGTCATTAAGTTCAAACAGAGATAACTGCACTCACAGTTTTTTTAATTTGAATATCTTAAATTTGTATGGTTTAATTTTAGAATACTTTGTGTAAGACTAATATTTATTAATTTGTCGTGGATTTTAGTAAGACACCCGAGTGGACAAATAGTCCACCCCTATCAGTGGCAAGCAAACAGTGAATATCAAGATCAACAATCAGTAGGAGGGTACTACTCAGTCTGTGTAGATAATCAATTTTCAAGATTTGCTGGCAAACTTGTGAATATTTACATGACTGTTGTACGGTATGATCTATGGGAGAGTTATACAAAGGAAATAGAATCTTTAAATATGAACATGGAAAATTTTACATCTTCTATAGTAAAAGTTGAAATGAACATTAATAACATACTTCAGTATCAACATCATACAAGAGCAAGGGAAACCTGGGATTTTAATTTGTTACAAGATAACAATTCTTACGTTGCCAGATGGTCTGTTATTCAAGTATTTGTTGTCATGGCAACAACCTGCGTTCAAGTTTATTTTGTGCGCAAATTATTTGATATTAAATCTGGAGGATCAAGTAAATCGAGAATTTAATTTTATGGCTACTGTTGTACTTTTTGCTTTGTTAAAGTTCTGTTCTCGTTAAGATTCAAAAAATATTTTTCTATACACTTTAAATTAATGAAGAACCTTATAAATTCTGCAAAACTACCAGTACATTCTTCCAAATGAAAGTTTCTAGTATAAATCAACTATACTTTTTAATATGAAGCTATATGGGACATAATGTCTAAATAATTTTTTGTATCGATTATTTGTAACATTTTTTATTTTTAAAAGTTTAGCTTTTTCCGTTTTAAATCATAATGATTATTTTGCATTTCATTTATCATTGTTTTGAAACAAAGTTCCTTATCGCATGGTACAGATGGGGGCTAGGCGAAAGAAAGTGTAAGATTTTTCCGCCACGAAACATTAGACGCGTATGCCGTGTACCAATTATACCTGCGCAGCCGGTGCGCGCTTATTGTTCAAGGCAGCCTTGAACCAATAAGCGCGCACCTATGACTGGGCGCAGCCAATAGCATACGCGCTATGGATAAGTCATCAGCATATTCACGTGCCCTGAACCTTCCACCATTGCACTTATGTGTAATGAAAGAAGCAGCAATCAGTGCCTTCATACTGAGCCAGACAATAAATTTTAAAGCAGGAAATCGGATTGGACATCTGAAGATTTTGGAAAATATTTCCCTAGAAAATATTATGCCAGTTAGGTACGACTTCGAAATGCAGTTTGAAGTGGTCATAAACAACCACCAAGTTTGCACAGTGAACGGACCTTAACTAGGAAGGGATGCTTTGGTGTGGTACACTGATAGATCCAAGATGGATAAAAGGGTTGGAGTGGGCGTTACAGGGCCGAATTTTAGGCTCTTAAAATCTCTTGGTAACACCCCAACCATCTTTCAAGCAGAATTACATGCCATAGAGACATGTGCCCAGGAGTGCATTGAAAGAAACACCCGAAGGGCAGAAATCTATATTTTATCAGATTGCCAAGCAGCACTAAAAGCTCCGAAGTCATACACTTAAAGAGTCTAAGCTGACTTGAGACTGTAAACAATCCCTGAGACAACTGGCAGCAAACAACAAGGAAGGACTGCCTTGCTAAGGAAGGGACAAATACACAATTTTCCGGCCCAGAAGAGGTTCGACACTGGGAAACAGATGCCAGGACAGACATGCGAAAAGGCTAGTAAGCCTTTCGCCAAGGAAAGCTAAACAGCTTCTCGAGTTGGACCCTCTAAGGTATCACCTAAAAAAGATGAGTGATAGTTGTCACTACTGCGAGAACTTCGCTGAAACTGCAGAACATTTGCTTTGCGAATGCCCAGCGCTTTTCTGCAAGAGGCTAAGTTTCTGGAAGGGGCCTTCTTAAAGCGCTCCGATGTCAAGAACTTAGCTCCTAGGAAATTTTGTATGAAGTCTCGGAATCCCGGACCTCGAATAGATTAAGGGTTAAGCACAAGAGATCTGATAGGTTGAGGTGCTTGAGAGGCTGCATAGCCTTCACGACTCCATCTACAATATATTATATTATATTTATCTATTTTCAAACTTATGCAATTAAAAATAAGTGTTCAAACTAAATAATCAATCAAAACCCAAGATAACTGTAATGTAAAATAATATTTATTATTTAACACTGTAATATTACAGTGATTTAATATTTATGCATAATATGACTTAACATCTTGAAGATGTTGGTTAAATTTGTAAATTATAAAGGTTCATTTCTCTTAGAAAAAATTGACTGATTGTAATCTCATTTTTACTTGTCCAGTTTTCTTTTAAATTATTTCCAGTGTTTTGTGTTTTTACATTAGAAAAGTATTTAGTTGCGTTATGACGAAAATGACATATTTTTATAATATTTTACATTGTTAAAGTAGTATTTTTTTAAAATAGTTACTTAGTTAAACTATTTTAAAAGAATTCAACAAATTTTATACAAGATTGCACCTTTTTGGGTGCCCTCTATATGCATTTAAAAAAAAACGAATGTAACGGTTTTTTAGTAGTAAAAGCAAAAAATTGTAATTAACAGTTATTAAAAATTTACAATAATAACTTTTAAATCATATCCATACTCCTTTTGATTTACAATCCACAACAAATTACCGAAACAATTAAAATATTTACAATCATAATAAACAAATCACAGAGAATGATTATTGTCTCTGAGTGTACTTACACAATTCGCATTTTTACTTTTAGTTCGTTTTAATTATTTTAAGATTTTCTCTACCTAACTTGTTTATGAACGTTTAGCCAAAATAAAGAGTCTGAGAATTTAAAATTTTTTTTTTAAATCTATAAAATTATGGAGAAATTATTTTGTATTTTTTGGTAACATTTTTATATATTTTTTTTGGATATTTATACAAATATAATTACATGTGTGGAAATTGTAATATTGCTGTTAAATAAATACATCTGTTACACATATTTATGAATTTTTGTAAACAAAACACCAACTCGAGTAACAAGTTAATTTTAACATCTGTAGAAAAGGTGACATACATATGACGTCATAGCATATAACATCTATAAGGTTATGTGTGTTTGGTTTTCTAAGCTTTTTGGTGTGAAACATCTAATGGTGCTCTTGGAAGGTAACACAGACTGTTGGTGCTGTGAGGCGAAAGCTTCGGGCAGCCCCATAACTACTCGGCTCGCTGCGATAATGAGTTGTAAACTTTATTGGGATTATTAGTGTTTGTGTATTCTCCCTTCATTGCATCCTTTTCTTATAAAACTCAATTAATTATTTTTCAATAACATCTAATTTCCATGTTTCACATCTGACAGGCATTCCGTTACAGTGAGTTTTTGGATGATTATTAAGGTTTAAGGGACAATATTGTGGTGTTATTAGTGAAAGATAGATAGGAATTTCTAGTGTAACATCACATGTATCACTTTTTTCTATCATTGTCAAACTAAAACTTTACGTGTAGTTACTCTAGGGCAGCGGTGCAATGCCAAGCCACCCTGAATGAGCTAGCAGTTAAGTTCACATTGTGTGGGTACCCGCCTACAGGCACATACCAGACAACTGTAAGGCAGGCGAGCTAGCAAGAGAGGGCACCACCCTCCTAGCTGTATCTGTCTCATTTCAGCCAGGAGTACCGATTGCAAACTGCCGGCTCCTCCAGCAAAGTACTTCAAAAAGCCAACTTGAGGTGGCAAAATAAACTCACATGCACATCATTGAAACAGATTTGGCCTAAACTAGATCTACATCGAAATAATGATGTTTTAACTCTATCCATTGGAAACACGATCGCATCCATAACTGGACACTGGGCATGTGGATCCCATGCACGAGGCATGGGAATCGTAGAGCTACGACACGACTTCTGTAGAAGCTGTCACAATGAGGAAGAGGAGGAAACAATGGTACATCTTCTCTGCTTTTTTCCCGTAAGGGTAGGCAGAGACCACTTCCTTTCACTTGCTACGGTTCTTACACATATCTTTTGCTTCCTCTACTTTCATCAGTGCTCTCATACATGCTCGTCGGTTGTTGGTACTCTTGACCTATCCTTTCTTCAAAACAATGTTGATCTGATCGAGATATGTTCGCCGAGGTCGACCTCTACCAACTTGTCCATTCACACTCGCCTTATAAATTTGTTTCGTCCATCACGGTATCACAACATGCCAAAAGTTTTAAGTGAATGCAAAATTTTTGAAGAATTTTTAACAGAATATTTACATATATGAGTAATCATACTTAAAAATGATATCCGAGTACCTTTTTATTAATAAAACCGTCAAATATATGAACAAAGTTGTAAAATTTTATGTATAACAAAATAATATATCCAGATTAAATTAATCATCATCAGATTCATGCTTAAAAGCCTCCGCCGCATGATTGTAATGCCTATACTCGGGTTTAAGCTCCCACATATTTTTGTGAGGATTTTTTAAATTATAGTTACAAACTTCCTTCAAAATTTCTTTCAAATACGTTATAGGTTGTTTAGTAATTTTAACCAGGTCCTTTATATTGTAATACTGATGCTTTTCAAAAGCTGCAAACAGCATTTCCAGAACAGCATATTTATCATCACGAGCCTTTTTCCCTTCTGCCTTCTTTCTTTCCATATACTCAATCTAAAATATAAACATTTACAATAATCTGCTTTTCAACAAGATTTGAACTACATAATTGATATATTTGTTCTTTAAATTATACATAACTAAAATGTCTGTACTCACATTGTTTTTGTGATCAGACACAGGCTTATATGTTTGCACAACCCTGTCTAATTGTTTAACTTGTCGTGTTGGTAAAGAAGCCTTTCTAATAGATTCCAATTTCAACTTCATATAACAGTTATCTGCATATGGCCTACATTCCAGTTTTTGAACTATTTTACCTTCCAAGAATAGTTTTTCTGTCTCTGGTATCACAGCATCAGTATTAACAGCTAAAAATAGAATAATTGTGATCTCCATAACATTTTTTTATTCCGATTCATGTACTATTTTCAACTAATAAAAATAATTAAGAATTTAACTCACGGATAACATGTGAAAAAACCCCTAAAGTCTGTTGTGTTACTGTAGAAACATCTAATCTATGATCTTTTGGAATACTTTCTTGTCCAGGTTCATTCAAATTAAGTATAGCTGAAGACAATGTTAGAGACACTTGTGCTTTCTGTCCAACTGGTCTAAAGTAAAAAAAAATAGCTTTCAGCTTAAATGAATTGTAATAACAAGTACTTACTTAGAAATTTTTAGTTTGCCAACTTCCATATCTCCTGTTGCCTTTTCCCATCGCTCTGAAACGTATTTAGGTACCTTAACAAGCCAGACGCCTCTGTTGGCATTTGATAAATCCAAATCACGATCAATATGAGTATCTTTAGACATATTTACTTAAACAACGTACTTTTACTCCAAATCTAAATTACAATTTGTTAAATTCAACGAAAACTTAGGATGCCATATTGATTTTTAATTATGGCTTGTAGGGATTTTTTTGTTGTAATTATGTCAACGTCATTTGTAATTGCATCGTGTTGCGTTCGAAGTTTTGTTCCATTTTACGTTCTTTTAACAAATATGTCATTATTTTGATTTTCATTGGACAAATAAACGTGATACAAACACGTGTTGCAATGTTGCCAAAGAAAGTCTGATTCAGAAAAACAATTAAGCATTCAATTAAATTGAATTTTTTGGATCGCCCAGTATTGCCGTTTGCGTTATTTATATAGTAGCAATTTATTGTATTGACTGCACAACTTCACATTTTAAAACAGAATTAAAATCGATACTAGTGTAATCTTGGTTATTTTTGAAATATACGTATACGGTTTATTTTTTAAATAAAATGTAAGATAGGTAGTCATTAAAGATGAAGAATTTTTTCAATTTTAGTACAATGTACGTAATATCTAATTTGAAAGTTTACTTTTAAAAAGCACCAACATAAAAACTAACTGGTTTTATAATCCGTTTTATTTATTAATAATTATGAAATCATAAATCGATGAGAATTTTTAGTAATAAGATGAAATATGGGTGGACTTCGAATTAATTAGTCGGCAACGCTGTTTTTTATTTTTAACTTTTGTTTGCAGTTGATTGTGATTGTGCAGTTGATTATTGTAGTTGGTAGGGAGAAGTTGTCGCAGTGTTTTGTGGGAATACATGTGAGGGTTAATAAATTGATAATGGCAAAAGAAGTTGGATGTAAGGGATGTGGTGCTACTACTATATATCTTATTGCTTATAATGGATTACAAACAATAGGGTAATGTGTTAAACACAGCATTATTTACCTAAAAAATATTACGGCGTTTTAATAATAACAATTATTATTTAAATGATTTTATTAAAAAAATATATTGCATACATACTCGTCTGGTGTATAAAATTATTCACCTATACGTCGTCTTTTTTTATTAACAGTAAATATTATTTATTCATAGGTCATCTAACGGTAACAAAAGATCAAGTATTCTCCCAATATTTCGATTAAAATTACAATGTAGTCATAAAAGTACACTTATAAAGTTTTTCATTAAAACAACATTTTTAATTAATAACAAAATGATTATTTTAATTCTGCATTAAACTTAAAAGATTTTATGCTTTTAAATCTGTAATAAAAAAAATATAAAATCCAAAGTTCAATCTTTACTGATTTTGCACATTGATAAAAGTATTTCAAGCTTGCTCCTCCTGTATCAATTTTTTTTTATAAAAAGCTAACTTTAATATATTTAATGTAACCTTGACCCTGGCATTATTGTGGCCCTTTAATTTTATTTTATTAATAAACTAGTTATTTGAATAATAAATTGTTATAGTGTACCTACATTGTTGCTTATCTCAAAAACTAAGTGATTAAAATCTATAATTAATAACTTATAATCTATTATGTAACCTTATTTACAGTAGCACTCTAAATATGTATTTCAAAATTCTTAATGCCTATTTTACCTCGTTTTATGATAAGTAATAAGATAAACTGTATATGGTTTTTAATTTTGGATTTCATACTATTTTTAAAGAGTTCTACAAATTTCACATCTGATCATTTATATAATTTTTTATCTCTGTAATTATTAGTAAATGTCGTACATAATAGATAAATATTAAATGAAAAACAAATAGGTACAAATTTTATGCAAATGTATGTAAAAGATTTGGATAGATACATATGTAGTATATAAGAATATCCGACAGGTTAATTTTATGCTCACCTTAAAATAAAACTGTGTTTTAAAAGTAAAATTTGATTTATTGTGGTCGTAACTGACAAAATAATTAAATGGGAGATAAAGATAGTATTTAATTAGTCATTGTTTCTGGGCAGATTGATTAATTTCCTTATTTTAAAAATATATATTTTTAGTGGTAAATATCATTATATGTATTATGTATAATTGCATCTGCAATTACAGTTATACATATCAATATAAGTACCTACTTTACCTAAGTTCTACAATTTTGTTAATAACAATAATTTATCGATATAATATAATATCAATATAATTATACTTTAATATTATTGCGAATAACCTCCAACTAGTTTTTTTATAAATATAATTGCATAATCACTTATAAACAACATTTTAGTAGGTATTATTTTAAAGTCCTAAATGATATTCAGAATATTTTTGTAATTTATGCATTTTCCGTTAAATTTATATGCCCATTTTTTATTAAGACCTATTATTTCAAATTTCCAATATGGCCCGACTGACCAAACTTTAGCGCTTTTTTGAGATGTAGGTGTCCCATTCACAATTGAAACGGACACTATAATAAAAAAAGTCCGTTAAAAGTAGACTGTGTTTCTTAAAAAAATATTTTTTCTAGAAGACTATCAAATGTTGACATTTTCGTTAAAACCTCGGGTTAGCGAAGTGTCTCTTTTCTGTCACTCAGCTGATAAATACTTTACGTTCTAGAACGTAAATGTTAAATGGTTGGTCATATGTCGGAAACTTATTTACGAATTTATTAATTGAATACTTAACGTACGAGTACATTAGTTTCAATACATATTAATAATAAAATATTATCCGAGACTTACATAATTCGCAAACTCCGCAGCTTTCAGATGGTTGCTGGTTTTCTGTTTTCACTATTTTCCTTTTCACTCTTCAGTTTTTACATGTTTTTCAATGTCACAGACTTGTCATCTGTCAATTCTGGGTAAGTATGTATGGCGAGATGTGATAGCGAACTAACATTGCACCTATTCTTCTGGTAAATAGTCATCATCATTTTCAGAGCTCACTGTTAATTTAACACTTTAAAACAATGACTTTATAGCTGTGACAGTGTGACACGTTACGAAAGTCATGCAAACAATACCACTTACTAGATCGTCTTAGTTCAAACACAAAATGTCAGTTAACAATGACAAATACTTAAATAATGCAGTTTTCGAAAAAATACTGTTGGCATCTCGAATGCGAAATGCTTTTACGTTATCGAATGGTTAATTTAAATAACTTTCATTCTTAAACGCAAAAGTATCATTTCGCATTCTAGATACAAAAATAACTATTTTGTTGACCTATTTGTCTAGCTGCGTCATTAATCATATTTCATATTAAAAAATGGCTTAATGTCCATAGGTCAGATTAAAATGATATAATTAGTTACTTGGTCAGTAGACGAGAAATATGACGTCACAAATTTCATTCTTGTCAAAAAGTGATTCCAAGCAAACCTTTGTCAAATTTAAATCAACTAGTCAGTTATTGATCCCGTGAAGGTGTTCGGTAGAAGAAGAAGAAACACAATTCTTTTGCTTGAGAAAACAAACTCCAAACAACCAAAAACAAACTAATAAGCAAAGTATCAACAGAGAACGTAACCTCAAATTCTTTGTTTGGAATCGGTTTTTAACAAGAATGACATTTGTGACGACACACTTTTCTCGTCGTAAAAGTTTTTAGTGATTTTAATAATGCCATCGATTTTTTAAAATTAAATCGTGTAGATAATGTGTACTTCGTGACATTTTTAACGTTTTAAATGTTTTTTTTTTCAGATGGTCGTATCTACTGTTCCAAGTAGTGACTCACTATTTGTTCGCATCCACCGAACCGCTGTACGAAAAAACGAAATTTATAGTAAATCTTTTTCAAAATGCTGCGGCACTAGAAGTCCTACACGCCGCCCTAGGCTTTGTAAAATCCAATCCTATCATAACGGCCGTTCAAGTGGCATCAAGAATCATGGTGGTGTGCGGAGTTCTTATGGCTACCGATTTGCCTCGAGATTCCTTCGGGTTGACGCTCTGTCTCGTTGCTTGGTCCGTTACCGAAATCATTAGATATTCCATGTATGCTCTCTCGTTGGTCAACGCAGTGCCATATTTTTTGTTGTGGTTAAGGTAGGTCTACACGAAAATCGCAAGCACCAGTCATAACCTAACTTTAACAGATACACTATGTGACTGACAGATAAAATATTGGCAGACGTCACGCAATATAGTTGACGTCTATCATAAAAATGGTTTATTGTGCCAGACACTGACCCAATCAGGATGCAGCCTAACGATTACATGGTGCGTGTCATTTCTGGCCCAGTACTTGGAATTAATTTGAAAATTAAAACAAATAGTATGTATATTCTTCAACGAGCGTATAATAACCATTATACGCAAGTAGAAGGCTATACTTTCTCTACGACCATCACTATTACTCGTTAAATTCTCCATCTTATTGTCGAGATGACAGTTCATCAGAATGACGTGACATTCGCGATATCGAGTTAGAGGAGCACAGCCCACTCATGAAAAAGCTGTTCTATTGCAGCTTCCTCATTGGTCTCAGCCTGTTGGATCCTGGATATTGAAGTTGGTGATTGGTTGTCAGCTGTTGAATAATGTATCAGGATCCAACATATCTAAGGAATCATATCCATTCAACAATAGATAACGCATATGCAACTGTTGTAGAATCCAATGGTCGTAGAGAAACACTGTTATTTCATGGTTTTCACTTATCGGCAGTCCCAATTACTGCCAATTTTTTTTCTTAAGATACCGATAACAAAAAAAAAACACCTAACTATTAATTTTGAAGTCGTTAATATGTATACTTTATTTTTGTTTTAACCATACATTTAACGATAATTAATGTATGACCTTATGCGAGGAATAATATCCTATTGTATTCATGCATTCTTGTTGACCTAACTATTCTTAATGAGTTATTGACTATCGAGTTAGAGGAGCACAGCCCACTCATGAAAAAGCTGTTCTATTGCAGCTTCCTCATTGGTCTCAGCCTGTTGGATCCTGGATATTGAAGTTGGTGATTGGTTGTCAGCTGTTGAATAATGTATCAGGATCCAACATATCTAAGGAATCATATCCATTCAACAATAGATAACGCATATGCAACTGTTGTAGAATCCAATGGTCGTAGAGAAACACTGTTATTTCATGGTTTTCACTTATCGGCAGTCCCAATTACTGCCAATTTTTTTTCTTAAGATACCGATAACAAAAAAAAAACACCTAACTATTAATTTTGAAGTCGTTAATATGTATACTTTATTTTTGTTTTAACCATACATTTAACGATAATTAATGTATGACCTTATGCGAGGAATAATATCCTATTGTATTCATGCATTCTTGTTGACCTAACTATTCTTAATGAGTTATTGACTATCGAGTTAGAGGAGCACAGCCCACTCATGAAAAAGCTGTTCTATTGCAGCTTCCTCATTGGTCTCAGCCTGTTGGATCCTGGATATTGAAGTTGGTGATTGGTTGTCAGCTGTTGAATAATGTATCAGGATCCAACATATCTAAGGAATCATATCCATTCAACAATAGATAACGCATATGCAACTGTTGTAGAATCCAATGGTCGTAGAGAAACACTGTTATTTCATGGTTTTCACTTATCGGCAGTCCCAATTACTGCCAATTTTTTTTCTTAAGATACCGATAACAAAAAAAAAACACCTAACTATTAATTTTGAAGTCGTTAATATGTATACTTTATTTTTGTTTTAACCATACATTTAACGATAATTAATGTATGACCTTATGCGAGGAATAATATCCTATTGTATTCATGCATTCTTGTTGACCTAACTATTCTTAATGAGTTATTGACCGTACCGTATTTTTTTTTTAACTTTTGGACGATACTTTCAAAATATTAACATACAATATGCGGTAATAGGTATTTCAAAGTACGTAAGCAAATGCATTTGTTTAATTTGGAGGTTTTTTAATGATCTAATGATAGCACTAATGTGAATATTTTATTTTTAAATAAATGTATAATTAAAGTTGAAAAGTCGTCATCGGATAACCCGTTTGGTTAGTTCAATTTTGATGCTGCGCACAAGTTAATTAGTTCATGAGTAATTAAGTAAAGACGAAATTTGCATAGCTTTATGAACAGCCAGAAAGTGTCAAAAAAGGCACGTCTGGCTGTGCATAGAGGAGTGTTGGTTCCTACACTTATGTATGGTACTGAATGTTGGTTTTGGCAGAAGAAGCATAAAAATAGGATTAGTGCTGCGGAGATGAGTAGTCTGAGAAGTATAGTCGGAGTGACTCGGTTGGATAAAGTAAAGAAAAGAGATAAGAGAACGCTGTGGTGTAAAAGAAGATGTGGTTACAAAGATAAATAAAGAAATGCTTAGATGGTTTGGACATCGCAGAAAGGATGGATGAAGGAAGATTGACGAAATAAATTTATAATGAACGGACGGAAGTCGGTAGAGGTCGACCTCGGCGAACATCGATCTCGATCAGATCAACGTTGTTTTGAAGAAAGGCCAGGTCAAGAGTACCAACAACCGAAGAGCATGTATGAGAGCACTGATGAAAGTAGGGGAAGCAAAATATGTGTGTAAGAACTATAGCGTAAGTGGAAGGAAGTGGTCTGTCTGCAACCTACGGGAAAAAAGGCGTGACTAATATGTATGTATGAAATTTGTAGGTATGTATATTTTATATTTTTTTTCAGGTACTCTTTCTTCGTTATTCTGTATCCAATCGGCATTACAGGAGAACTTTTATGTTTGTACTGGGCGCAGAAAGAAGTAGGCGAAAAGAAATTATATTCCTTATCTCTGCCCAATGAATTTAACTTTATATTCAATTATCAACACATACTTATTTTCGTAATGTTGTTATACATTCCGTGTAAGTACAATTTTTGTTTATCTTATCAATACCTTGACGGGGATAGAGGTGGTGGGTAAAATGCAATGAACCGTTGAAAATTAAACGCTATTTTAAAATATTATTTGACCTAAATTGATATAAACTTTCTTATTTTTTTTACATTGCTGCGGTCGATTAATTGATTTGTAACAAGTATCTTAGTAGTTTCCGTTTGTCAACTGAAATGATATATTTGTTTTCTTAATTTATTTTCAGTCTTTCCACAACTCTATGGACACATGTTTTCTCAAAGAAAAAAGGTGCTTGGTGGAAAGAAAAAAGAGTAATTGTCCCATTAAATCCAACATTGTTATAGATTTATTATTGTCTGTTGTTACTAATAATTTAAATATTTACCATTTGCAATACCGCTACTTTCCAGTGGACATATAAAAATAAAATTTTTACTTTCTTTATTTAAATATACAGAAACGGTGCAAAATCCATTAAATAAGCAAGTATTGAATGAATTTTGTACTGCTGTCGATTTTTTTTTATTTACATTTGCACCTTTTACCCTTGATACTATTTAAATTTGTTTGGAGGCAAAATATGTCTCCTCACGTAATTCAAAGAGCGCCAAATATAAAACATAAATAAAAACAGTGACCTCGACAATATAATGATGCAGATCCAACTCGGAAAAACAACAAAAATAAAAACGCGTTTAGCTAAAAACTTATATATATATATATATATATATATATATATATATATATATATATATATACACTTAAACCTTTAGTAGATTAGTTGTGAATTAAACGTAAAAATTAAAAAAATAGCAACAATTTACTGGCAGGATAATTGTAGATAATTAACATGTAATGATAAGTGTAAACATTTTAATTTCATTTGAAATAATCATCGGTCAGTGTTTATGTAAACATACTGTTCGCGACACATTAATTTATTTAGACCAGTATTCTATTAGATTTCTTTCGATAGTGTTGAATTATTATTGTTAGGGACACCTTCCAGTTAAATCAGGATAAAACGTCAAAAAAAACACGACGAATAGCCTTAGGTTAGGTTAGGTTAAAACGGCGGTTCGGAGGGAACCCACTTGGGCCTTTTGGCCCGTTTTGATACCGTGATGAGCGGCGGTGCCTTCCCCCTCTACCGTGAGAACCAGTTGGAACTTTTAATATCAAGTGTGAGGTCTTTAATGCTAACTGAGCTGAGATCAGATAAGTCATCAAAGTTCGGTTGCCATAGTATAGAAAGTCGTTTTCTGCCGATGGCAGGGCAGTGGCAGAGAAGATGTACCTTGCTTGACTATAAACAAAGAAGTTTGTGCGTATATACTCTTAAGCAGAACTGTGTAATTATTTTGAAGAAGTAAAGGTGTGGTAACCAAACTGCAATCGGCACTCCGCTTCATTGGGGCTAAAGTGGGGGGACCATTGATAGGTCTCTTTATTTAACAAATCAACTCTAATTCTTTAGCGCAGTAGTTATTGGAGAATCCGAAGAACAACATATAAATATCATAATCAACGGCGTCACCCATAACTTTAAAATACAACTGTGTTTTAAAAGTAAAATTGGATTTATTGTGGTCATAACTGACAAAATAAATAAATGGGAGATAAAGATAGTATTTAATTAGTCATTGTTTGTGGATGGATTGATTAATTTCCTTAACTGAATTTGACCAAACATACAATTTGATCAAATTATTTAATGCCCTCAATTAACGCATAATGTAGATAAGTAAATAGTGTAATTATAAAAGAATAACATTACAGAAAAAATATGTATTGCAATTTGAAAATGTATGCCCTTAATATTGATTAATAAATATTTACTTATTTGGATGGAGAAAAGGAAGACTGGTCTCTAGACTACATTTAACTTTGAATTCTCTTTATCCACTCTTAATGCTACTTGACTTCATAGCTGTAATTATAACATCAACGAAAAAAAATTAAAATGACCACTACTAGAGTGAATTTTATTTTAATAGGAAAAATAAGTTGTAAAAACTTTTAGTTTTATTACAATAAATATCGATTTTTAATTTAAAATATATAATTAAAATTTCCCCTTTATAATTTTCAACCATGAAAATATTTGCACTTTATGCAAGTCATTTTTACATTTAATTGCTATTAATTAAAGTATTATTAAATATCAAGAACAAGTACAAAAAGGTAAGTTTGGAGTCACCTAAATATATCATTTAGGTACATTCAAACAAATTATTCAGTTAAATTTCATATTAGAAGAATAAATAAATATATTTTCTTGCATTACTTTTTTTTTCATGTAGGTATATAAGTTTTTATAGATTATACTGTTGAGTAAATATATCAAAATCCTTAATTGCTAATTTTTTAAAGCTCTTTCAATTTTCTTGGAATGCCTACTCTTAGATTCTATTAATGCCTTTTCTAACTCATTAACAATATGCAATAAATTATTTGGATCTGTCTGTAGGAGACACTTTTCCTTTTCAAAAGTACCATCGACATCGGTTTTTGTTGTCAATTCCATGGTCACAAGTGGAACTACTTGATGTAAAAGGGACCTTGATGATACTTGAGCTTCAAATCTCCATCTCAAATCATCATAGTGTGGTTCATTAATAGGAACTTTTAGTACTTCATGAATCTCATTTTGTTTGGAACTGTATAAATTGCTTAACACAGTCTGCTGTTCTTGAGAAAACCCCAAAGTAAGAACAGAATCACGAAAATCTGCTTCACTTAACTAAAATATATCAAGTAATTCTTACAATAACTACTGTTTAGAACCAATGAGGTGTAGAATTTTATGAATTTAAATCCAATTAACACAATACTTATACACCTTAATACCTTAATAGTTCCAGTATAAACCAAAGAATCATACAATAAAGAATATAAAGAAACAATTACTATCTTATATATAATACATATTAGAGCTCAAAATATGTATTATGCTGTTTTTTATTTAATAATTTTATATCCCTTAATTTAATACTGAATATTCTAACCTTGTGCTTGCAACATAATAACAATAATTGTGTAATTCCATTTACACAATTTTGAATAACGTCAGTTTCTACGTCTACTTTTTTTGCAATCTTTGTATATTTTTCAATGTTTGGACCATTTTCTAAAAATTCTATCACCAATTTACAGAAATCTTCTACAACTAAAAATAATTTATTAAATTAACTGTATTTGGTTTAATTCAAATTACCGTTTACTTTGAGCTGGTTGGAGTGTTAAATATTGTAGATGTTCCTTATGAGTTTTTCTCAAAGATATTAACATATTAACAAACTTTTTATTTAATACAATATTGTCAAATTCATAATACAAATGAAAATTGGTTATGTTTTCTATCATTGACAGCTGACTATTTTGAACCCTAATCAAAATGGAAAGACTCGATTAAACGAACAGAGATGTACCGAACATTTTAAAATATTCCCAAAAATTGGTAACACTGTCAACACGAGTGAAATGTCCGCCATTCTCCATAACATAACTTAGTGTTGTATTGATTCTCGTTAAGTGCGGAAGTTTCGAAAAAATTACCAATTTAAATATGTAAAAAAACGAATAAGTAATAATTACTTATAAATTAAAACATTTTTAAATAAACTTTGTTACATAATTGTATAAGCACGGTATGCTCAAATAATGAACGAGTCAAGTTCCAATAATTTTACTAGTGACAATATTGAGGTAAAAGTTTATACATTTCAAAGTATTGACTCTGCATACGAATCCAAAGGCAGTTAAAATAAGACCAACGGAGAGTAATTTAAATGAAAATTAACAAAAATTACATTGATAGGTGTATTTGAGAAAAAAATGAAGATTTTTGTTTTTTATAATTAAAAGCTTTGGTATCTTGTAGTGGAAGCAAAGTAAAATACTAAAATATAATTAATTGTATTTTCTAGTTAATACTTTATACTAAGTATTATAAAAATGTTTAAAAATTTTTGTAACTTAATCAGCTATTCCAATTTTCGATATTGTTTGATACAGTTAATTAGGTACTGGATTTTCTAATTTTAAGGATTTATATTTCACTGAATTGCTTTGTGTATCCCAATGAATGGAATTTTGTTGAAAGCACAAAATTATGTCAACTTTCTCATTTGTTTTATACATAATTTTTTTTTAATTTTGGATAATCAATGACTCGATTTATTTTAGAATGATTGTGAGGGAAGTTTTGTTTAAAAATGGTTGAGTAAAAAATAGTTATTACAGAAACACAAAGTTTAACAACAGGCTTCTTAAGGAACTGTATTTGTCAAATTTGTGTTATATTTATTACAGTAATTAGTTAAATCCAAATGCACTCTTTAGTATTTATACTTAGTTGTAAAATTAACAAATTTTGAATTTTTTGATAAATTTCTCCTTTTAGGATGCATTACCTTTAGAATGGAAATACAAAATTTTAAACAAGGTTGTATTTGGTTCTCCTCCCAAACTAGAAGTTTGCATAAAAGTAGCTCTGTTTTCTCCAGATGAAATTCAATCGTGGATAGAAGCTTTAGAAGAAAAAGTTCAATGTAGTTACTCCATACAAACCACAAGAAAGTGTGCCGGTGAAAAAGTCCTGTTCAAAAGGCGATGGCATTGTCAACACAAAACGCGGGACAAAAATTGTTATCCAAACATAAAAACTGGCACAAGAAATACAAGTTGTCCTTCAAGATTGTCAGTATCTTTAATGAGAATACAGAAGAAATTTCGGGGAAAAGATCCCCCAGATCCAGCCATGCCATGTATAATTGATTATGTTATTACACATAATCATACACCCAGTCTTTCTGTTCGATTTCGCAGAGTCGGTAAAAATGTTCAAAATAAATTAAAACAATTATTTTCTGTCGGTTACAATGCATCAACAGCATATGAATACATTAAAGTAGAAATACAGTTGAACAATCCGGATACGTATGAGGACCTTTTAGGTACAATATATATAAAATATAATATATAAAAATATTAAGATTATTTAAGAAAGAGGAATTTTTGTTTATATTTTTTTGTTTTAGTTAACCGTAGCATTTGTCCAGACAGAAATTTCTGTCACAGATGGTACAATATTTATATAAAAGAGCATGGAGTTATCGATTTTACTGACAAAATATTTTTGGTTAAGCAGTTGGAAGATTACAATACAAGGATGGGGGAAAAAAGCGCCAACATAGAAATGTTTGGTGATTCATTTGTAATTGTGTAAGTATTTATACTGTTTTTAAACTAGGAGTGAATGGTAAAAGCAAATGTCACTAGATACATAGATATGAAAATCACAGCCAATACATTAAGTTAGAAAACATTAGTTTTATTTGGACACGATTTTAAGCAAGATTATTCTGTTTTCCATCTATTTCTAATCATAATAATTTTTTTACAATATTAGTAGATCTAATGTCCTAAAAGTATGTCCTGTTGTTTTAGCAACTACAGAATTATTAATATATGCCGTATAATAATTATTTTGCTAATATCTTACCAGGTATTTGTTATTTTTTGCACAGCAGCTATAGTTCTTAATGTGGAATTCTAAGTTACAATTTTTTTGTATGAATTTATAAGAATTGTGAACAACAACTGACAGCTTAAGACGAATGACAGTCAATAATAAATAACCTCTAAAATCTGTAACGTCAGATCTGAGGTTTGAAACATTTCCTGTGTGTAAACTTCTCTTTAAATAATCCAATAAGAGAACTTAATTTTGGCGCGAAAAATCCGAATCGCTCCTCCTAATTTACTACTAGTTCCTTTTTGGGCGAATTTTCATGTTGACTCATGTCGCTAGATCATCAAATGAAGTCACGTGATAGAAAAAATAAGCGTCAATACTAAACATATAAATTCTATCGCGTGACTGCATTTGATCAGCGTCAGCATGAAAATGCACCCTTATTGTAATAATTATAATCATTAAAATTTTGAAAAAATTCGGGAATATAGTAGGAATGTTCATAAAATTTTAACAGGTCATTAAAAAACACGATAAAATTTACTATACTGATAGAAATTTTAGCTCGGAAACGTTTGGAAAATACTTTTTTTAAAAAAATAGTGTGGTGAAACTAAAGTATTTGGTAATTATTTAATATGGTGACCACTTTAAGATTATTTTGTTTAACAAGTTATTACCTTGATCAAACACTTGAAATTCCTCGTACTTTTTTGCAGCACAATTTACACATTGTATTATTCACCTATTTTACACATTTTTTTTGCAATTATTTAACGAAATAAACGTCAATAATTCAAAAGAAATTAATCGTTATTTGATAGACATAAACTACCAACTTGTTTGACAAATGACAGCCTTTCAAACTCGAAGTTGGAATTGCGACGTTGCCAGAGTGCGCGTATATCTTTCTTTACCACTTAATAAATGATGGAATCGACTTTAAATCGATGAGAGACAGAAAAAAATTAGCCTAACCTAACCTAACATCAACACTACCTGGTGAACAAATAACCTAACCTTACTTTTGTACGCGCACTTGTTCTCTACTTACTTGCTTATTAAGTTAAACAACAGTCCTATGTAAATTTATAAAGTAATCTATAAGATATAACTTCTTTTTCATTAACAGAGCCATAAAAATATTTTATCTATATACCATAATTTCTGGTATGAATTGGCAATGTCGCAATTTCAGCTTCGAGTTTGGAAGGTTATCATTTGTCAAGCAAGTTGATACAAAATACTCTTGAAGTGGCCACCATTAGTTATAGCACACATTTTTTTTGTAAAACGGTATTTTTCAAAAGTTTCCGCGCCAAAATTTTATCAGGATCATAGACCTATTATCCAGAGGAGACGCAATTTTTCCATTCATAAAACTCTGTTTGTTTTGTCGCAATGATTATACGAGAGTGGCCATGAGTATAACAAAGAATACCAATCGATTCTCTTTGTCCCGTCCTCATGCTGGCAACGCTGTAACATTATTGTCGACTTATAGCCATGCTTGTAATCAGTGGTGTGCTGTTTGTTCAAAATGAGAATTTATTTATGAATAGGTGATACTCAGTTTTTTATCGAATTTAATTTTTCTTAACCTAAAAAGTTGGGCGCCAAATTGTGTTACCCTAACTAAACTGTTTTTCTAAAGTTACAAAAGTGGGGTGCCAATTTTGTGTAACTTTAAAAAACTTACTAATTCCCCAAATGTTGGGCGACAATTTTGTGGTGTCACGTTAAAGTTTCATTTTTAAAACCAATTGTGTGTAATGTTATAAGTTACTTTTATAAAACTAAAATTAAAGTACTGAAAAATAATTTTTATTTTTAATTTTAATTAATATTAATTGTACAAGTAAAATGTAATGTGTTATAAATTTAAATTTTAATTTTCAAACTATTTATTAACAGCTAAGTAACCTAAAGGAGAGATTAAAATATTTTACTCAGGGTTCAGAGTGACTCCTGGATTTCTCGATTGGATTAAATTTAAGGTGGTGTATAGATTTCTTATGAAATACTGCTATAAAATGGATCAGGAAGGTATATAGTTCTTCAAATAACAACAAAAGAAGGATGATGCCACTCAATAAGTGTTGCTGAATAACGGGATAATAATGAATGACCTTTTTTGAGAATGTATCGAAAATTATTGATTGCCGCATCGTTTGGTTTTTAGTTACGTGTTTTACGCCTCAAAATAATACTTGTTTATTTTTATATTGAAACGTCATCGCTACACCACTGGATGAAAATATAGTTAACAATGAGATGTTCCAACTTACTTGTGAAAATAAACACTGGGGCTTAAATAGTTCGGTTTTTTACACACTTGGCAATGCCGAATCATTTCTTTCACTAAATTTTACCAATAATACGCCGAAAATCACCGATAATACACCAAAATATCGTTGCAACACCTTCGGCAACAGCGCTACTAATAATTGCCGATTTCGTAGTAAACACACATTTTTGCACGTGGAACGATTCAGACAAGCCGTGCGGCGTTGTCGTTTATTGAGCAACACGTTTCTATGATCTAACGGAATGAAATAGTTCAATGGTTCAACATTCCAAAAAACGGGTTGTATTATTCAGGTTGTTATAATTCATGAAATATTAATAATAGATAGCATTATAGTCACAATATTGTTGCAAATATAATCTACAAATACTATAGACGATTCAATAACAATCACAAACCTCTTGCCATAACTAGAGAGCAAGCCACAATAGACCTACTAAGGGTCGCGGTGGAGGGGCGACCACGCCCCACTCACATGAAACCTAACCTAACTAGAGAGCAGGCAACAGCACATCACAATATATCCCAGTTGGCCGCATAAAGACAATACAGTCGACCAGAAAGTGGGAATGTTTGATTGTGTTTAAAAGTAAATAGTTCCGTCTCCTCTGATAATAGGTCTATGATCAGGATAGTAATTTTATCGTGTTTTTTAATGACCTGTTAAAATTTTATGAACATTCCTTTGGCTACATTTCCGAATTTTAGTGAAATTTTTACAAACCATTTTATTATTAACATCTATTTTTCTTATAAGGTTGTGTCCACCTTTATTTAAAAGAATACACGAGAACGTCGAATCATCTTCCAAGATTGTGTTCATGGCTGCCATTAATCCTGCGGATAACGACGGTAGTAAGGCATTTTTCCTGTTAACTAAAAGCGAATGCGGTGCCTTACCGCTCGGCATCATTATTACCAGCGCGGAAAACTCTGATTTTATTGCAAAGGGACTGGAGATGCTACGCGACATAATAGGAGACGGGATGTTCTTCGGTAAACGAGAGGAGGGACCCGATCTGTTTGTAGTTGACGATTGCGAAGCCGAACAGATAGCCATCAACTCCGTGTGGCCCAAAGCGAAAATTTTATTCTGCGTCTTTCACATTTTACACACTCTTTGGAGATATTTACTTTGCACGAAAAACGGCATCCACCGAGACGACGCGTTGACTTTCTTCAAGCAATTCAGGCAAATTATGGTTGTTCCTACATCAGATGAATGCGATCAGATGTACGACGAGGCGCTAATGTTGGCTGCGTATCATTTTAATTATCTGCAAATTTTGAGGGCGTATTGGGAGCGAAAGGACATGTGGACCACGGGCTACAGGGATCCTGAATTACATCGACGCTACAACGATATACTTACGTTAAACGATTCGGAGAGTACGTTGTGCATATTGAAAGGATCGATTTATCATCGGATGAGGTCGTTTAATGTAATACAATTGGTGGATTTTTTATTGTCACAATACGTCGATTACTATACGGGAAGGCTGCTCGACGGCGCCAACGGTCACACGATTAGAAATATGTCCAAAAGAATACCCATAGTCGTGGATGTACAGAACATCGAACAAGTAAATACGTACTTGTATTTCGTTCCTAGCATAAAGGTTCCCAATGTGAATTACGCTGTTAACATAGAAGTTCTTGCTTGTACGTGCATAAAAAACAACACCGGATACATTTGCTTCCATATCGGTTGGCTGCTCACGATGTCTCAAGTAAATCAAAATAAAATCGAGGACCCAAAAGTACGCGAGATTTTCTATAAAACGGCCACTGGTCAGGAACTCGGCGCAAAGACAGAAACAATAGAAATGAAGGAGGAATTAAACAAGTTCAAACATAAACCGAAAGTAATTGAAATAATAAAATTACATATAGTAAAAGACGAAGAAGAAATTGATAACGACGACGACGACGACGACGACGATGATGATGATGATGATATGAATAACAAAACTGGTAGCGAGACGGGAACGTTAATGATTAACGAAGAACAGGCTGTAGAAGAAGGAAAACGAATTATCGGTGCATTATCGAGTTCTTTAAATTACGCTCTAAATAAATCTCCCTTTAGAGTTGTTGCAGCGTTACAGAATTTGCTTATTCAAACAAACAACTTCGGTTCCGTCGAACATTTTCTACGGGCTTGCGAAACGTACGAAAACATTCAATAATTTTAGCCGCGTTCTTCGAGATGATGATAGAAATATAGTATATTACATACCTAGAGCAGTAAAGTAAGAAATGTCTCACAACACATGTTTGTTGGACGAGGCGAAGCCGGGGTCAACATGCATGTGCTCCGAGACATTTCTTACTTTATTGCCGAGGTGTGTACTCTATTTTTCTCCCATCCGGATGCGGAAAGCGGCAACTTCGTTTGCGTAGCTTTCTGCCCGGAAGGAAGACGAATATTTTTATCTGCTGGACAGACTAATTAAATTAAACACACAAGAAAATATTTTATTTATCCTAATGTATTGTGTCTCCTTTAAAATAATCCCCTCCCACTAGAATTCCAACGTTTTTTTTTCAGTTTTCAAAATAGTTATCACACGCAGTTTCCGGTATATTCTTTAAAGCGGCCAGTGTACGAGGTCTGGCTATTAAATAACGAGACTGCTTGTGAAAGAATTTTATTTTAAAAATTATGCTACAATCGAATGCTCCCTTTCAGTTTATTTCCCTCCCCTCGCCACCCACTATTCCATTCGTTTTTTTTCATTGGTCAAAGTAATTTAGGAAGTCTTTTTTTGTAAGAGCATTTAGGAGCTTCGCCGATTTTTGCTCATCTCTCCATCTACCTGAACAGGGTTCCTTTTAAGGCAGACTTGATCTTTGAAAACAGGAAAAAGTCACAGGTTGCTAAATCAGATAATTTAGGCACGTGTTCGAGCACTGAAGTGCAAAACAACATTTCACGGTCAGCGCGTTATGGGCAGGTTTTTTCCACAGCTCCGTTCGTTTCTTACGAACTCGCTATCGCAGTGCCAAAACTTTCAAATAGTAAGTTTGATTTACAGTTTCACCCTCTGGAACCTATTTAGTCATTACGATGCCGCTGATGTCGACCGGGACGTTGGTCATCTTCGGTGCTCTCTCGGTCTTCAGAAAACCGTTTATACCATTCAAAAACACGCGCAAGAGATAGAGAATTCTCACCACAGGCTTCTTTCAACAACTTATAGCACTCAGTCGGAGTTTTTTTTTTAATTTAACGAGAAATTTCCCATTGATCCGTTGCTCATGTTTTTCGTCGCACATTGTTATCGGCACCAGAAAAAGAAACGTTCGCGACAAAAACGTGCTTTCGTACTGAAGTAGTAGACACTTTCATCTATCCAACACTGCATTCGTTTTTCCCCCCCTACCCTATGACGCCTTCTGCGCGAACACTCGTTATTTAATAGCCAGACCTTGTATTCTCTTGAACGGCTTCTATTGACTAAAAACGATGTCCGAAGTGGGGTTGATGGACTTATTGAACGAGGTTCACCTCCGATTGCTTCACGACCCTCCCCAAATGATTTGTACCACCTAAAAACTTGTGATTTTGCTAAGCATTTATCGTCGAGACACTTAAGTAACGTTTTCGATGCATCAGAACAAGAAATTTCATTTTTCAATACAATTTGAAGCCAATTCTTTGTTCCATAGATATTTTTCATTTTAAAAATCCGCTGACAACACATAAAACGCATTTTGTAGCCCAAGAGACAAATGTTACGAAATTTATGTCATACCATCCTGATAAATAAAAATTCACAGCAAAAAATACAGGTCTCATTACTTTTTGACCAGATAGTGTGACTTTCGTATAATTCGTTAAAAGATTTGTTTAAATTGTTAATGTTATTAAATTTTTAGTACCAATGCCGATTGGTAGAAAGCGCATAAGCAAACTTTTTTTCCAAATTATATGGCAAGATTTGATCAAAGAAATCACATTTTAATACTGCAAAAGGTTGTACCGTTTACGAGCCCAAGCCGTTTGTTTGAAGAAAAATTTAATTTATGGACAACGTGTATTTCTTACGTCAAGAAAAGTATGAAAACACATTTTTGAAACGAAATATACCAGATATTTGTTTCATCACTAATAAAAATAATACCGGAAAAATAAAAAAATGGAGGATATAGAGATAAATTGCTAATGAAAGGCACACCCTCATCTTCAAGAAAAGCCGATTTAAACCGAATTGGTAACCTATCCTAAATATTTTGTAACGGTTACTAAATATTTATACAGGGTGGCCAACCGAAAACGAAACGGCCATTTGCAGAAACCTCGTCAAAATTTTAGAAAAACGCTCAGACCCGTCGATTTTTTATTAAAGGGGGACACACTCTTTTCCGGTATTTTTGACTACACTACTTTCAACCTCAAGCGAAGGTATGAATTACCCCAAAAAATTTAAATGGCATTGAGGGTCGAATAAGATGTCTTTTAAAAGCTCTGACAATAGTCTTTAAATTTTACATTTCCTCCCAATACTTTGATAAAAATCACATGTTAAAATTCCAATTATTTTAGTTGCTTATTACTACTTAATTGATTGAATGTTCAAACTGATGACCGCCCGCTTCCATACAATAATAAAGATTTTGTTCAAAACGTTCACGCACATTCCGAAGAATTTCCGGAGTAATTCGACAGCAACGATTCTTTGTCGCAAATCTTCCAACGACGCTGGTTGTGTTTTATAGATTTTACTTTTTAGATGTCCCGACAAAAAGAAATCGAGGGGCGATAAATCTGGCGATCGTGGAGACCATTCAATGCTGCCTCTTCTCCCAATCCAATGCCGTGGAAAACGCTGGTCTAAATACTGAGGAACAATCGCCGCATAATGCGGAAGAACACCGTCCTGTTAAAAATAAAAATGATCTTCGTCATACTGTGGATTATTTTCAAATATATCAGTCAAGGCAGGGTCATTAGCGTCTTCCAGTAATTGCAAATACATTTTGCCAGTCAAATTGCCTGGTAGAAAAAAAGGACCCACCAGTCGGTCACCGCAAATGCCAGCCGATACATTTAATTTCTCGCTGTGTATGCACCTCGTGAAAAACTCTTGAGTGTGATTCGCACCAATAGCGGCAATTGTGGCGATTTACCGTCCCGTGCAAGAAAAATTTTTGGGGTAATTCATACCCTCGCTTGGGGTTGAAAGTAGTGGAGTCAAAAATACCGGAAAAGAGTGTGTCCCCCTTTAATAAAAAATCGACGGGTCTGAGCGTTTTTCTAAAATGTTGACGAGGTTTCTGCAAATGGCCGTTTCGTTTTCGGTTGGCCACCCTGTATACAAAAAGATATCGAAATTACTAAAAAATAATTTTGGCATCAATAGGGCTTGTGACAAACTAAAAATAATTATTGGTACCAAATATATTATATAACAATTTCACAAAATCCAGTTTTATTAAACAATTAAAAAAACCGTAGGTTTACATTATCAAGTTTAGTGTGAAACCGGTGTTGTGAAAAATCATTTCAAATGACCCATTTTTTTCAGAATATAATTTTAAAATTGCTTATTACTAAGGTGAGATGTCAAATGTTACACATCATATGCGACTACTGTAAGGCTCGCTGGTTTTTTTTTTATAAACGTTGTGTTTTATGGACGTTCCGATCTCAATCCGTCGAATGTGGTCACGTGAGGTGCTTTTCAATAGCAATTCATTTCAACGGGTTAGGCAACGATAAAAATTGTAAATAATTACAAATTTTGGTTATTTACAATGTTCGTCATTATAAATTAACAATGTGAAAAAAAATGTAAATAATTACAATGTACAACAACGCATATCAGAAATTATACTTTTATTTATAATATAGATATATGTATTTCAAAACTCCAATAATGTACAAAAAATATCTGTGTGTAATTAAATAATGTTTCTGTCTGTCAATTTGTTCATATTATTTTTAATTTTCCGTGGCTAGGGTGTAATTGACAATATAATCAAGTATGAATTCTACTTCTACATATACAGGGTCTAGGAGCGAATCCTAGCAACAGTAACATGGCCAACGCCTATCACAATGTCTAACAAAACGGGCTTTCTAAATAACATATTTTAAATTATGTATAAAATATTAACAGTTACTACTTTTTTTTTTTTTACTTTTTTGGTAATGCGTAGCTTGAACAATCACTAATAGGAAGACAACACTAAACAAATTACAAAATAACAATCTACAATACGATACTTCAGTCGAATATTACGAAAATGCTCGCTGTTAACGATGGCTATTTGCAGAGGAAAGATCTTCCATTATTTTACCGATCTAAATCATGAATGTTTAAAAATAAAACTTTTTACCCATAACTTTTCGAAACTGTATGTCACTTGACATACACCAAACACCATTTAAAAAAATCCCAATTGTTTGCTCGACTTTTCTAACCAATATCCAATGTTCTAAGCTTTTAAACTTCAATAGAGACTACAAATGAAATTATTAACTCGATAGACAATTTTTTATGGGTGACGTGCATCAACTTTTTGACATCGGTAGAAAGGGTGACGTACTGTCATAGCCTGAGATTGGCTGTACAACAAATGACATATCTTTTATAGCCTCCTGTGTGTTTGGGTTTTTGGAACAAAGTTCCTTATCACACGGTACAAGCTTGGCGGATGGGGGGGGGGGGGGGCTAGGCGAAAGAAAGTGTAAGTTTTTTCCGTCGCAAAACACGAAACAGCAATTGCAAAAATAACGTGCATATGCGCTCTGTTGTACAGGAGAGGAGAAGCGTAGCATAGAAATACTTAGCAGCGTGATGTCTATTTGTGTAGTCCACGTGTTTGTCAAAAGTTATATAAAATATAATACGTCTTACGAAAGGAACTTCGTTCCAACTGAGTGTTCCACGACACTTGCGCACTTTTTTTGAGTTTAGAGCAACAATTATTTAAGTTTAAGGAACAATATTGTGGTGTTATTATTGATTTTTAAAAACTAAGTAGGTTTTATGTTACTTGTAACCGAGGCCACTTTTGACAGCTGCGACATCACATGTATACGTCACTCTTTCTACCGTTGTCAAACTAAAACGTCACGTGCACGTTACCCATGTGTTGCATACTTTAGACGATTTTGTAGTTTATTTACAAACATCATGGAAATATCTAAATTGCAGATCAGAATTTAAAAATTATTCATACTTTTAAATAACTTACCGAACGGTTTCAAAAAAAAAATCATAAGAATGCATACGATTTTGATAACGGTCGATGTTTTTAAAATGCAACAAATATTTTAAAGTTTTATAATTAAATATATTTAATTTGGGGAATTACATAAATTACAAACGTAATTCTAATTCTTTTCTCTTTTCAATGAGTATCGAATGCAAATAATCATAAAACGAAATTAAAAAATTTCAAAAACATAATCCCAACGTCAACTGGTTTAATTAAATAATTATTTTGATTTTAAATTGTTCAGCTTGGTGGTTCAGTTAAAAAAATTGTGTTATTTTATATACTCGCTAACACTGATAATAATTGAGCAGTTGGCTTTTAATTTACAATAAATTTAAAAGGTTTAAAATACACATGATTTAATTCTGACAAATTAAATTAATTTTAATGTTAGAGCGCATTCCTTTTTAAATCAAACAAAAAATTAATATTAATTTAATTAAACATTGCGAGATGTTGGTATTCAATTTTTGATAAATTTAAATTATTTAAATTACATGTAAGGACCTAATTTTAATTAATTAAATTAATATTATTTTTCAATTTAGCCAAAAAATAATATTAATTTAAAAATTACGAGTTGTCAGCATTTCATTTAAGGTAAATTTAATTGGTTTAAATAACACGTAAGGACGGAAATACACAAAATGAGATCGACTACATAATAAGCGACAAGAAGTACATTATTAAAGATGTGACAGTACTGAATAGATTTACAATAGGAAGCGACCACAGAATGATTAGAGCCCATATTGAGATAAACACTAGGAAAGAGAGAAGTAAAATGATGACAAAAAGAAAAACACAAAACTGGAGACAACCCACGAACGAACAAAAGTTCCAAGAACACATAGACAACACACTAAAAAGAACACCAACGAATGATCTAAATATCCTGAATGACTCAATAATCCACGCAATCGAAGATGCCCAAAAAAAGTTCTGCCCAAGTAACGAGAAAGAAGAACGAATTACCCCAACGACAAAGTCGAAAATGGAAAACAGAAGGTTACTTTTAAAAGATAAAAATGCAAATCATCAGGAAATAAATAAGGCCAACAAAGAAATATCTAAAGCTATCAGAAATGATATCAGGAAATATAAACAAGGAAAAATCATGCAGACTATAGAGAACAATAAAAGTATGAAAGTATTGAGACGCAAACTAACGACAGGTAGACGAGAAATCATAAAGCTGAAAGATAAAAATGGGAAAATAGAATCAAACAGGGAAAAGATGCTAAACATAGTTGAAGAATTCTATCAAACCTTATACAAAAACAAACTAAAGCTAGAACCAGATGAACACGCATCTCTAAAAATTACAAACCAAAGATCTGAGGACATCCCCGAAATCTCTAAGGAAGAAATTATTCACGCCTTGAAGAAAATGAAAAACAATAGAGCACCTGGCAATGATGGAATAGTGATAGAATCCATAAAAAATGGAGGTCCTGCCCTTATTGAGGCAATAGAAAAATTGTTCAATTTATGCCTTCAAAATCAAACCATCCCGAACCAATGGAACAATTCTGTTACTATCCTAATTCATAAAAAGGGCGATATGACAGACCTGGATAACTATAGACCCATTAGCCTTCTCAACCACCTGTACAAACTCTACACCCGTATAATCACCAACAGGCTAGAGAATAAACTGGATTTCTACCAACCTAGAGAACAAGCAGGGTTCCGCTCTGGCTACGGGACTAACGATCATCTGCAATGCATAAAAACCCTCATCGAGAAAACCTCATACAACAAACCGCTTACCCTAATCTTTGTGGACTTTTACAAAGCCTTTGACACCGTTGAATTAGTTTCAATATTACGAGCAATAAAAGAATGCAGAATAGATGGAAGATACTCTAACATTATATACAATATCTACAAAAACGCAACAACAACAACAATTGACCTGCATACATCGTCTAGGGAAATAAAAATAAAAAGAGGAATCAGGCAGGGCGATACGTTATCTCCAAAACTATTCACTGCGGTCCTGGAACATGTTTTCAAAACTTTGAATTGGGAAAATAAGGGAATTATGATAGATGGGGAAAGACTGAGCCATCTAAGATTTGCGGATGACATAGTTCTAATGGCAGATGACATGCAGGAAGCCAGGGAAATGCTAAAAGATCTACAACGGGCAACACAAAGAGCAGGTTTGGAAATAAATTATAACAAAACAAAAATGTTAACCAACCTAGTACCAAGCGAACCTGTAGAAATAGAAAACAAAATCATCGAAATCACAGAAAAATACACCTACCTTGGCCATGAAATCCGGATCGGCAGGGACAACCAGACGTGCGAACTGTCCAGACGAATATCTCTGGGATGGGCAGCGTACGGAAAGCTTAGGGACATATTTAAATCAGAAATTCCCGTAAGTATGAAAAGGAAGACCTTCAATCAGTGTGTTCTCCCAGTTATGACATACGGGGCTGAAACCCTAACCTTAACAAAAACAATAGTTAAAAAACTACAAGTAGCGCAACGGAAAATGGAGAGATCCATGTTAGGACTTTCCCTTAACGACCGAGTCAGGAACGAGGATATAAGGAGAAAAACGGGGGTAGAGGACATAATAGAGAGAATTACAAAGCAGAAATAGAGATGGGCAGGACACGTGGCTAGAATGAAGGACGGAAGGTGGACAAAGAAAGTTCTGGAGTGGCGACCGAGATCGGATAAGCGAAGCAGGGGTAGACCACCGACACGATGGACAGATGACCTCAAAAGGATAACCACGAACTGGATCGCAGAGGCGCAAAATAGGGAAAGATGGAAATATTTCGAGGAGGCCTACGTTCAGCAATGGACAAGAGAATAAGGCTGAATGATGATGATGATGAAGGAGTTAAATTATAATTAATTAAATTAATATTAATTTTAGATTGCAATTTATTTAAAAAATTTAGCCAAAAAATTAGTATTAATTTAATAAAACATTTCGAGATGTTTGTATTTAAGTTTCGGTAAATTTAAATGGTTTAAATTACAGGTAAGGATTTAATTTTGATGAATTAAACTGCGAGTTGCTAGCATTTAATTTATGGCAAATTTAAAAGGTTCAAATGACACACGTAACGATTTAATTTTGATTAATTAATCTGTTGAGAAAAGTGTCATTTAATTGTAAATTTAAGAAATTTAAATTACAATTAAGGACCTAATTTTAATTGAGTTATTAAATTAATATTATTTAAAGCGTATATTTTTTAATTTGGCCAAAAATTAATATTAACTTAAATAAAAATTACAAGCTGTTGCATTTTATTTAAGGTAAATTTAAATGGTTTAAATTACATGTAAGGAGTTAATTTTAATGAATTAAATTAATATTAACGTTATGCTGAATTATAAATAAAAATTGCGCGATAACATTAACCAACTTAAAAAATATTTGGGTAATTTAATAAATTTTTGCACACGACAGAAAATTGTATAAATTTGTTACAATTTAGTCAACATTTTAAGAACCATTTTATACTTTTAATAAGAATAAACAGTAAAAATTAACAACATAAAATACTTATTATTTACAAAAATAATTGTCGTTTTTTAAAATTAGACCTTAAAATTTTTGGCGATTTCAGTGAAATTTCCTCAAAGAATTGTTAAAGTATCTTTCCTCGCTTTCGTATATTGAGTGTTCATTAAAAATCGTGCCGTCGCCTTGAAATTTCGTTCGCACGATTTTTAATAAATTCCAATACAACTTACAGTTCATTTGGCACTAGATAAAATAAAATGTGAAATGCTAATTTAAAATATGTTAAAAATTTTGCGCATTTGCAAACTCTGTACCCTTTTGCAACTCTCACAGTTTAGATTAGTCTCACTATTTTTTTTTTGTTTGTAATCGTTTCTTTGTGACGCTTTGAAAAAGAAACCGATAAAGATGATTTACGAAGGAGGCGAAATTAACGATTAACAATTTAACAGTACGTAACTAATTCTTAAAACGTAAAATTCTCACGATATAACTAGTCGACACAACTTAAGGGGTAGTAAAATGCTCGACTTTTACTTTCAACAATTTTTCGTAAAATTATGAACATAATTTTCAAGGTTGGGAAAACCGAGTCATTATCTTGGAATAAAAAATATTTTTTCTTAATTAAAAATAGTAAAACTATTTTATTTATTAATAATAAACGCTTATTATTAAAATATTTAAAATCCCTTTGAAGTTGTAAACGACTAGTTGCTCGTATGACAATCCTAATAACGAATGACTTCAGCTATCCGACTGACGTACAACAAATATTCAAACATGTCCAATAATAAGAATAATTAATATACTATAATAATAATAATAATAATATAAACAAGTCCCTAAAAACATATTCTGTGTATTTATATATATTATTTACAATTGCATGATCACCCTTACGCCTTCTCTGTTCTGTTGCTCCGCACTACCTAACTTAAATATATATTTTTATTTATTTATTTATATATATATATATATATATATATATTTATATATATTTTTATGTGTAACGAGTAAGCAACGAATTGTTAATGCACTTTTAAATACAGCTAACCTGTCTGGATTACAGCCTGTGGTACGATAACCAATGAGGTACCTAGTAGTGTATATCTCTAATATTTACAATGGGTCACTCGGAGAGCAACTTTTGTAGAAGAGACGACTTCTGATCACCTTGCCGCCCTTCCTCCATAGTATTCTGTAAAACAAATTCATTTTAATCAATTTTTTCCATCACGGATGAGGGGCGATTAAAAAAAAATTTGGTACATTTGAACATTATAAGAAATTCTCTACAGTTCGTTATATAAATACCACACTGTGATTTACAATATTTATTAAAAAATACATTTTAAAATATTTATTTTACAGTAAGTTGGAATCTAAGTGTTTTATATTATTATGGTACAAACGGTATAAAACATATTAGGTTGATTTTAAACACCGAGAAATCATTTTTTAATATACCAAATTTTCAAATAATTGATTAACCAGCGTTACAAAAAAATTCCTAATTATTTTATTATTTTATTCACAATACAGGGCAAAAAAATCGAAATACCTATGCAAGTTATAATAAAATTTTAGAAATTACCACCAATTAACAAAAAATAGACTGTTTTAATATTATTGAAGTGAAACTTCTTATGGGAGGGCTTTGAAATACTGATCCGCAACACCTTTTTGTGTGACGGAAATCGGTGGAGGTAAACACTGTGAAGGACGTCAAGCTAACCTATCTTTCATCGAGCGAGTTATTCGTGGGTTATCTGCGAAAAATTGTAAAGGGAATTTTTCGCGAATAAAATAAATCAAACTCTGATAACAATTTTTAAATTTGGATCATTTTATTTTTTAAACAAATGTGAATTCTGAACACAAACTACTTGTCATGTTAAATTTTGACAAATATATTTATAATGACGTTTCTATAAATAAATAGCTAATTTTGATAACCTCCAAATAAATGTTAAATCAACTAATAAATTTTTACTGAATTTTAATTTAACACACATATCTGCTATTTTAAAATAATATCTACTCTTTAAAAAAATATATTATTAAATTTCTCGCAACTTTTCATTTGCGGCGTGTTGTATTTGTATATTTTCGGGAATTTTATCTGTTAAAGAGACAGTGTAAATATTGCTCGCGAAAAAGTGTAACCTATCTTTCACCGAGGGAGTTTTTATTTACAAGGAACAGATTAATAAATGAAATTCAACTAATTTTACAATATTATTAATGTTACCGTCTTTGCTCTGAAGTTTCACTTCTACTGCGTGTGAACTCCACACACATTTTTTTTATTTTTCTTTTTAAATAAGCAAAAATATAGCAATTAAGTAGAATACTGTCAAATAGTAACCAACAAACGTTTTTTTTTATTTAATGACATTTTCTAAAAAATTTTATGCAATAATATCCGCTACAACCAAAAACACACCAACTCAAACTTGCACAAACTTTCAAAATTTTTTGGAAACTTAAGCAAAACTCAGTACAACTTCTGGCAACTTAAAAATCAGGAATTTGGCTAATTTCATGGGGAGTTATGTAGAGTTTGTAGGAAGTTCAGAGAAAGTGTGTTAGTTTTTGGAAGTTAGTTGTGATTTATAAGAAATTTTTAATTGATAGTACAAAGTTGTACGTATTTTCTAGTGCTTAATTGTGTTTAGAATTAGTACTCGACATTTGGGCTGTTGTACAGCATTTCTAGGAGTTAAGATGGATAAGAAATTGGGCTGATTATGGGGAGTTGTGTAGTTCAGAGTAAATTTGTGTTGAGTTTTTTAGAAGAAGTTGTGATTTGTAAGGAATTTTAATCGATAGCACGGAGTTTGGCATAATTCGAAAAGTGAGAAGTTTAAGTTGTTAGTTGTGGAAGCTCATTCGAGTTTGCGTAGTTTTAGCCAAATGTAAACGTTTGTTGGTTTCAAAATTTTCACTCAAGTATTGTAATGTGATAAAAAAAAAAGTAAAAAAACACCACATGCATTCGCAAATAGCATAGCGTGTTAGTAACATAAGAAAAAGCAACAAGAAAATACTAAAATAAAAGCGTAAGTGGACAGGTGTTTGTATATGGCTTACCCTCGAGTTGACTGGCTGCGGAGACATTGAGCCCATATCGGAACCCATCGCGCCCCACAGTTTCGGGCTATCACTCGCACCTGCACGCAACAATGACAATCATTGTACACCATCGCACTCCCTACAGAATCACCCTCGGTGCTTTGCCTTTCGTTTTTTTTTGAGCTAAGATAATAGTCTCGTAAAATGAGCGTTTCTTTTGCACTAAGCAATGAGGGTGATATCTGCCCCAAAATATGTTTAGTAAAACACAAAACACACATTACGAACCACTTAGTGGGCACATAAGAGACGGGAGAAAATCAAATGAACAATTTGCAACCCATCTCCGTATGGTATTAAATTTTATATCTGTACAATTTTATACAAAGTTGCAGTGGAATCGTAGTCAAACATTTTTAGTACAAATCATTCGTGTCTTCTCGATAAATAATTAATAACAGCACGAAGAGAGAATATTTTTCAGCCAGGTCATATATTACCAGTCTAAGATAAATTTTGAACGAAATACATTTCAATTTACTAACATGAATCATAAATTAAAACAAATTTCTTCGATTAGTTTCAATTTACAATTCACATAAATGTGAATTTTCATCAAAGAAAAAACTAAAAGCTATCCATAATTCGATTAGTATTCTGTCGGATAGTTTCTTAGCTTGACAATACATTTCCCCTTGAACAGTACCCGCAACGGTTAGTACTAGTTAACACATAATACCAACAGTGAATGAAAAATTAAGGTGCGCCCATGTCTACGGTATATAGCTGTACAGGAAAATATAAAGATAAGAGTCAAATAAAAACATTTAAAATCGCCGCCTCTACCAAAAATGTCTGACTAATAAATCGACATCCCCAATTTGCTTTGCACCCAACGATTCAAGTGGCGAGCATTATTAGAAATTGAAAACCCAAGACGATGTTACTTTCATTACAAATGTTATTGTAATTCGGGAGTTCGAAGTTTTGTTAAAAGCACACTCCCGAATAGCAGTCTCGATTAGATTTCGTTTCTATAAAATACACACGACCAAACTTGCATGGAATCACCCCAGTGAAATATTTTTTCTTTGCAAAAAATAAATAAATGATGAATGGTATTATTAACGTCAGTCATCAGTGAAGATGATTCTCATCCCCCCCCCCTCTACGCAGAATTTGCAAAGCGGGCTTTCTGCACGCCCTATAATGTGTTTATTCATGCAGCAAGCAGTGTTCTGTTCTATGCATTCTTTTTTTTCGCCAAAGCTTCTGCAGTTTTCCTAAATGGCCTCCACATAAGATATTTCGAATGTCTCATGCTCTGTCCAGTATTTGCGGTGATTGGACAGAATAAAACTGACTGTTTGAAATGGGTTTGGATCATCAAAACTAGACAATGCAGGATTGGAAGAAGTAATAATTTCAGATGGAACCAGAGCTGGTCTTCGGTTCTGAAAGGACTTAGGAGACAAACTAGATTGAAACAACTCGACCCGTCCCCAAATATAAAGGTGAAACTGTAATGTTCATAGGCGGTAACGTGATTGGTGAAAAAAGACCAACATTGATACGTCCAGGGTATGATCAATAGTACTATAGCCCTTAGTAAAAACCTGGAGGAGTTTTCGGTAGAAATATTCTATCTGTGGATAGTGCACCCCCACATAAAAGCAGAGTTTCCACCATTTTTTTAAGAAACTGAAGGCGAGTATTTTGTGGTGGCCAAGTTGTTCACCTGATCTGAATACTGAAATACTGTAAAAAAGAATAAGAGCCCGTTAGAATAAGTCAGGTAATGCGGATCAACTAATTCAAGCAATCTTGGAGAAATGGCAGAATTTGCCCCGAGCAGCAATTGACAACTTAATAGAAAGCATACCTCGCCAAATTTATGCTTTTATTGAAGCTAGAGGCGGCAATACTGATTATTAAATTAACGAAGTGATTTTTATTTCTTAAATTGCAACTTCCATCACAAAATTTGTTCATGATAACGACAATTATGCTTCTGTTTGATATTTTAAGTATTTTTCGTTATATTTTTTGTAATATAATTCATTTGGATAAATTACAATTCATTTTCCAATACTTATTTATGTCTCAATGTGTTCGAATAGGAGATAATAGGTGATTCCATTTAAGTTTTGATGCATGTATACTTCAAGTTTGACAGCTTGTATTGACAGATGACGTTGACAGCTTATAGGTTACCAGGTTTACCACCAATATAAGACAAACTAAACTAAGGAATAATAAATCATTTGGGTGTACAGTCCCTAATAACTATACGTAATCAAGCCGAAAGGATCGTGTCAATTTAAGATAATTCTACTAAATTTGACACGAGAGCGCACTACAAATCCCCAACTTACCGCCAGACATGTCGAAATTCAGGCCCAGAGTTTCGAGATCGTTGACTTGTTGCTGTGGGGAAATCTGCATCTGCGATGGCGGTCGAGTAGGGGGCGCTGTAGCTCCGGCGACTGGTTGAGCTTGCGCTGTCCTCGCCCCGACTACTGCACGCAATTCTTGTCGCACAAATTCCGACGTGGGAGCGCTGCCAGATACACCTATCGCAACACACGACATGTTAATCATTTTATTTTAGCTAAATACAAGACAAAAAGAAACTTTTTTCATCGATACGTCCGTACAGTATAATAAACCTATTAATGTAACTACAATTTTTTGCTGGAAGATTCAATTATTATTTCTGAAAAATGATACATCAACCAAGGATAAAGTACATATTTATTTTTATTTTGACAGTGAATGTATTAAATAACGTTTATACTGTGTAGATTTATCGAAAACAAAGTCACTAACAAGAATTATCGTTTGCCAATTTAAATTATTTTTAATGTAACAGATAGAGTAAATACAAAACAAAATTCAATGCACTTCATCAATGACGTACATGTTTCAAAGCAGTTATAGCAACTATTGAAATAATTCAGTTTGGCTAACGCCCATAAGAGATGTTTATTATAATACTTGCAAATGACACATTATAGTAGATTGATAATTTAATTGTTACTAGTTTCATTTTATGTTTCGATATTTAAAGTAGAATAGAATTTTGAATATTTAAAAAAAAACTAAAAAACTGCGTTCTAAAAATTTGAATTTCAAAGCATGCTCAATGTGGCAATAAAAACAAACAGAATAATTTAATATTAAATTTTTAATCGAATTAAAAATTATTTTTACTCTCATATTCTGTGTATTTTTATTCACTTTAAATGTGAATATTCATAAAATTCACAAAAGCCATAAAAATTATTGACGATATAAGTTGCATTCATAATAGAAAAATTTAACGAAATGCTTCCGTAAATTAAATCATAAATTTGCTAAATTTTAACGATTCAAATTGAAACTAGTCATATAAAAGAGATGCATCATGCCCTATTAACTAATTAGCAAGACAAATTACAACTGCGGTAGATGAAAAAGTAAAAAACAAAAATAAAACACAAAGCACAAATTAAAACTCGCAAACAAAAAAAATAATATATTAAGCACACAAAAAATAAGCAAGGATATAAAATTTCTAATGATTTTTACCCAATGGCGATATTTTAAGGATTTTAAGGAATATCTTTAGGGCACAAACGGGATAAAGGGGGGGATAGTATGTTTGGTGTTTTCCCAGTGTGGTGATTTTAGCACAGCTATGAGGCGAGCACATGTAAATGGATGAGGTTCGTTCACATCACAATAATTATCTATCACACATTAACAAACGGTATGGCAAGTTAAAAGGTGGAATATCTAATGTATAATCAAAAGTTTTCACACAAGTAAAGCTTTAAAAAAAGGAATTTATTTAATCTGCTTACCAGGTACAAAGAGAAAATCTCGTGGACTTTAAGCTTTCAACAGAAATGAGAGTAAATGTATAAGTCCATGAGAATTTTCATGATCTCTGCATAAGCGCAAGAGTGTTTTAAATCTTTACATATTGTTATTTCCATACACCAACAGTTTGTTAACACGTGCAATTTGAACACATGAATCATGTAAACGCAACCCCTGATCGTATGAAACTTGTTAGACACAGGGATATATGTGCCAGATGAGTGCTATGGTGAGGATGATCGCGATCTCAAATCCTCAGAATGGTTTAAAAGAAAAAAAGTTGTAAATTATGCAGCCTTCTCAATTATTTCAATGATTCTAGCAACGAAAACCAAAATGATCGAACAATAATTTTGATTTTTGTTCCAAAATAGATGGCGATTATGTTGTTTCATAAAAATTATTAACGGATAGATTTTTTGATGTGTAACAACTTTGCTTTCGCTTTCTTGCATGTGTAACATCTTTTCTCTCGCGTAATCGCAATTTGTGGGAGTGATTTCGTGAAATGTGTAACAGTAACAGTAACAGGAAGTCGCGGAAGAACGAGCTATTTGATTTGACGAATAAGCGCGCGGTTAGAGTTGGCCATCGTATAGAACGTCAACCAATTTTCCGAGAGTGTTATTGCGTATTAAGTTTGCTATATAAATAAATATTTACTGTTGATAATAAGTCTCAATAAAGTGCAGATCATCGATAAAAAATTCAAGTAAGTAATGGTAAATAATTAATCGAATAAAATATTTCAGTATTTAGCTTTTTTATATTTTTAAGTTGATTTCTGTCACTGTCAAATAAATAAAATACAATTTTCATTAGAAAGATTTATTGTTTGTTATGAAAAATCATTTCAAATAATACGCGACTCATTTTTTTCAGAATATAATTTTAAAATTGCTTATTACTAAGGTGAGTGTCAAATGTTACACATCATATGCGATTACTGTAAGACTCGCTCGTTTTTTTTAATGAATATTCCAAAAACGCAACGTTAGGACAACAAAAAAACTGAGAAGGCGATATAAAGATACATAATAATGCGCAACAAAGCAGCAGAGAGAGCTCATGAGAGAATTCTGAAGATTTTTCCTTCGTGGGGTGTTCTGATATAACAGAGGTGCCCCTAGCTTGCCAACGGAGACAACGACTTACCAGGCTGAAGGTGTGGGGGAGGAGCCCGGCCCCTATCTGCGCCATTGTAGGCTAATGGTATACCCGTCTGATCGTAACAGTATTGAGAATCTTGTTGGTAACTCATCATTGGGGGAACGGAGTGAGGATGGGTGGGAAGGGGAGGATAGAGGTTGGGATGGTGGTCCCTGCCAGTGTACGGCCGGGGCGATCCCAGCCCACCTGTAACACACGCCACCACTCTCATTTCATATTATATTCTCATTTTTATCTCCTCTCTTATTTAAACCTTATCCAGCAATATTGACGACGGCCCACCTTCCTTTGCGTATTATCTTCATTTCATGTCGGTAAATCGACGTATATTTCGTCCTTGAACACATCCACCACAATAATGAAAATAAAAATAATATTTAAAGGAAGGAAAAGAGTAAATTTTACCGCCTTTTTTAATGAAAGCTAAAAATGTTCAAACTAATTTGCCTAGTTTTCGTTATATTCCCCAATCGAATAAAAGTAAAGAGACATAAAAAGAAAACAAAAAAATTCATCGTAAAATTGAGGAAAATAACTGATATTTCTACCATGCATACTCATAGTAACGACGTAATGTCCTAATAAGTTTGTTTCCTACGAATGCATGGGTAGCAACTTCAAACCATGCTAATCAAAATAACTGGTAAAGAGAGAAGAATCTAACCGACACATAAAACGTTAAACTCGCACAACTCGCGATTTTCCATATCGACTATGACAATTTCTCTTTAAACTAAAACTTATTTATTTTCGTTAGCGTAACTGACAGATTGTAAGTCCCATCTTTGATAAATTTAATTGGTTTTTTATTAATAAACTTTTCCGTTTAATCATTATTAAAATGTATCCTTCACAAATGACTATTAGATAAGTAAACTGACACAAGGATAATCAGGACTGCAACCTTGATGCCTAAGCAACTTTTAATTACGTGGAAGAATTTTAAATGCGTCGAAAAACAATTTTTTCCACTTTCGTTTTAATATAAAAAATCGATTTGTGCGAGTTTATACCGGTTTCTATATTACCTGCATTAATTTCAATGTCTTTTTAGCCAGTCTAAGTAACACGATTTCAGACCAATGCGACTGTTGGTCCGTTGAATGAATTTGGAAATATTTTTATGCTGTCAGAATAGCTTTTGTTTACTGCTAACCTCTAATAACTGTTGTTTGCGCCACAATTATTATGGTTTAATTGTTAAAATCAAAATAAACGTTGCGGCGCTAGTATCGCAAGTCGATCGGATATTTCGACAAGCATTCTATCAGATTTCTAATCATCGATAATAAAGTACGTCTTCCAATTCCATTAGCGTTAAATCGCTGTTCGAAAAGTAAAAAATTCTCTTTTGTTAACAATGGCCATTGTTCGCCGTGTTTTTGTTTAAAACTAATTTTGGTCTTCCTAGTTATCACAAGCCCAGCGCATTCACAGTGTTTATTTAACTTTCATAAACTCTCAATCTTTTTCGCAAATTTGTGATTTTTAAGAAGACATTTCAACCCAAGTCGTGGTAATACGTGCAAACGTAGAATTTCAACTTTGAACTCGATTAAAGTAAGAAATACTACAAATTCTACATCAGAAAATTACGCATTACATTAAGTCACAAACACCCCTTCACAATAAAATCGGACAAGATTCCGAAAAAGACCTTGATAGGAATAAACTACAAAACAAAAATACCAACCAGAGAAGACTGGTTGAAAAAAACACCATTGACCAGCCCAGAAGTGAAAAGATAGTACACTGACGGATCAGGGTACCAGGGGCGCTACGGGGCAGGTGTGTTTGGAACATCCTGCAACCACAGGTAAATCATACCCCTGCGGAAACAGGGGTCTTCCAGGCCGAGGTGTATGCCATACTCAGGTATACCACGCACATGACAGAAAACATAGTGACCAACAGTGAGATTGATATTCTCACTGACAGTCGCGCGGCCATTGGGGCTCTCGTGACACATCGGTGATGTGGCGCTGCATGCAGGCCCTCACTGAGTTAGCAACTGCAAATAAGGTCATTCTTACATGGGTTCCTGGGCACACGGATAAATGGCAATGAGGTAGCCGATGAACTGGGAAGAAATGGGACCCTGAAAGAACCAAGAAGCCAGTTGGTAGGTTTCCAATTGCCGAAGCGAAACATGAATTGAAACTAATCCTTGAGCAAGAACATATCGCTCAGTGGAATGGGGCCGCATGATAATGGAATTCTGATGCCCTGAAGACATAGCGGTAGTCACAGAGGATCAAAGATCTAGGTGACATAGGTGCCTATACCAACAGCCCAACCGCAAAAATGTAAGTCTCCACCCGTTTTGATAATTGCAAATCTAGATTCCTTCTCAGATACGGTCCATAGTTACAGAGGTTAATTGAACTTAATCAAATATGCAGTTTGATCAAATTATTGAACGCCCTCGATTCAGCCTTGCACTAACAACTGATGCATAAATTGTAATTAGTTGGCTCGAAGACCATCCATAAATTGTGATTAATGAATGGATAATTTTTGTAATAATTGTATAATTGTTCGAGTATAAAGTGTATAAATATTTGTCGATATTCGTCACGTGTGGATGCAGTGGAATTTCTTGTACTAACTTTTCTTCTACCCTGTTCCCTTCTTCTTCGGATGCTATGTGCTATGTCGCACGTCGGCGAACATTTGTCCATTTCATGGTCATTGAATAGTCAGGGCGCCCTCTCCTCGGCCTGTCTGGTATGGTGCCTTGGTATGGAGTAGCGAGGCCCTCTTAGAATATATGTCCTAGATATGACACTTTACGTTTTTTAACAGTGTCCATTAGATGTCTTTCTATGCCAGCTCTTAGTGGAACTTCATCATTAGATGTGTGTCGGTCGTCCACGGAATGCGAAGCAATCGGCGGACCGTCCACAACTCAAAAGCTTCAATTCGATTCATCGCCCTAACCTTAATTGACCACGTTTCGACACTGTACAATACAATAGGCCATATGTAACACTGTACTGCACGTATTCGGGTGTGTAGTGGCAACTTTCTGTGTAGAAGTAAGTTAAAGAAGGTTGTTTTTCGGGCCAATTCTTCCTTTCACTTTCTTCATCACATCCCCACTTTTCATTTGGAGACGCGCCAAGATAGATAATATGACGACACGTTCGATATTTTCTCCGTTGATTTTGAGAGGAGTAATGTGTTGATTTCTGCTCACCCTGTATTCCCTATGTTATGGAAATAATGGTACAAAAATCTGGTTGACCCAAGTTTCTCCTTAAAGAGACGCAGGAGTGTCTTTCAGATGTTTGCTTGTAAAATAATTAAAAAAAAGGTATTTGCGCTTAAGACATTCCGAAAATACGTGACTAATGACCTTTAAGGGAACAAAGCAGACCTTTTTACTCAAAAGACTCTTTTAAAAACAACAAAAATAAAAAAAAATACAATCTAAACAACTGTTATTACAACCATTAACTAATCTGACAGATGTATTTGCAAAATTGAGATAATCGAATGGTTGCAGACATTAAAAATCTGTTACGATACAAGTAATATGAAAAATGTAGTGTGTGGTACGGGATGAAACACGATTTCAGATTGCGGAAGTATATCTCTTGTCTGAAATAATTTTGTTTCATCCCTTGCCATACAATATAAAATTATGTGACAGTGTGTATGCGTGACAATGTGACGGGAGTTTCCGATTGGAACCGTTCGCATTGCCACGTAAAATCGCGAATCTCGACTAAATTTCGCGATAACTCGTGATTCAAACACCATCAACTCTAAAAATAAAATAAAAAAAGAAAGTAGTGAAAACTCGCACAATTTCAAACTCCAAAAAGTTCAAATAATGTGAAAATGTAAAATACAAGAAAAATCACCAGTGCGCACCGCAGACATTTACGCTCGATAGATTGCTAAAACATAATATTTCTTCGAAATAATCACATAATTTTTTTAAATATTGATGCTCTTACCCACAAACAGTTCAAACGTCCCCGCAAGTTTAAACAATTACAATTACAATTACATTAAATTAATTTAGAATATATATATATATATATATATATATATATATATATATATATATATATATATATATATATATATATATATATATATATATATATATATATATATTATTCACTATAAATTTCCAAACCCTTTATCATCGTTATTATTGCCAACAAAAAAAAATTGAGCCGGCACGGGACGCCCGGCAGATGTGAAACATGGAAATTAAATGTTATTAAAAAATAATTAATTGAGGTTTATAAGAAAAGGATGCAATGAAGGGGTAACAAACAAATATTGAACAAAGTGCAGCACCTAAATATATCCTGAAGCTACTGGATTCTGTCCAAAAAAGGGCAATTCGTCTCGTCGGTGATGCCTCGCTTACAAACTCGCTCACTTGTCTGGAACACCGTAGAAAAGTTGGCGATTTGTCTCTATTTTATAGATATTTTCATGGGCGATGCTCTTCTGAAATATCAACAATCGTTCCTCCATTGGCAGTCTCTTCGAGATTAACCCGTCAAGTTCAGTCTTCACACCCCTTCGTGGTAACTTTGGAGACCTGCAGAACATCACTTTCCAAAGACTCATTCATCCAACGAATTGCGAGGCTTTGGAACTCATTGCCTAGGGAGGTGTTCCCCGAGGCATAAAACCTCCAGAAATTTAAGAAGAACACCAACTCCTACCTTCTTTCCCTTGGTTCCCGCGATGTTCTCTGAACATTACAGGATATCCCTTTTCGTGGGAACCAGAACATAAAAAAAAAAAAAAAAAAAAAAAAAAAAAAACAAGTCAATATTATCAGTTATTTCTGTAATATTAACACTCGATGATGTTTCTGATGGTATCTAAGTTACAATAGACCGATGATAACTAAAATAGGCGGAGCCTAAGCGACGGAGCGAGCCGAGTAGTTACTGCGCTGCCCCGAAGCTTTGGCATCACGACAACAACGGTCGTTGTTACCCCGCCAAGCGCGCCATTAGATGGCTAAATTTATTTTTTTATTTTCCCTAAAATTTGATTTCATTTTAACAACATTCAGTCATATCCATTTTTTTTCTGTAGGTAATAATAACGACTTATTAATTTATTAAATAAATAATTTTCAACTGTTCACCGTTATATTTAAGGGCTCTCTCCTTAAACGGTCTAGCTTTTGTGTGGGAATCTTCCAGCCAATGGAGTTTTTATACCAAATGGTCATAAGTTAATGGGAACGTTATGGGTCAAATATATTGGTGCCGGTTGGGCCCAATTAAATATTTTATTTACCAAATATTATTTTCCCAAATAAATAAATAAAAAAAAAAAAAAATAGGATCATTTTGCAAACATTCAATGTCGACGTAAAACTTTTGAAGGTGTAATTAAATGATTAAAACGCACATTCGTAAACTGTTTATTTTTTAAAATTAATTAAACACCCGCTTTTCCAAATTAAACTTAACCAATTATAAACGTTAACTACCGTTTTTTTTAATTATTCTTTTAAAAGTACTGCAAAAGGTAATCCATTTTGTTCGGTATCTTCAATCGAGTTGTAGGGTATCCATCACAAGTAATTTCTTCCTACGTTATAACGAATGTTATAACTATCATAGTATTCTGTAAAAAATTTACATTAAAATACCGATTTGTATGTATTTTTTTTGCAGTGTATTCGAAGCTGAATGTTTTAGAATAAAGTGTTAGTACCATTATTACACTTAAGGTGCCCGAATACATTAGGTCAGAGTCTCTTTTGGTTCTAATTGATACAAAAAGTTAGGAAAAAGCTAAGGAAATCATCATAAAAGTAAATATTGTCGAAGCTGAAGGTTTTAGGAGAACGTGTTAAAACCTGTTACACTTAGGGTGTATGGATACATTAGGTCAGAGTCTCTTTTGGACCATATCGGTACAACTAGGAAAGAAACTGTAGAAGATAGAAAAAGCTAAAGAAATCATCTTAGAATTAAATAAGGTCAAAGCTAAAGGTTTTAAGAGAACGTATTAGGTATCACTTAAGATGTCTGGATACGTTAGGTCACAGTTTTTTTAGTCCTTATCGATACAGCCAGGGAAGAAACTGTAAAAGATAGGAAGAAGCTAAGGAAATCATCATACAAGTAAATAATGTCGAAGCTGAAGGTTTTAGGAGAACGTGTTACACCAAAGGTGTATGGAGGTAAGAGTCTCTTTTGGACCTTATCGGTATAACCAAAGAAGAAGCTGTAGAAGATAGGAAGAAGCTAAGGAAATCATCATACAAGTAAATAATGTTGAAGCTGAAGGTATTAGAAGAACACGTTAGTATTACTATTACACTTAAGGTGTCTGGATATAATATGTCAGAGTTTTTTTTAGTCCTTATCGGTCCAACCAGAGAAGAAACTGTAGAAGGTGGAAACAGCTAAGGAAATCATCATACAAGTAAATAAGATCGAAGCTGAAGGTGTTAGAACGTGTTAGTACCACTATTACACTTCAGGTGATTGGATACTGGATAGAAAATAGAAAAAGCTAAAGAAATTATAAAGCATTATAAAGATATAAACAATGTTGATTAATATTTCAATTATTCCATTACTACTGCTACCAACTTCACACCATTCTTCCTAGATCTTGATACTCTTCTTTTCCATGCAGCAAGACCGTTCTGGCACGCTTGCTAACTGGTTAATTGATAGATACATCTCGGGATGTATCTATCTTTAATAGCATGACCGTTTTTATCTACGTTCTTACTCTCCTTTTTCTACCATTGCTCAACGTTGATCGTTCGTCGTTAATTTTTAACATTTTACAACTATATGACCTCTCATTTTGATGATAATAATTATACTTATAGGTTATTGTTATTTTTTACAAGCGAAATTAAATCAAAGTCATCCGTGCACACGACGTATATTTAAAGAGTTTACGATACGTTTGATTTATCATATGGAAATATTATGCGACAAGCAATCTATTCACTTTCCATGTCTATGGTATTCACAGAGAGTGACTGATATAATTCGTCAGCTTACCAGGTAACTGTGTCGCGGCATTCGGTATGCTATTTGCCCGTTGGAGTCTCAGGTACTGATTATTGAAGCCCGAATTAGGCGAATTGGGAGGAGGAAACTGGTCGTTCGTAGGATACGGCGAATGCCTGGCACCTACAGATCCAGGACTGTTGATGGACCTCTGCGATTGCTGAGGCGGTCTCTGAAACATCAATTTTCATAAATATTATGGCCCGTTCATTCGAAACAAAAATATTTTGCCGTCGAGTTTTAAATAAACTCGCTGGAAACACAGTCAACAATTTTAAAGGAAACTAGTTATTTATTACTCATGCGGTATAAGTAGTATCTTGGAGCACGCTGTTGCGATTGAAAAAAATAGCTGTTTCCCATTTGAGCGCCAACAGATGTAAACGGCAGGTCAGCAGTTGGCTTTGCCAACCCGGCAATGCTAACGGCCAACCGCGGCATAATGTGGATGCGCCTTAGTCGTCTTAAGGGTAAAGGTAGCGCTCGTTTCGAAATAGTAATCGTTTAAATGATGGTATACTTACGGTAAGTTGAGCGCTAAGCATGGGATTTTGTTGAACGGTCATCCTCGACTGTGCTTGTTGCCAGTTGGCAGCGTTTTGGTTATTCGCTTGAGGGTAAGCCTGTCGCGGTGACAATTGTGCATTGAATTGCGATTGGGGCGACAAGCCTGCAGTAGAATTCTGAAAAGAGGTAGTTTGAGGAAAGGCCGGCGATGCTAGCTGAGAATGAGGGGAATACGGCTGTTGATTGGCCACCCTGGAAGTTTGGCCGTACGGAGGAGACAGCTGGGATTCCGATGGCACGCTGGAAGAGCGTTGCAGCGATACGTTAGGAGCCACAGTATTGTTTAGCAGGCTATCGATGCTTTGAATGGAGTTGATCTGAATAAAAAAAACGTTAATATTACAAATATAAATAAGATTTACGTTCTCCCTTACATTATTAGAGATCTCATTGGCCGTAGCATTGGACGGTATCAACAAATGTTGCTGCTTCTGCTGAGATAGCAGACGACGTCTCTGTTCTTGCTGATGTAACAGCAGCTGTTTTCTTTGCAGTACGTTTTGATTATTGATGGTGCCGCCGGAGAATTGCTGATTACCGACATTGGTACCACGAATCTGCATCCTAGGGAACTTTGCCTGCGAATAATGTGGAGGTGGCGGAAATACGGAGTTATTTTGACTGGACAACTAAAAAATATGTTCGATTATTATGAAAATAAATTACATCTTTTACACATTAAACCAATATTTCTGGTCAGCTGCCTCTCTATACACACTCTAATTTGCCAATTAGATAGAGTCCTCGGAAGCTTTACCAGCATTTCTATATAATTACAAAATTGTTTTTTTAAATTCTACAGTCACATACTCCCGAAAATATTGAAGTAGTTACGGAAGCAAGGATCCACAAGGGGAGTGGGTGGTGTGTCTTTGCTACTTCAGACAAAGAAATAATATTTAAAAGTCGTATACCAAAGGTGAGCAGTATCTTTAGAATAAAAAAGCACCGTCTCGAGGTTTGGGTGATAACATATGATAATCTATTAATATTCCAGACTCAAAATATGTTTTAGAGTTGCAAACAACCCTTAAAAAACTTCCATGTTTGTAGGATAGGGAATTTACTCCATAACGTATCGTGTATTAACTTTAAAGTCATATTCACCCGTGTCAACGGTCTAGCGGTATTATAGAAGAAAAGAGTTTGCATTAATTTTGTTGAAATTCCCTGCCGTTCTGTGATCTTTTTGGCATTTACAAGCAAAAAATGAAAGAAAAAGTGGTCAGAAATAGCCGGTAAGGCCACTAACCTTTACTTCTCAAACCATAGGTTAGGTTAGATTAGGTTAGGTATCATGTGAGTGGGGCGTAGGTCGCCACTTCACTGCGACCTTTAGTAGGTAACCCCTAGGCTAACCCCTAGTGGTTACAGTTCACCGCACAATCCAGCCCTTCTCACAAAGTTCATGGATGTATGGGGTGAGATTTTCTTGAAATCGGTAGGTTCTCGGTTGGAATAACCAAATATGTTGAACCTTATTCTTCCCAGGCTGGGGCATGACTCAGCAGTTTCGTCTTTCACGCAGTAAAACCGACAGTTGATTCAGACCTATCCTTTCGAGGTGGTATCTTAGACGACAGTGACCTGTAAGCAGTCCGTTAGAATTCGCAGGTCATTCCCACTCCATTCTAAGATCTGCTTAGTTGTGTTTCTCGAAGGTTTAGGTATAAGAACGCCTTCGAGTGAGTCAACCCCGGTATATCGGACCAGTACGTAAGTATTTTCCTCTCCGCCCAGTCCGAAATAATTGTTTTGGCGGCACTTGTAGTGACTCCAAAGACCGGTTCTGGTCCAGTGAACGCAGATTCGGCCGCCTGTTTTGCAATGGTGTCAGCTTTTTGGTTTCCCTCCACCCCCTGATGCCCAGGTACCCACAGCAGGGTTCTCAAACCATAAAGAACTCCCCATATATTTATGCTTGATGTTCCTAAAAAGTACTTCACCATCATCACACGACTCAAAATCAATCATGCAAGCTTCCTGATCCACTTGGGATTCGTGAATCACCTCTTTGTCAGTGTGATAATGAAATTGCTGGCCTGAATAATATCTTTTTCAATTGGGACAATCGAACTGGGGCAACTTCCTACTAGTATTCAAGTTTTTATGGCAGCAGAGAGTAGAGAGATATATGACTTGATTATGACTGAAAATAAAATAACTATCTACGTAGTATACAATTATTAAAGCAAAATGTGTGGCTAAAGGATATTAATCCTACGTAAATAAAAAATTAGGAATAACATACGCTGGCTGAAGAGTACGCCGGTGGATTTCCAGACAAGGAAATGGGTGAACCGGGACTTTTGACAACACTTTCGCATTGCATCAGAGACTTCTGGATATTGTTGATGGCCACCGCTTCGCTCAGGGCAAAATTATTATTTTGTTGACCCTCCGCCGCGTCGAGCAGTTGCATAATCTCATCTGGCACAAAATCTATAACCTAAAACAAAATAACAATGATATACGAGGGAAAACGAGTGTAATGAATCGGTTAAAAGCGACGATATGATTGGGTGTACCTGATCGAGAAGGTCGGAAAGTACGGGATCGACGGATGGATGCATGTTGTTATCCCAGATAGAACTGTCAGTCGTGGAAGTGGCAGGTGACGTGAAGCAGTTGACTTGATTAATCTGGCGGTTATCGTTGCGATGCATGTTATTGGACAGCACGTTATTGAGGTAGTTTGAGGGTTGTTGACTCGGGCGACCAGGCATCCTGAAATTTAAAAATGTTAATCATAATTCGTCATCGTTCGAATATTTATGACTCGCTTCATCAATATTTTTTTATTATTATAGACCTTCATCAATGTTCTGACAACACCCGTGAAAAGAAAATCTCAAAAAAAGAATGGGAAAATTAAATAAATAAGTTTAGGATGCCACATACATATCTCGGTTGTAGAAACTCATTTTTTTATCAAAAAAAAAAAAATTGTTTTAACGTCCAACTAAACAATCCAAGTTCAAACAGTAATAATCGTATCGTTCAATGACATTTTTCGGAACATGTAGAAGTAGTAACAGGTTCGCTTCGGAAAAACCGAAAGATTTAAATGTGATAAGTAGGGATCCTAATTATGATAGTTTAATTTTAATATTTCTTTGTCAAATAATTGACGAGATTTAGTATCGATAATTGTATCATTTGTTTGCTTCTTATAATTAACAAACAAACAGAATAGATAAATCCAGTTGTTTCATTTTTGTTTTCCTAAAAATCTTCATCGAGGAAATTCATACTCAAACAAAGAAATCGTTTCAAATAATCTTATAACTTTGAAATTGGTTTTTTCATAAAATATAATCAATTTATAATTAAATAAGTATTATTTTCACATTAGCAAAGCTGCAACTCGTTTAGATTTAGATGTTTGCCTTAAAAATCTTTATAAATATTCTACAATAACTTGAATTTAATTATTTGGCATCGAGCTAATGATGCTTATTTGTTATTGTTAATATTTAATCAAAGATAAAATAATGCCCACCAAAACATAATGTTTACATTTGATACTGGTCGATAATTTTTCTGCGTTTCAAATTTAATTATGGGTAATCTTACAGGCGTTTCTTTCGATTACTCCGTAGAAACATAAAACGAAAATCTAATTACAGCAGTTTTATAGTAAACCAGTGACCTTCCCGGGGGTCTAGCAATCGGGCGATGAAATTAAATAACTGTTTAGAAAAAATACTATGTAGTGACTCAAGGCGAAAGCAGGATCACGAGATTAAGTAAATATGTATGAAAAAAATACTATGGAATGACCCAGGAGGGTAGCAGGGCGACGAGAGATTAACTAAATATGTATGGGAGTGGTCCAAGGGGTCAGCAGAGGTATTAAAATAAACAGTATTGCTGTAGTACAGCAGTAAGTGTTAAGTAAGTTTGTTTTTTTTGCTTAAGAGGAGGGTGAATTAATTGAGAAAAAATTCATGAGTAGAACTAAGAAAGTGATTCACAGCTAGGGTTGAGAAATAATGTAATATGTACATAGCTAAATGAAAATCGAAGAAGAACAAGGCCTTAAACTCCATCCGAACAATGTGTACGATAGAGGGGGATATAAAAGCACTTTAAGTCATCATCAGAAACGTTTAATTTCCAGAGGAACAGTTAATAAATTTGAGGATAAAAATAATTAGAAACGTTATCTATTCATAAGCAGCTAATCGTAAAAGAAGATCTGCAATAAAAACAGTATTTAAAACAGTTAAAAATTGAGAGAATTAATTTTACGGGAAAAATAAATTCCTTTGGAAGATCTCAGTCAAATAAATGGGATTTAAGCGAAGAAAAATTAATAACAGTTTAAATTCAATGAGATTTTCTATAAGCACTAGAATAGCTTGATTGTCATAAAAAAATGTCGTGAAAAAGATCTAATATTTTATTTTAAAAGCAATGTAACAGGGCGGTTTATTTTTACCTGTTAACGCTCATTCTATTGTTCATGGTATTTTGGTTCATGACCATTTGTATCGATTTGTTGGGGTCGGAGATCCTTGGCAGTTTTTCTTGAGGTGTTGCAGATATAACGCTGGCAGGAATTGGAGGTATGGGTTGATCGTATGTCGTCTTTTTCGCCAAAAGAATGGCCAACATTCTGTTTTTCTCGCTCAGAGATTTGCCCGTCGATTTGCCCGTACCGGATGACGATACCTGAAATTTTTACCACAAATTAATAAAAAAAAAATGACGTTTCAAATTTTATTTTATACAGAATCATAAAAAAATTCAACTGTCGAGAGGAATAGGGTACCGTGATTATCCAAACAGAAGCGAGTGTTAGTTAGCTTCTTAATACGAGTCTGTTGAAGGGTTAGAAGAGAGAACTCGAAATCCATATCTGAAAAGCTGCACCTCCAACACTAAAAGAGATCAATGACACTATTCTGGTGAAGAATATGTCATTATGTTTTTAACTTTCCAGATATTCTTCTGGAAAGATGTCCTTCCTGCTTCTACCATTGAGGACCCTTACATCTGGCAACTCCATCCACCCAGAATTGGTCACATCTATACTGTAGATTTCACTTTCATCGTTTCCTTTGTCTACCTTTAAATCCGTTTTAACAATCCAACACCCACATACACGGTAATTTTTGTTATTAACAAAAATTGAACTTGAATCGTCGATATGTGGTGGATCTAAAAGATGAGTGAAAAAGCTATGTCTACATGAAATCTGATCGAGATGTGTTCACCGAGGTCGACCTCTACCGACTTCCGTCCATTCACACTCGCCTTATAAATTTGTTTCGTCAATCTTCCTTCGTTCATCCTTTCTACGTGTCCATACCATCTAAGCATTCCTTTGTCTATCTTTGTAACCACATCTTCTTTTACACCACAGCGTTCTCTTATCTCAGTATTATTTACTTTATCCAACCGAGTCACTCCGGTTATACTTCTCAGACTACTTATCTCCGCAGCATTAATCCTATTTTCATGATTCTTCTGCCAAACCCAACATTCACTACCATACATAAGTGTAGGAACCAACACAACTCTGTGCACAGCCAGACGTGCCTTTTTTGACACTTGCTGGCTATTTATACCGCTAGACAGTGCCCCATTCATTTGTTTTTCTGCCAACACCCTTCGCTCAATGTCACTGTCATACTTTCCCTCTCTCGTAAACTTTGAATCCTAGTACACAAATTCATTTACTTGTTCCAATCTTTCTTCCTCAATCGAAACTTCACAGTTTGTCATCTCTTTCAAAAACCATTACTTTCGTTTTGCTTACATTCATTTTCATCCCTTTGATTTTCAGGGCATCATGCATAACATTAACCATCGCCTGCAACTCCTCTTCAGATGACGCTAGTATAACTTGATCATCGGCGTAAAGAGGGCATTTGACGATCAAATCATTCATTTTCAATCCATACGCACTCTCTTTCAAATCTTTTAAAAAATCGTCTATGTATAAGTAAAACAGCCATGACGAAGCCACACATCCCTGTCTCACACCCTTTTCGATTTTAAACCATTCCGTGCAAGCTCCGTTTATCCTGACACAAGCAGTAGAATCCTCGTAAAGTGATTTCAGTGCTCGTATTAAACTACCGCTCACCACATATCACTCCTTACCACTCTGTCATAGGCCTTTTCCAAGTCTATAAAAGCGCAATAGACCTTCCGACTTCTAGCCAAGAATTTTTCGACTATACCTTTAAATCCTGCTTTCACATCCCATATCATCTTCTCAGTTTCATTCGTCACTCTTTTAATTAATATCTTTGCATACAGTTTGCCGATTATGCTGAGTAAACTAATACCTCGGTAGTTCTTACAGTCCTGCTGCGAACCTTTTCCTTTGTAAAGTGACACGGTAAAATTAGAAAAATTTAATTTTTTTTAAGGTAAAATTGATTTATTTTTTTTATTATTTAAATATTAAGTACAGTGCAACAGAAGTAGCTTGGCGGGCGACTAGCCTATAAAATAACAAATATTTGGCTGAATATACTTCACATTCGTAAAGTTGTTCCTCCGATTATATTTGAGACTCACGATTACTGAAAATTTCGTCGTTGCCGATCGGATCGTTATTCGAATGTTTTCGTTGTGCGCAGATTTTGTGATCTATCGCCCGCCAAGCTACTCCTGTTGCACTGTACCTGTACCTATTGTGCTTCGGTTTCGGCAGAAACTGAGACTGTTGCCGAAATTCGGTTTCAGTCGTAAAAACCAGTTTCGGTCGGACACTACTACTTCACGTACCTTTGATCCGTCGGTAGTTCTCTTGCTGAGATTGTCGTCCTTGTCGTCTAGGGATCTCTTTCTGGATTTATCGGTGGGCGAGGAAGGGAAGCCCAGACTTCTCAGCAGCGTATCGTCGTTGCATTGAAGGTCGTTCTTTTTGTCGTCGTCGTTATCTTTCTCGGGCTTCAACAGCTGTTGAAGCAGCTCGCTCTTTTTTTTCATTCCAGCTCTCGATTCCAGATCGTCGTCATCACTTTTATCGTTGAGCAACTGAAATGAGGACAATTTTAAAAACATGTTCGATCATATTATTCTTTAATGTTTACTTTCAAACGTCAACTACTTTTAGCTATTGCGATATTTTTCTGTAGGTAGTTAATACATACATTTGAATATCAAATGCGATGCAGACATGGTGTAAAAACAAACTACACACATATTTTTTTGATTCCATGTTATTTCAAAACATTCAAAGTTCCATTCTACTTTAGATAACGAAACATAAAATGAAACTAGTAACAGTTAACTTATACAGAGTGGACCAAAAGTCTGGAAACGGACAATTATCTCGTAAATTGCTTGTCCGAATTGTACAAAATTTGGGATAAGCCTATTTTGAGATACGGAGATTCCAGATTTGACATTTGCAATGTTGTCAGATTTGCCGTTTCTGATACTATTAGTCACTTTGGTTTTTTAAATACATCACCCTGTATATACAAAGCGGCAACAATGCATTGTGATCATAAATGCTGCCCACTGCTTATGTCACATGAAAATGTATCATAGGTTAACAGAATTTCATAATCTAGTTGATGAATATCGTATTTTTAAGGTAATGTTATTTCATCCTACTATAAATAAATAATACAGCGTTATTATAAAACGATGACTTGCATTGGTTTTTTTTAATCAAGAAATAATTTTAAGTATTTACTTGAAACACTGTGTACAGTGTTCGTTTGTAGTTATTGATTTGATAAGAAAAAAATCTTTGATAACGTATCGGCAAACTCGGTTGTACGGAAAGTACATGGAGTGGGAGACGGTTGTAACTGTCATTCAAAAATCGTCGAACAATATATATATATATATGGCAATCCTAAAAAAAAGTGTATATTTATGTTCTGAAACGTGGAAATTTTAAAGAACAGAATTTATTAACCCTCATAAAACAACCCTTCGACTATTCATTATCCTTTTTTGTATCCTTAAAGTTGTAATTCAAAAAATCATAAACTGAATCGTGTCTATGTCCATTCGTGGAGTCTTTACTCATGCGTCATTGACGGGTGACAAAATACAAGATGACTGTTTTTGATCTACATCATCATCGTTTTTAGAAATTGTAATTGAAAAGTATGTCTGGGCATTATTAATTCTTTATACTGAAACTGGAGAAACCTTGGTATAAGATATGAATACATAACTTAATACATTTACAAGAAATGTTCAGCTCTAACTCAACCCTCGATACCAATGGGAAACAACCCCCAACGATACCTAGAATAAACGCATCAATGCCTGAGGTCACTATCCGCCATCGCACTATCAGGAAAATCCTACGAAATCTTGACTCTAATAAGGCAGTAGGACCAGATGGAATTCCGACAATTGTCCTGAAGACCTGTGCTCAAGAGCTCACCACAGTTCTCTGTAGACTCTTCAAGTTATCATACAGCAAAGGAGTATTTCCGTCCATGTGGAAAAACGCTAAAGTCCAACCGATTCCGAAAAAAGGACAAAAACTATTCCTGCGAATTATCGCCCTATTGCATTGCTCTCAGTCATATCCAAAGTTATGGAAAAAGCGATTAACACAGAACTCATCAAATATCTGGAGAAATTTGAGATAATTCATGACAGACAATATGGATTTCGACAACTTCGGTCTACTGGAGATTTGCTGGCTTATGTCACTCAGCTCTGGACAAACACTATTGAAAAGTTTGGTGAATCCCGTGCAATAGCCTTGGATATATCTAAAGCCTTTGACCGCGTTTGGCACCAGGCATTGTTAAGTAAATTATCTGCCTACGGTCTCCCAACCAAACTGCGCCAATGGCTCTTGAGCTCCATGCAAGATCGCTCCTTACATGTGGCAGTTGACAGTATTTCTTCTGATGCGTTTAAAACCAATGCCAGGGTCCCCCAGGGTTCCATCCTGTCCCCCACCTTATTTCTTTTACACATCAACGACCTCTTGAAAACCACCACGAACCCCATTTACAGTTTCGCAGACGATAGCACACATGTCTCAACTTTCACATCCTATCGATCACTTTCGGTGAATGATAAAAATAGACTCAGACAGGAACAGGTTGATTCCATCAATAGAGATCTTAAAGCAATCGTCGAGTGGGGAACCAACAATCTTGTTCAGTTCAACGCCCAAAAAACACAAAGTGCCACGTTTTCCAAGAAAGTGAATTCCTCAAATCATCCCATCACAATGTCCTGAAATACCCTTGAACCAAGTCCCTCAATCTGGATTTTGGGAGTCACGGTGTCCAATAATATGTCTTCGCATGACCATGTTGCTAACATCGTAAAGTCGGCAAGCCAGAGGCTAGGTTTTCTGTGGAAAGCCAGAAAGTTTTTTACTCCTGACGTACAAGGCTCAAATCCGACCTCTACTGGAGTATTGCTCGCACATTTGGGGTTCAGCACCAAGGCATTCTCTTCGTCTTCTAGATTCCATTCAGAAAAGAGCCATTCGCTTGATAAACAGCTCAACTCTCACAGATACCCTTCACCCTCTAGAACATAGAAGAAGAGTTGCAGACCAGTCATTGCTCTTCAGATATTTCCATGGCAGATGCTGCAGAGAAATAAAAATTCTTGTACCACCATTGGCCACATTCGGTCGAAGAACTCGGCACGCTAATCAGTCTCACCCATTTACTCTCAAGTTTGACACTACAAGGACCAATCTTCATCAAGAATCCTTCTTTTACAGGGCTGCTACGGAATGGAATAAGCTTCCAAAATCAGTTTTTCCAGAGAACTATGACCTGCAACTTTTCAAAAAAGGTGTCCACAATCATTTCCTTTCTATAATCCCTTCCACTTCTAATAGTCGCAGTGCGGGCCGTCCGCGGCCCACACGATAGGTCTACCCTTTTTGCGACTATTTTCATAAAAAAAAAGAAAACTTATGAAAGGGCCGTTTGCGTTCAACTTGGGAGTGGTGCCAATCGACTCGGTTGACCATGCTGCATCGAATAAAACCATCGTACAAACTGTGCCCAAACGTTTTGGACGAGAAAATGTGCTATAAAGTAAATTTAAGCCCAACTAAACATTTTAGGTACTCTCGCGATATCAGTGAAAATGCGTAAGATCAGTCACGATTATCTGATTACTTTCAAAAGCTGTACTCTTTAAACGTAATTCAAAAAGTAACAGCGATACATGGCGGCGACAAAAATAGTTAAGCCCACCACTGACCCACGAAACGCATGCAATAATTAAAATTATAGTAAATTAAATTACCCTAATGACGAACCGAATAAAACTAAACGCGAGACATCTGAGAAAAAGTGTCGAATGTCCAACATGTGCACTACTCCACTAAACACACTATTAAAACACTCACCATGTTCGTAAACGCGATAAAAATATTTAGAAGAAAAACGACAATAATTTTCAAAAGAACATTCTTTTTAGGTCTCGCCTATTATTTCGAAGAGGTACTACTGACGAATGGTACGACCGTACGTACGGAGTAATGCAAATAAAAATAAATCCGATAAATTTTTGGTATTTGAGTAGGTAAAGTGGAGAGGGAAAAAATATAAAATGTGTATTGCGACGTTGTCGAGTTTCAATCGACGACTTCTTTATCAGTAGATAGAAAAATTTCGCAAGTACATACCGCAATCTTATCGCGTTTCCAAAGGTGCTAAAGGTGATAAATATATGCGAAAAGTAAACTCGAAATTTATTTATTATTTAAATTGCAACTGACCGAAACTAATAGGACGGTCTATATTCGTTTCATTTTAATCTGTACGTCGAATCCACTTCCTGTCGATAAAAATTACAGAGATACGTGTATGTTAAGTCTTGCACTTATTTTAAATTTATCGAAATATTTAATTCAAAGTAAAATTTTATCCAACGAGATTATTATCTGCTAAAATAATTAAACTTCTCTCTTTAAACTATTAACTGTTTTCTGTCTTCACTTATACCATTTCCTTTTTTAGGGAACATACACTTGTACAGGTCTATAGTTCTTCCATTATCATCCTTCTTTTACAGTGCTGCTACAGAATGAAACAAGCTTCCAAAATCAGTTTTTCCAGAGAACTATGACCTGCAACTTTTCAAAAAGCGGGTCATCTCCTTTCTATAATCCCACGTGTCCACGTGGACTTGATTGACGTTCGTCAAAATTCACAAACTAGGTTATTTAATCAATGGGAATAGCGAATCTTAAGGTTCTTCTTCTTCAGCCGTTATCCATCCACTACAAGATGTAGGGCTCCTTCAACATTTTCCATTCTTTTTTGTCATGTGCTTCCCCCATCCAGTTTTTACTAGCTATGGTTCTTATGTCTTCGGTCCATCTCTTAGGAGGTCGTCCCATTGAGCGTTTTGTTAGGCGTGGTCTCCAACGTAACAGTATTTTTGCCCATCTCTCGTCTGGTTGTCTAGCTAGGTGTCCCACCCAAGACCATTTAGAACTAGATATTTTCACGATGATGTCAGTTACCTTCGTTTGCCGTCGGATATCCTCGTTTATAATGCAGTCTCGAAGGCTGATTCCCATCATGGCTCTTTCCATAGCTCTCTGACTCACCAGCAGTCTGTTTGCACTTCGCACCGTCATCGTCATCGTCTCCAAGCCGTATGTCATGACAGGCAAAACACATTTATCTAAGACGTCTCTTTTTAGACAGTTCGGAAATTTACTTTTGAATATATAATTCAGTCTACCAAAAGCTGCCCAACCGAGTTTAATCCTTCTTAAACGCACTGAATTTGCCGAGGGGTGTAACGCGGTCGAAAAGCTATAAATCATCTTGCTTATGTTTGAAAAGATCTGTGATATCAGTGGCGTAGTGTGACGTGCTGAATTTATAAATGTCATTAAATAAATAGAAATATGGCGTTTTGGAGACCATGGGCAAATAAAAATAATCAAATTGCACAGTGTAGTGAGAATAAAGACAGATATAAATTTAAAATGAGGTATCTCCGCCTATGGCAGATCATATAATGTTGTCGGTTATGGCCTTTTTAAAACGACAATAAATATTGTGATATTAACTGCGTAATTTGCAATGCACTTGTTATAAAAAGTTTTTCAACGAATCAACCGAAGAAACTAACTAACCAACCTAAAACATGTACCTAAATATTTCTCGAAAGTTTGGCAATGCCGCTCTTTCAAACGTTATTAAATACCACTCGGATAACGTCGAGAAATTGCATCCCACGTTAGTTTAGGGGACGAAACAGGTAATAAGGTAACTGATGCCTTTACATTTCAATTCATCCCCAAAGCACAGCACGCAAATACAACATGTCCCACAAACAGAACCGGATTTACAAATTTTTTTAAACGTTTGCCGCCTTCTAGCTTATTTTGCAATTTAGTTGAATTTACACACTCAAAAAAGTTTGATCATCTGATTGACAATTTTGTATGGGGGCAATCGAAATTTTTTGGTAACATTTCTAAGCTAATGTATAATGTATGATATACTAGCGGAACCCGGCAGACGTTGTCCTGCCCGAACGTAAGCTTGCCTGCTTTGGGAATATCACTATCAAACTCAGCGACTCCCAAAACTATGAATTCGACACTAAATCGGCATTTTTAATAGTTTTTTATATTTTATGCCCTTCCCACGCATTTCGTAGGGGTGCTTACAAAATTGGGAATGTCATTATCAACCCCAAAAACCATTAATAAAAGATAGGTTAGCTTGACGTCTTTCAACGCAATAAATTTTATTTTATTTGCGAAAAATTGCTCATAAAATATTTCGCAAATCACTCGCGAAAAACTCTTTTGATGAAAGATAGGTTAGCTTGAGGTCCTTCAAAAATGTATACACTTTTTCGCGAACAAAATTTACACTGTATCTTTGACAGATACAGTTTTTACATTCCATCCCCTTCTCATTACCCATCGTAGAGGGGGTATGTATAAAACAACTTTTGAAAATTTCATCCCAATCGGTCCAGCCGTTTCGGAGTTTTTGAAGACATTATATATATATATATATATATATATATATATATATATATATATATATATATATATATATATATATATATATATATAATTTTCACAAATCTGCCGCCGTAGGCTTAATCCCACTCGGCCTGCTGCTAAACATATACTTTGATCTCTTCAAAATATGTCTCCGCCTACATAACGAATATTTCCGATGAAAAATTCGTTCAGAAAAATCCGGCTTTCTTTTGTCTTAATGATGATTAAATTATGGGTCAACAAATCGATGTATTAAATATTTTTGTTTAAATATTTGTGTTGTGCAATGTGACAAAGAAAAATTTATGCGTGACACGATATGGTCAGAGTTACGCAGCTGTAAATGATGATTAAAACATCAAATCGTTTTTAAATACTTCAACGATAATACAATTATGTGTGCAATAATAAAATACGATACGAAATAAAATACGAAATACGTAAAAATACGATATTCTAGTAAATATTGTCTATTCCCCATACGAATTTCTCTCCGCTACCCCTTCAAAAATGATTAGTCATTATTAACAAAACATAGCAGATACCAAATTCTCTCATTATTTCTAAGAACAACATTGGAAGCTACGTTTATTTGCTACATTAAAGAAAAAGATTATCCACCTCATCGATCAACTTAAATGGTGGTGTCATTGAACATCAAGAATATACTCCATTGTCATTAGTGGTAGCATTAATGGTCCTTCGAGCCGAATCCATCAATGTAGCAAAATTTCATTGCATATAGATCATGCATTGCACCATTTGATGGAGATATTTCGGCGTCGTCGTTAAAAACCATGTAAACAAAAAACGCGCATATTTGTTTGTCTGTATGACCCATTGTAATTATTGGTAACATTAATGGTCCTTCGAGCCGGATCAATCAATTAAGCAAAATTTCATCGCATATAGACTGTGATATTTTACCAAATTTGCGATCATTTGATAGAGATATTTCGACGTAAAAAAACCATGTAAACAAAAAACGCGCAAATTTGTTTTTCTGTATAAACAAAAATTCAAGAAAGGTATGTACCTGCTTAAATCATGCGATGCCCATTGTTGGCACTGCAAGAAAATAATAATGTTGAATCAAAGTTATCTATAGATTTTTAGTGGAGGATGCAGGTGGGTATTTTTTTTTCTCAACAGACTGCTTCTATTACACAACACAGCTGTCTACATTGTTCGACGAGGAACAGGTAGATATACGTACAGATAAATTAAATATTTCAAAACTAGCGATCGAAAAAATACCAAACACAAAAACCATTATTATATTCAATCGTGAGTCCTGTATTGGAATACAAGTGGATACTTTTTTGTATCAGCTGCTATTAGCTGATATTTTAGTAGCTGATATTTTAGTAGCTGACACAGCCGGTGTCGTTGGCAGTAGAAGCAGGCACACACTTTACTGGATCAAGGACGTCAACTCTTAGTTAAAGAAGGCAGCAACAATCAGCTGTCACGTGCCAAAATCGTTGGTATAAATGCAAGTATCAGATAAATTTTCACATTATCTTAACACCTCTAATCAACTCATTCCTAAAATAAGGTACCTATTTACAAATTAGGAAGTACTGGACATCTGGAGCAAAATCTTTTGATGTTATTTTTACAGGTAGGAAAAGAACCAGGGAGGAAGAAGACGAAAAAAAATATTCCGAGGAATTTAATCTATTCGCAAGAGTATCTACATCGGTTACATTTTGACTGGATCTCAACACCTCAGATCAACCCATGCGTAAAATAAGGTACCTCTGTTCACAAATTAAGAAGTTTTGGAGATGTGAAGCAGAACTTTTTTAGGTTATTTTTGACACAACCAGGAAGAGGAAAGTGGGGAAAGATATTCAAGAAATTCAATCGAAAGATCTTGGAGCATAACCTTTAATTTTTTTTAACAATGAAAAAATCCTGCACGCTTTACAACAATCAAGTGGGTCATCAAGGTGAAACTTATTACATAATATATGCCAAATATATTTTCGAATTTTAAAAAAATGCACCAACATATAATGTTACACCAAGTAAACATTTTCAAAACAAAGTAACATCAACTCGAACGTCGTTACATAAAAAGTCTAACGCGAAATTTTTACAATACAGAGCTCTATCGATTTATTTTGTAGATAGCAATAAACATAGCGAAATTACAACAGAAACTAAAATGAAGTTAATTACAAACAGCTCCTTAAATTTATTTACAGTAACTGTTCAAAGTGTGCTTCGTTATTTTGTAGGCAATAAAATATAACCTATTTTCAAATTCTTCTCGAACTCTTTTCAAAGTTTCGCTAGTAATTCGTCTACATTCTTCAGTTATTCTAAGCTTTAGTTCTTCAATGTCTTCGGGAGGAGTTTTGTAAACTAATTTTTTTTTTAATTTTTACATAGCCCCACAGAAAAGAGTCAAGTGGTGTTATATCTGTCAATCTAATGTATCGGAAATAGCGTAATGTGGTGTAGCTCCGTCTTATTGAAGGTATATATTCTTTTCATCAAGCCATATTTCCCTTTCTCTCGTTAGGTTTTGCTCAATAAAAAGTCCAATTATCTCATTTTCTAGAATACTAGCCCATACATACATACAAATATTTTTAACCAAATTTGTGTCTTCTTGTTAATTTTTGGGATGCTTTTGGAATGGAATAGGTAGGGGATCTATAGCAAAATGACCCAGTACTTTAATTTGTGCAGCTTCGTCGAGAACTCTGGGATTATTTTTTTTTATTACAAACGGTTTCTCCGATTTTCCGTACCAACTCTCTGATAGTCTAGTGGCCTACATTTTTATCATTTCACTCAAACTGTTCCTTGAGCGCACTTGTTTTGATGACCGTAAATATTATTTCTATTCGTTACTTCAGAGAATACACCATTTTAAAATAATTCATGATGCTATAGCTATAAATAATGGCTAATTTAACGTCACGAATAACTAGCTAAATATACTATTAATATTTTTAGAATATTTTTAGAAGAATTGAACAAGAACAACTACACATATGTAAGAACTGCAAATAAGCTAAGCAATAAAATACCTATGACAACCGGAATCAGGCAAGGAGATAGCCTAAGCCCAATCCTATTTAATATCATCATGGATGAAATTATAAATGAAGTCAAAGTAACTGGGAGAGGATATCGAATGGGAGATAAAGAAATAAAAATCATATGCTACGCTGATGATGCTGTAATCGTATCGGAAGACGAGGAGAACCTACAGAGACTCTTACACAAGTTCCAAAAAACAGCTGAAGAATTCAATATGCAAATATCCGTCAAGAAAACCAAATCGCTAACAATATCCAAAGAACCGAGAAGATGTAAACTCGCAATCTATGAGCAGAGTGTAGAACAAGTGATGTCCTTTAAATATTTAGGAGCTAATATAACTAGCACTAGAAATATTAAGGAGGAAGTAAAAGCTCAAACAACAAAGGCATCTCTAATCTCAGGATTCTTGAGAGACATAATCTGGAGAAATAAACACATGAGTACCAGAAGTAAGGTCAGAATATATAAGACATGTGTAAGACCGATTATGACATACGCGATAGAGACCAGAGCGGAGAACACGACTACAAAGCGACTTCTTAGATCAACGGAAATGCGAATTCTTAGATCGATAACTGGCTATACCTTACTTGACCATAAAAGAAGCGAAGAGATAAGGGAAATATGTGAAGTCCAAGACATAGTAAGATGGGCAAGAAACCGAAGAAGAGAATGGAGAGACCATGTTAGCAGAATACCAAACGACCGGCTGGCAAAGATTGTGAGAGAGAAGCGGCCCAACACACCACGCCCAACTGGGCGCCCACCAAAAAGATGGTATGATAGCTGGTCTTCATCGTCCCAATTGTTTTTGGGCAACCTTTGAGGCAAACACAGGACGTAGTCCTAACGTAAGAAGAAGAAGAAGAAGAAGAATATTTTTAAAAAAAGGACCAAAAATGTCAAAAAAGGTGACATGTATTCAGAAGTAAGTTAATTGATCCCTAATTAGACATCTACCTATCCCAACAGTAGTGGTCTAATGTTATTTGTTGTTATCAGAATAAATTGTTGTTTGTATGGCTGATTTGCTGATTTTTCTTGGATAGGGGTTGATATTTGACATTTTAAAGAAGGGGTGGGTGACTTGCGTTTTGAAATGAAAGCACTGTATAAGTGAGAAACGTCTCGCATGATATATTACCGGTATCAATTGCATCTTTTACTATCACAATGTCAATAGCCCTTATCTTTATATTGTATCATAAATGCATAAAAAAATGCGGGAAAACTGTAGGGTCTCCAAACGTATATACGTTTCTCGTCAGTCAACTCGCATTAGTGGCCAGATTGAGTAAAAGTGTCGGTGTTAAACAAGATTTATTTAAGAATTAACAACATAGTTAACACATACTTTCGGTACTGTATCCATAAGCTTCCCATTCGCTCCTGACACGTTGGACCGTGGAAGATATACATATACGAATTTTTTGAATCGTCCTTCGCACAGTCCTGAAATAACTACCAATGATTTTTTCGAAAGGGACCGGTCACCAAACCAGATGCCGAACGGAATAAATATTTTAACCATTTATTGCATACGAAGAAAATTCGTTCGAGTAGCAGATACTTTTAAACATCTAATGCATTTGGGCTGTTAAATCGTAACATTTTACTGCCGTCCATAAATGTCAAACGCAAATCTTTCGCTATTTAGTCACGCGTTTCTTCTTTCTTCTCAATACCGTTCCCATTTCGAAGAACAACTACCTGCAGTCTTCTATTTATTTAGTTAGCTTCTTATCGAACGTACACGCATCGTAAAAATTCCAAAAGCAGTACCAGAAAACCGAAAGAGAGAAATTCGGAATATTATTTGAAAAAATAAATAAATTATTAATTGCAATCGCGACCAAGTTGAGCTAAAGACATTTTAACACACTATAAGTAACTTGAATATAAAAAGACCCAATGAGGAACCGAAAATTTGATCTGCTTTAATGCTTTCAAATACACTGTCTCACATCCAACGTTTACCAATCTGTTAAACTGGACATCGAAGAAGACCAATCTTGGAGTACTGCTCCCAAAATTTAGGGAGCCGCTCCTCCATCATCTCGAACAATACTGGCCTCTAATTTACCCACAGATGAGACAAAAATATTTCTTTGTTGGTTCATCATAGAGTGGGGTAATTTCAACGACGAAATTAAATGTTCTGATAAACTGTCTTTCATAATTATTTCCCTGGTTGCACCGAAAATAACCACAAGCAGTTCTGGTCAAAGACTTTCCAAATAAGACGATCTTTAATAAATTCAAATTGTAAAGGAAATGTCCACGAGAGGGTCTGCTTCCTTACAAAGTGCCGTCCAAATAAAACGATATGTTGTAAACAAGACTCTAATTCCTAAGAGGCTCTAATTCCTTGGAAAGTACTACCCAAGACACCAATGGCTTTCCAAATGAAACGATATTTTGTGAACAAGATCTTTAAATTGTAAAACTTCATTCCAAATGACCACGATTGCTCTGCTTTTCCTAATATTTGTGCTAATTTTGCAGTTGTTTGTTTTAAAAAAATCATTGATAATAAACTGTTTCGTTAGGCATAATTTAAAAATTGTTCACAAGCGCAGATTTACATACACAGGTACAAATAAAAATGCCTCGGAGAATGACAATTAGAATAACAGTTCATTTTTGTATTCGGGAATTGTTATCTACGTTGTATGTGTATGTGTTATCGCGCGCATTTTATCATGTTTTGAATAAAACATGTTGTACAGTACTTTTCAATTTCGATAACAAAAAACGTTTTAAAAAAGAAAACAACAATTCGCAGGAAAATTGTCGGCATGTTTGTTATTTGTTGACGAACCCCCTTTTTGTGTACCGTCTAATTTTAATACATCATTTCCACATCCGTACAGACAAATCCGACAAATAGTCGATTAACAAATTATTTTTTTTTTCGAAAATAAAAACAACACACTATCAAAATTCTTAGAACATCCTCCGTACAGTCCCGACATAAGTCTAACGTACTTTCTCCAAAATATTCGACGCTAAAAAAATAATACAATTTAACTGCTCTTGATTATAACATAAAGATACAGTTATTTTTATGTGTTTAATAAGGCGATGATTGTGAATAAATATTACGGTGTGTATCTTGCCATTTGTTTATATGTTTTAGCACCGCTACTTTTGCTCCATCACAAGTTAGTAAACAACTGTATAAGGCACTGAAACGGCATTCATAATTATAAATGTGCGAATAATATCTTGTTTATTACCAATCGATTCGGAAAAATAATGCTTCTAGTAAATTAACTTATAGATTGTTATTAATGTAATAAATATGTTTAGAAATATATACCTCATATTTATAAATTTCTGGTAAATTGTAGAAATAGTATCGTAAATTTTGGGCGAGATGCAAATATAGTGGGCCGTATGTTCTAATGAGAAATGCAAAAAAATTAACTGGCAATGGTACATATAAAAAATCTCAGACCCATCTCGGTTTAGCCAAAGTTCCTTCTTATTCTTTTGGTCCTTACACTGAATTACTCACTGTCCCTTCGGGATACAGACATAATTTTAGTCGTCTTCTTCATTGTATTAGATATGAATCTCTTTATGAAATTTAATTTCGTTTTATGAAGATTCCATTAGAGTTAAATTAATAATAAACTTAATTGAATGGGGTAAGAATAATTCTTGTCGACATTGGCTTCCACGTTGTACATGTGGTTTTTGACGTTGACGTTACTTCATCTGTCATTTATATGCAGTCACGTTCCGTAATTTGTAGAGTGACAATGGGAATTCACGTACTTGGAGCTGCCATTGGTTCGCGATAATTTAGAAATGAAATGTTATTCGAAAATCAACCGCATACTGGGCGAAGAAAAATAAACGAGAACTGAACAATTATATTACTTTAACTAGATGCGAAAAAATTTAATTTCCCATCATCATTGTATTTTATGTTTCTCCCCATGAATTTTTTATAAAATTTCCATCTATTTTTGAAAATCTGCTGGATAGATTTTATTTTTATATGCTAATATTTTTTTAAAACATTTAAACAAAAATGTGTTACAAATTTTAATATTTAAAAGCAGCATTAGTGAAAAATCTTGTTAAAAATTACCAAAATTTTACTGAAACTCGAAAATGTTTTAAAATTTTTTAATAGTTCTAATTTTTTTTTAAGCAGTGTCTCCGAAAAAATGAATATCAATCAATATATCAATAATAATGGGAAATAATTAAACCGGAGAATCTTGGGTTCAAAATAATAAGATTTAAACCCAATTTACTAAGAGAAAATGTGTCTCCCGTCTGAGTTACGGGGTGTTTTATTTAATAATTTAAAAATGATTTTTCTTCATTACTCTTAAATTGTTTGACTAATCTTGAACGTATTTGACTGGAAGTGTAGACACTGCAAACATTACTAAATTATGATAAATAAACGTTTTCGGTTATTACCAGAGGCGTTCGACAGGGGCAAGTCAGAGCTTGACCCTTCCCAAACTCTACGCCACTGGCGGAATTTTTCTATTTTCTAATTTTTCCATCCTCCAATACTTTATGTGCAAGTAACTTTGCACAATTTTAATGTGTATGCATCATGGCGGTGTTTTTAGGACATGGGTTTGCATTTATTACGCAAACGAAACTTTAAAGTCGATTTTTTAGGTTTAATAAGAAGATTAACAAACAATTTTACTAATGCCTACGTAATTACGTAAGTCTTTTTTATAAGAAGCATGAATCTCCGGAACGTGACCAATTCCTGAACAGCCCTCAAATATGCCCCGCCTACCAAAACGTATATAACCTGCGATCGTGACGTACAAATGTCACAAACCGTCAGCCTTAAAAAAGCGGACAATTAAATATCTCCAGAAGATGCCATCAACTCGAGATGGCGAAACGTCGAGTATAAACTTAGACCTATGACGGCCAAAAACCCTGAAAAACCATTCACCACCAATAAACGATGGCCGCGAAAGCCTTTCACAATATGTGAGTCGTATTTAATTTTTCAATTTGTTAAAAATAACAATCAACATTTAAAACAAAACACCAATGCTCTTTCGCCAAACATACAAACATCAAATTATCAACACTTCACAAATATTATTTAACACAGGCTGTAAAATCGCATTCACACGTTTTCAGTTGTATCGCCTGTGGTTAAAAACATTCGCGATATTTTGTCAAATCGACAAAAACAAAATTAATATACGCTGCGAACCAAAATTACTTTTTTCCATTTTCAAATCGATGCATAATCGTTTTTGTTTTTTTGTTCTACTTAAATGCAATTTTTTTTGTTTAAATAAAAATATTTTCGAACGAAAATCATTCGAAATTTAATTTTTTTGTTTTTTAATTCGCAGAAATTTTTGAAGTAATAACTTCTTATGGCACAACACGCTGCGAACGCAAATATTTATTATATAGGGGTAAGTCGAGAATTAAAATGAAACTCACCTTCCTTAACATGTCGTTTCCAGTCGACGAGCTCAAAGTCTTCGGCGGTTCTGAAGGTCCCGGTAAGGAGGAACCGCCTCCTCTGTTGATCATTACTCTCGGGCCGTTCCTGTTATCGTTCCTCATACTGTCTTCGTCTTGCTGATTTAGCAACTCCTTCAGAATGCGATCTTTGTTTTTGTCGTCGTTATCGTTACTATTGTTATTGTTATTATTAATCTGTGGTTTGGTAAGCAATATCCTAAGCTTGTTCGGCTCGGCCATGATGGCCGAATCGTCCAAAACGTTGGCTTTGGTATCTTTCCGTTCGTCCATAGCGAACACTTGGTCGTTCATGGTGGCGAAATAGTTGGATCCTGCGGCATACGGATTCGATGAGGCAGAGGCGACGGGCGTGGGGGGATTATTGGGAATCGTCGGACTGGGTTGTGAGGAATACGCCGTCGGTGCATTGCCGTAAGACGAATCGCCGGACGGACGGGGCGTCGGGGTGACGATCGCCGTCCTGGAATCCGGTCGACCTTCTTGCCAATTCGTCGATTCCAATTCCCACGTCGACGATGGGAAGATGTCGAAATTGAAATCGTGCTCGATGTTGAACGTATTGAATGCGGACGGGTTCTGATTCAGCAACGCGTTGCTGGAATTTTCATTGCCCGAATTTATCTGCGGCGGCGGCGGTCCGTTGCGATTTCCATTTACTACGTTAGGCATTAATGGTCCGCCTACGCCGGTATTGGAAATGTTGCCGCCGCTGGCCGTATCCGTTTGGCCGACGAGATCGTTTTCACTGAAACAAAAACAAAACAAAAATTATTATTGCACCAAATTCTCTAGCTTTATCTTTTAAGAAGAGAAACAACATAAGAAGAAACATTAATTCGCGAATGTGTGACTGCACCATAAAAAAGGATATTAGGCCGCTCAGCCGTCGAAGAAACTCAACTTAATGCTCCTTTCACATGCTAGTGATGTAACAAAGGCTTTCGATTAGTGTAGAGCAAAATTGATCTTGCTCTTGCAGTCTTGGTCTTGGTCTTGCTTTTTCGCAACCAATTTTACACGAGCAAGACCAAGACCAAAATCAAGATCTAATATGCAAGACCAAGACCTAATGTGCAAGACTAAACGAAAATATATAAATTTTCAGTAAAATTTATTCCTTTAAAAAATGTTTAATAATGTTAGTATTTAGGAAAATTATTAAAAAAAATCCATAGTAACAGGTCAAATAAGAAAAACCAACACTGAATACGCAAGATCAATACCAAGACCAAGACAAAGACAAATACCAAGACCAAGACAAAAACAAATACCAAGACTAGAATTATTTAAGCAAGACCAAGACCGAACAAGTAAGATCAAGACCAATACCAATACCAAGATTGTCCTTATCTTGATATTGTCTGGCTTAGCTGATCACTACTTTAAACAAAGTGTACCATAAAGGACTTCTTCTTAAGTACCATGTCCTTCTAGAACGTTGGTCACCAACAAGGCTATCCTTACTCTGAACAGAGAGCTCGAGTTGTGTTTATACCAGTCACGTAGATTCTTGAGCCATGATTCTTTTCTGCGGCCCGGCTTTCTTTTACCATAAATTTTTACCTGCATGATGTTGTGCAGTAATCGGTATTTTTCGCCTCTCATAACATGTCCGAATTATTGCAGTTTCCTTCTTTTGATGGTGGTAAGAATTTCGGTCGATTTATTCAGACGTTGGAGTATTACCAAGTTGGATACTTTTTCCGTCCATGAAACTGTTAATATTATCCTGTAAGCCCACATCTCAAAGGCTTCAAGTCGTCTTTCTTCGTACTTGTTTATAGTCCAGGCTTCCATACCGTACAGCAGAGTGAAGAAGACATAACATCTGAGAAGTCGGATTCTTACGAGTCTCTACAGCACAAGACCCTACTCATGTTTTTAACATGACATTACGCATTTAACACTATAGAGCCACGTTTTGAGACCATCTAGCTCCTTGATAACACCAACTAGATGAGACGACTCAATAGAGCTATGTTCGGTTCACTAATGTTGGTATTTCTTTCAGAAAACATTAAATGTCTCTTTCGTTATAATAATAAAAAGTGATTACAGTGCAACAGAAGTAGCTTGGCGGGCGACTAGCCTCTAAAATAACAAATATACTTCACATTCGTAAACTTCTTTTTCCGATTGTACTTAAGACTCACGATTACTGAAAATTTCGTCGTCGCCGATCGGATCGTTATTCGAATGTTTTCGTCGTGCGCAGATTTTGTGATCTCTCGCCCGCCAAGATACTTCTGTTGCACTATAATAAACTTTAGTCATAAATGTTTTAAATAAACCAATTTTCTAATTAAATCAATTTAAATACAGGATGAGTCAAAAGAAATCCTGCCAAGTATGGAAACTTTCGAAGGAAAATATCAAAATTCTCGCCCTTTTTTTTGGTCACGCATTTTCTAAACATACCAATTTAAATACGGGGTGATGCGTAAGGAATCCTGCCACGTATGATAACTTTCAAGCGAAACATTTTTCATCCTTCATTATTATACGATGAGGTTTATATACTTTTATAAATGAGGTTAACTATTTTTACATGACGTGCAAACCCAAATGGTTCAAAATAAAAGAAAGTTAAGCGAAATTTCAGGACGAAATTTTTTTTTTTAAATTAATAATGTCAATTATAAAAAAACATATCTATCTACATGAAATGTTTTTTTATAAATAAAATGTGATATCTGTCGCAATTTATCGGCGTTTTTACAACAATCAACGAATGCTCTCTTGTCGCCAACACTCGAATCGACACCAGATAATAAAAATTTAAAACGAAATTTCAAAAATAATCTGTTAAGTACTTAATAATGTACATTTAGAAGAATGCTTACAATGCTAACATGTACAACAAACGAAATTTACTCACATAAATCAAAAGTCGAATCTCATTAATTCCCACACGTTACGCAAGAAGTTGTATTACAATGCAATAACACGACACTACTGCTTTCCCTTGTCCATACAAAAATAATCTAAAAAGTAACGCGAAAAAAGTATCCAAAAAAGGGTAACGCAAAATCCCAAAAAGGTAACGCGAAAAGAAAAAATTCAAAAAGGGAAAACGCAAAAATCCCAAAAAGGTAACGCGATAAAAAAATTCAAAAAAGGATAACGCGAAGAAAATAAATAAATACAAAAGAAAGGTAACGTAGAAAATGTATCAAAAGCGACCGCTTGTCTCGGAAAAAAACGTCTCACTGCACTTCGAAAATATATTGTTCGATGCCTGCGATAGAGTATTCGAGCACGAGATAAGGCGAATAGTGACTAAATAATGATAACGAAACGAAGAGGGCAGTTATATCAGACACTTTTCTCGTCATTTCGGATGTGAAACTTTATGACGAATACCATATAATTTAGCTATCACTCTCTTTACCATTTATAATGACTGTCAGTTTCAATTCTTATCTTGCGATAGTTTTTCCTTTGAACACACACATACACAGAAGAATCGTAAACGTACACAAATATTTATCTTTAAAAATACGAGGGGGGTCTTAAACGTTTTTTTTACAATAAACATACATATAGTCACGCCAATTTCCCGAAGGGGTAGGCAGAGACCACTTCCTTCCACTTCCGCTACGGTTCTTACACACATCTTTTGCTTCCTCTACTTTAATCAGTGCTCTCATACATGCTCGTCGGTTGTTGGTACTAACTTGACAGCTGGCCTTTCTTCACAACAATGTTGATTTGATCGAGATGTTCGACGATCCAAAAACCAAACAACAAATGTATCGTCTATTCAGCCAGGGAATCACAGTGCCCAGCCAGTGACGAGTTCTAACATAAATAATAATAAATTGAAGTGTACATAATAATTTAAGTTGAATAAAAGTTACAGTATAACCCACACATTCCAATCGAAGTAAAATGTTCTAAAATTCGAAATCCACAATGTGAACTACGACGACTTTGAATATATTTGACGTTTTTTTTATCTCGTTTTATTTTTATTTAGATCAATAAAACGATTACACTTAACAAAAATAAAATGATTATTTCTCAATGTTTCGTTCGACCGCGCCTCGTATATTTAAATTTATCGCAAATTTTGAACGGTAAACACACAGGATGTAGACGACGACGGACGACGGTGCTATTAAAAATGGTCCGAAACGTTGAAATATACCCCCACCGCTCGTATGGAACCCTCACGCACACAGCGATTGACGAAAATTTCGATACATCTGGTATACTTTAGAAAGACATCTGTGCGTCGCCAGCCGCGGGGAGAAGAACATCTTTGCATTTTCCCAACACCAGCGTCGCTTCTTTAATCCAACCTAAACCACCGACTTAAGTAATTCCGATTAAGAGGGTCGTTCTATACATTCCTACCTGTCAATAGTAAAATTTACGATTCTTTTCTATTATACATAAAATTCGATGCACGTCGCATTTACATACCGCTGTCAGAATTACAGAAGAATCTAGAAATTGTAGGAAATTTATGTTTTCCTTTTGAAAATATTGCATTTTAAATAATGAATCGGCAAAAGATGCCATCTCTCTCCAACAAATAAATAACATATTCACACCCCAAGACACAATTAGTGAGTCCAAACAATCAGTGCGAATACGATGGGAGAAACTTTGGTAAGATTTTGTTTCTATTTCAAAAAACCCATGGAGGTTATCCCTCACACTTAGCCAAAATTGGAATTAACATATCACCTATCTGCCCTTGCAACAACTCCTCAGAAGCAGACATCAACCACTTAATATTCTCATGTAACTTCCATAACACACATCGGTCGGAATTTTTAAATAAATTAATCCTACAAGGTGTCCAATTGCCAATAAATATTGTTATTCTGCTGAGTACTTTCAAAGAAGATATATACATAATACGAGGGCAGTTTGATAAGTCAGTGACTTTTTGAATTTCCCGCGCAGTTACTCCAAATGCAACAGTGCTGCCGCCGTCAACTATAAGCTATCAGTGGGCAACTTTCTAATTTTGAGCAAGCTACGTCGTGCAGTTGGTGTTTGATAGCCGTTCAAAGCAGACAACCTCGTGAATTTTTACGAAAATAAAAAAAAGTGAATTTCGTGTGCTGATTAAGCATTACTTTTTACGTAAAAAATCCATTACTGAAACTAAGGAAAGACTTGATAAATACTACGGGGACTCGGCACCATCAATTTTAATGGTTAAGAAGTGGTTTACAGAGTTCCGTTGTGGTCGCGTACCAGTACTAGTGACGCCGAACGTCCAGGTCGCCCAAAAGAAGTGATCACGCCGGAAATCGTCGATAAAATCCATGAAATGATATTGGATGATCGGAGAATAAAAGTGCGTGAGTTGGCTCATGCTGTAGGTATCTCAACTGAACGGGTACATCATATTTTACACGAATATTTGGACATGAAAAAACTCTCTGCGAGATGGGTGCCGCCATAAGCGCAATCGTGTGACCACTTCAAAAGAGTGTTTAGCGATGTTCAGCCTTAATCCGGACGAATTTTTGCGCCGTTTTGTTACTGTGGATGAAACATGGATCCATCACAACACGCCAGAGACAAAGGAACAATCAAAACAGTGAGTTGCTCGGGGTGAACGTGGACCAAAAAAGGCGAAACAGAGTCTGTCAGACAACAAGGTCATGGCCACAGTTTTTTGGGATGTACGCGGTGTCATTCACATCGATTACCTCAAAAAAGGTAAAACGATCACCGGCGAATATTATTCAAAGCTTTTGAACAGATTCGACGTTGATTTGAAGCAAAAACTACCGCATTTGGCGAAGAAGAAAGTGCTGTTCCAGTAAGACAATGTACGTGTGCACACTTGTCTAGTCACGATGGCCAAAATCCGCGAATTGGGATACGAACTGCTACTCCATCCAGCATATTCTCCAGATTTAGCCCCCTGCGACTATTTTCTGTTTCCAAACCTAAAGAAATGGCTGGGCGGTAAGAGATTTGAGTCGAATGAAGAAGTCATTACCGAAACAAACGCGTATTTTGAGAGAGCTTTGAAAAACCAATTATTTGAAGGGAATAAAAAAATTAGAAAAACGCTGGACTAAATGTATCGAGCTAAACGGTGATTATGTAGAAAAATAAAATGTTTATTTGCGGAAAAAAATTTGTTTTATTCAAAAAGTCACTGACTTATCAAACCGCCCTCGTAATTATGGAATTTCTGATCAAAGAAAAAATCACAATTTAATTTCAATCTAATATCACGATAATATATAGATAATAATGATAAAAAAGTCTGTGGCAAAAAAACTACGGTTTACCGCCAACCCAACACAAAAAAAAAAGGAATTATTTTATTTTGAAAATTCAACTCAGGACCGGCAGCATAGCCATCAAGCTACTCAATTCACCCAATGACCATACAGGCGAAGTTAATAATGGAAGAAATTATTCGAAGTATTCGAGGACTAAAGGGATACAAAATGGGGGATGCAGAAATCAAAATGGTGTGTTATGCCGACGATGCCGCTCTCATTACAGAAAACGAAGATGACTTACAAAGTTTTTTTTTTCATGAAAATAGTCGCAAAAAGGGTAGACCTATCGTGTGGGCCGCGGACGGCCCGCACTGCGACTATTAGAAGTGGAAGGGATTATAGAAAGGAAATGATTGTGAACACGCTTTTTAAAAAGTTGCAGGTCATAGTTCTCTGGAAAAACTGATTTTGGAATCTTATTCCATTCCGTAGCAGCCCTGTAAAAGAAGGATTCTTGATGAAGATTGGTCCTTGTAGTGTCAATCTTGAGAGTAAATGGGTGAGACTGATCAGCGTGCCGAGTTCTTCGGCCGAATGTGGCCAATGGTGGTACAAGAGTTTTTATTTCTCTCGAGCATCTGCCATGGAAATATCTGTAGAGCAATGACTGGTCTGCAACTCTTCTATGTTCTAGAGGGTAAAGGGTATCTGTGAGAGTTAAACTGTTTATCAAACGAATGGCTCTTTTCTGAATGGAATCTAGAAGACGAAGAGAATGCCTTGGTGCTGAACCCCAAATGTGCGAGCAATACTCCAGTAGAGGTCGGATTTTAGTCTTGTACGTCGTCAACAGTTGATCAGGAGTAAAAAACTTTCTGGCTTTCCACAGAAAACCTAGCATCTGGCTTGCCGACTTTGCGATGTTAGCAACATGGTCATGCCAAGACATATTATTGGACACCGTGACTCCCAAAATCGAGATGGAGGGAATTGGTGCAAGGGTATTTCCGGACATTGTGATGGGATGATTTGAGGAATTTACTTTCTTGGAAAGTGTTACAAATTTATTACACTTATTCAACCTAACAGCCAAGTCTCAAAACATGGAAATATCACCGACGCCAAAACAAAGTGCTTAACAACATCAAAAACCCCTTTTAAGATGCAACCTTGAGCTTGACGGTAAAGTAATCGAGCAGAACATAAAATTTAACTACCTCGGCATAGAACTTTCCGGCTTTGGTGATATGGAAGCAGAGATGAGAGAGATCAAACAACAAAAGCAATTAGAATAGCTGGCTGCCTGAATACAATATGAACATAAAATTTAACTACCTCGGCATAGAACTTTCCGGCTTTGGTGATATGGAAGCAGAGATGAGAGAGATCAAACAACAAAAGCAACTAGAATAGCTGGCTGCCTGAATACAATATGGTGCAATAAGAGTATTTTTTTCTTTAAAATCCACCACCACCCAGACAGCTTAATATAAATAATAAAGTTATTGAAAAGGTAGAGACTACGACATACTTGGGAAGTACAACAATCAACGATATTTGGGATCAATCTCTCGAAATACGTTGTCGAATAGAGAAACTTTTAAGAAATTTTATGAAACTTAAAATGTTTTGGTCGCCAATTTACCAATCGAATCAATTTAAATGCAGGGTGAGAATTAAGAAATCCTGCAACAAATAAAAAACTCTTCGAGGGAAACATCAAAGAGGTTGGACGGGTTTAAAAATAATTTTGTTTACGGTAATATGGTTTAAATGATTTGTTTACACGCGCGTATACAGATGGGAAAAATAATAGTGTATTGTATTTCGATGGAAACTTACCCGATAACAGAATGCGTGGCCATGATGAAATCCGAATCGGTATTGGCGTGAGGATTGGTTTTGAACAATTTCGATTTGGTTTGTACTTGCACCAATTTGTCCGGTCCGATTTGCAATCTGTATATCGAACTCGACGACTGTCCCAAATTGATGGTATCCCTAAGGTGAGCGGTAACTTTGTGAACCTCCTGTTGCGGCACCAATTCTCGCAACGGTCGATGTTTCAATTCCTTTTTGATGTATTGCGCCAACGTGTCCGACAATCCCGACGTATCTACGCAAATCACTTTGCCGGCCGTGTCCAATTTCGTGGTGAATTGTTCAATGTTGCACGTAGTTTTGTCTCTGTGAGATATTCTCGACGCGACGCACAACAAACACGGTCCACTATCACTGCCGTCTTCTTCGGATACGCTCAAATGATCTCTCAATTGGGTGCTGGATATGTGCATCAACTCGTAACTGCTGATTCTCTGTTGCTTCTCCTCGATCGTCTCGTCCAAATCGTCGGGCGGCTTCACCAACAGTCTGATGTCGATGGATTTAGATTTGCTGTTGACTTGCTGTTGCTCGCTACCCCACTCTATGGTCATGGGAAGAAGATTCGAGTGGAATTTCGCGTGGTCCCCATGGTGAATGAAATTGTAGATGCTCTTACCCAGCACGTCCTCCTTCGTGAATTTTATGTAATTCGAGACGTTCTCAGTTACGTGTTCCACCTATAAAACAAACGAGAAACAATCACCAATTGTTCGAACCAATAATTAATTATAAGAACGTACCTTTCCCTCGCTGTTGACGACGAAGAGAAATCCCTCCAGGGCTTCGAGCAACAGTGGGCCGTACACGTCGTTGGAGAGTATGGTGGGTCTGGAAGACGAGACCTCCCCCTGTTGGACGGGGTCCGTCGAATGTGTGGCGCTCTCTTGCTGTTTTATGCTTCGAATTTGGTTGACGGCTTCCTGAAGAATTGCACACTTGTCCGGCTTCACTGACAACGAGCTCATGTCCGCGAAATTAGCGGAAATCAGCTCGGCTAATTCTTCTATGTAGATGTTTTCCTGTTCGCGGCGACGTTTCTCATTGTTGCATTTGTTACTGAAATAACAAATAATTATTACTAACCAGATGGAAAAGCATTTTGTTGTGGTTAAATTAATCTCAACCCATTTATCTGGGCCGTTTCAAAACTTATATTGGTTATATCCGTTTGTTGGTGGTTCACACCTATCCCCTTCCTAGGTGGTATCTTAGACGACAGTCCGTCCTGTAAGCAGTCCCGTTAGAATTCGCAGGTCATTTCTGCTCCACTCTACGATCTGCTTAGTTGTGTTTCTCGAGGGTTTAGGTAGAAACGCCTTCGAGTGAGTCAACCCCGGTATATCGGACCAGTACGCGAGTATTTTCGTCTCCGCCCAGTCCGAAATAATTGTTTTGGCGGCACTTGTGGTGACCCCAAAAACCGGTTCTGGTCCAGTGAACGCCCTGTTTTGCAAGGGTGTCGGCTTTTTCGTTTCCCTCCACCCCCTGGTGCCCAGGTACCCACAGTAGGGTCACCCTGTTATTCGCACCAAGGTACTCTAAGGATTCGATGCAATTCCATACAAGTTTAGAATTTATCTTGTTGGAGCTCAGTGTTTTTAAAGCAGCCTGGCTGTCTTATATTATACTTATGTTTCTGCTTGCCAGAGGTCTGTTGGTCAGGAAAGTTGAAAAGGATATAGCAAGATAAAAGGATAAAATGGTTAGGACATGTATACACAATGGGGGAAGAGATAATTGAGAAAAAAATCCTCGAATGGAAAACTCAAAAACACAAGACCGAAAGGACCACCCAAGAAAAGGTGGATACATGATGTGGGGGAAGGCCTAAAAACTCTTATAGAATAGGAAACTGGAGGAGAATAGAGGTGAATAGAACCCCAGATGGAGGATCATAGTTAAGCAGGCCAAAACCCACCAAGGGTTATGAGCCAAAAGAGGAAGAAGAAGAACTGTTTGTTTGTACATTGTTAAGGTGGAATTATAATTGTTACCAACGATTAACGAGTAGCGGAATAAGGAAACGAATAATGTCGGAATAACGAAAGGAATAATAACTAACCTTTAGATGAGGACACAACATTATACACACTCTCATTCGCAGACGATCAAATTATAGTCGGCCAAGACATAGACGACACAGAGTATATGACACGAAAACTTATAGAAGAATATAAAATTTGGGGACTAGAGGTTAATGTAGAAAAAACGGAATATATGTGTATTGGGGGAGTGCAACAGGACTTACAATTATCAAATGGACAAAAAATCAAACACACGTCAGCTTACAATTACTTAGGAATGAGAATATCAAAGGATGGGACACTCGAAGAAGCAATATTGGACAGAAATATGAAAGGAAGAAGAGCAATATCAATGTTAAACGGAGTACTGTGGGATAGAACAATAAGCAACAACAAAAAAAGAATTTACGACACGATAGTGAAGAGCATAATAATGTACGGTTGCGAAGTATGGCCTTTGAAAGAAAAGATCGAAAGAAAAATTAGAGCCACAGAAATGGATTACTGGAGACGAGCAGCGGGAAAATCAAGACTAGAAAGAGTTACAAATGAGAGGATAAAACAAATAATGGGAGTACAGCACGACATCACAGACGAAATAAGAACTAAACAGTTGATATGGTACGGGCATGTTCAAAGAATGCCACCAGACAGAATCCCAAAGAAAATATTACAGTGGAACCCCAGAGGAAGAAGAAGAAGAGGAAGACCACGAAAGAGCTGGAGAGAAGGCATACAAAAAGAGATGGAAGAGAGAGATCTGAGAGAGGACATGTGGACGAATAGAGAGGAATGGAGATTAGGAATCGCAAGACGCCGACGCACGTTTTAACGCGATATATATATATATATATATATACATACAGATACACAGTCAGAATTTTTGCTGAGGTTGAATTGTTTTTAACTCGTTTTTCATTTTATTTATTAAACTGGTTGTTACACTTTTTTTTTAAAATTTTATTTATTTAAAAAAAAAGACAACAACAACTCGTTTAACTCGTTTATTTTTGTACATTTGTTTATACAGATACGGTTAAATTTGTTCGAGGTTTAATTCATTATTTTAAGTATTAAAAATTACTTGGCGCTCAATGGCATTTTAGTTTTAGTAAAATTAGTCCAGATATTTTAAGATATTAAAAAAAAAATAGATGCATCTGCGAACTTATTTACCTGTTGTTTTTTAATCAATTTTAATATCGACTTTTCTTCCTTAAAGGAAAGACAGTTAACTTTTATGCGATAGAGACAATTATTATGTTTTTCAGTGCATTTTTAATTTATACAATAAATTAATACCAAATTAACAAACCAGTCGTTTAATTGTTGTATTAATTCGAAAGTTGCTTTGACAAACACGCAGTAGAAAACACCGAAATTCTCAGAAACACGCGATCCCAACAATTCTTAATAATGACATTTTTTTATTCTTATTCTGTTTAACGATATTATCGTTTAAAATATGTTTCACACTCTTCAGTCGATGTCTGGTTTCAGACGTCGTGACCCCTTGAATGTATGCCCGGGACAGTCAAGCTTCTCCAGGTTTCTCTGTCTTCAGCAGTCCGCATCACTTCTTGTATGGAGAGGTTTGTCCAGGATTTTATTTGATCGATATATCTGTTCGGTGATCTTCCTCTCCGGCGTCTTTCGTCAACTTTCCCCTGAATGACTTGTTTTTCTAACTCATCTCTCCGAATGACATGGCCAAAGTATTTGAGAGTGTTTCTTTGGATGTCTGGTAACAACCGTTCATTTTCTGCAATACTTAGCAATTGAAGAATTGAAGCGTTTGTTCTGCGGGCAGTCCATGGAATTTTAAGCGTTCGTCTATACAAGTGATTTCATAAGGCGTTGTTTTGTAGCTTTACTTATGTTGTGATCTTTCCATACTTTTGTTAGTTTGGATAACGCTGTCCTTGCCGTCCCGATCCTCCTTTTGTTTTCCTTTTCACTGCTACCTTTGTTCGTGATGCATGCTTCACACTCTATCAAAAAATGTTTTACCTACCACAGAGCAAATTTTCAAGTACACTGGAAGAATTAACTCTGAAACTGAAACCGAAAATAGCTTATTGGCTATACACAGCTGTCATAAAACCCAAGATAACATATGGCTCTATTTATTGACTTGCCTATGTATTACGGGGCTATGAGAACAACGCCCACTGCTGCTATGGAAGCAATGCTAAACCTCCAACATCTAGATATTTATATCCGGGGCGAGGCAAGACAAAGCGAATATAGAACTGATAGAACAGGGGTCTCCAAACTTTCCAGCCTTAGGGCCATACTGATTACTCCAGTAAGTTCCGAGGGCCAAAACCATATTATCATTGTTGCCGGTGGTAAAAAGTGAAATAGTCCACTGATGAAAAAAAAAAGTCCGAAAAAGTACGCAACGTCTAAAAAAGGCTGCAAATCGGACTAAAGTCCGCAAAACGGCAACACTGCATATTATTAATTTTCCCGTCATTATCTGTAATTTCTAATTGATACTGTTTCAATCACAACTACGAAGTAAATGTTTTGTCACAATTTAAAACATGTGAAATATTCAGCCACACCAATGAGACTGAGTTTCCTATCGATTTTGCAATCGAAACTTTGAGTGCTTTGAAAATAAATTTTGATACTCGTTTCTCGGACTTTGATGCCATTGCGAATCAAATTAAGATTTTTCAGAATCCTTTTTATACTGACATTGAAACCCTAGCCCCGGAACTTCAAATGGAAATGATTGATCTACAGTGCAGTGATATAATTAAGAACAAATATCAAAACTCATCTTTGTTGGAATTTTATAAGAGTCTTCCACTGACACAATTTGATAATTTGCATAAAATTGCTCGTGGGCTGTTTTCTGTTTTTGGTACTACTTATTTGTGTGAGAAGACCTTCTCCAAAATGAAGCACACAAAAAATGTTTACAGATCTAAATTAACTGATGAGCATCTTAAATCTCTTTTAATAATTGGTACAAGTAAAATTAGTCCACAACTACAAACTATTGTCAGTGGAAAATCTCAATTACATAAATCTCATTGGTATTTCATATGTCATTATGCTTGTTATAAGTTATGTTTTTATTTAAAATGTATAAAATGTTAGTTGGATTCATTTCAATAATTTGTTAGTTATTATATACTGAAGTTAAATTTTCTGCATATTATACATGTCTTTACTCATTACAATTCTGCGTTTCTTTATCCAACTTATCACAAAAACAATAACAATAAGCCTACAACAATGTTATGAGTAGTTAGCCCGTGACCATATCAATGTAGATGTCATATTAATAATTATTCAACATAAATCTAGAATACTTCAGTAAACTAAATTTAATTTGCTATAAAAAATATGTTCTCTAAAAGGAGTTTTCAAGTATGCTAGCTCTCCGCGGGCCGGACAAAATCTGTCCGCGGGCCGGATGTGGCCCGCGGGCCGTAGTTTGGAGACCCCTGGACTAGAACAACAGAACTGTTGGAAGGGTACTAAAACACACAGGCATACGACCATAAAAAATATAATCAGACACCCATTTCAAGAAATGGCAACTGATTATATGAGTGCAGAAATATCCTTTGAGACAAACTATAAGGTTCACGCAAAACTCAGGGATGACGAAGTAAATGATGATCAACCTGGTGAACTCAGCTGGCACACAGATGGATCAAAAACCAGCGAAGGAACTGGCTCAGGCGTCTACTCTTCAAAACCCAAATATGAGCAAACAAACTCATTGGGGAGACATGCCTCGGTCTTCCAAGCTGAAGTACATGCCATAAACGCTTGTGCTGTTGAAAATCTGAGACGAGGATACAAAAATAAAACAATCCTCATTAGATCAGATAGTCGAGCGGCACTTAAAGCTTTGGCATCACAACCTACAAACCTTGGCTAACCATAACAAGAACGCTAAACAATCTACTTTAATATAATATGTATTACTTGTGAGATACATAGTGTTTTCATGCGATGGCCAAGCCAATCTATTTATTTAAAACATAAAAGATTTTTAATATTGATATGGTCACTATAAGATATTGTTAGATTAGCTAATTACGTAATAACAGAAGGACCGTTAAGTAGGGACTAAATAAATTAACCGACTTGGTATTACATGAATGTCACAACTTTTTACGATAGAAGAACTGAGTTGCGAGACTCGGTGTTTGTTACAAGTTATGTGTTTGATGGCATTTTTTTTTAACGACAAATGTATCAAACGAATCTGTGCGACAGGTGACGAAAATTAAATTTCGTCCTACGAGTATGCGAGTTGCAACTAAAAATAATAACATGCCGAAGAAGAGAGAGGTAAACATCCGTGAGTCTGTGTGGAAATATAAATTAAACGACTGACGTCATTCGGCATGTCAATTAGTGTTTTGGAAACATAAAAAAGGTAAAGTTTCGTAATTATACGAATCATAAAAAAAATTCTCCTCGTTAATAAGGCTATTATTCGAAATCTTTAGATGAACTAGCAAAAGTTACACGTTAGACTATGGACGCGGCGCCATCTACTGATTAATAATCGCTTTTAATATAATTAATTGATAATCTCGATGTTATTATGAGTAATTATAAGTATTTTTCTTCGACATAAACATAACCTTGTAATTTTGTTTGCATTTTATGTATCGCGTCAGTGAAATTAATGATGAACATTGTGAGCGCGATGGAGCTATCCTTGAATTTACATCAACAAAGTCAATCCACCGATAGGCAGGAACCTCAACAGTTAATTAATCAACCGAAGAACATTTGGTGTTACTGGGATTGATGATTAAGCACCAAATCAGTTGACTTAAGCCCGTTGGAACTGCGAAACTCGAATCAATCTAAAGAAAGCAAAATTATTCGGAGCAACATCAATCCGGTGGGCCTCCCGAAAGAGGTACATTGACATTTTGAACAACTAGCATCAATTCGTGCTAAGACAGCAAGCTATTCAAATCCCCTAGTACACATAATGTATATCGTTAGTGTCAAAATGTTCGGATACACTTTTTGAGAATTACTAGCTGTGACATAATAATTTTGATCTTCTTATCTGTTCTCCATTGGTCCTTCGTATTCCTATTTAGACATGAGGACTGATGAGTCCACGGTCCTTTTTTCTAAAGTCTGACACAACAATTTCTGAATTGGAGATTCAAATTAAGGTTACACAAGTTTTTATTCTTCATTTCAACTAACTGCTGATAGAAGTTCCTTGCAACGCGGTCGTGTAAATTTTAAATTTGATAATATACCAAGCTATCAAATTTCCCAACATCCAAACTGTAAACAGGGGAGAACAGAAAATAGGAATTTTGATCGGGAGTGCAGTACTCTTGTTTTCGACATTATCAAATACCTATTATTGTGTTGTGCCAAAATTCAGGCATCTTTTTTTAGAAAACTTCGATAAAAATTTTTAAAACGAACAATAAAATGTATGAAGAAGGAAGAAAAACACGTGGAAATTTAAAAAATGAAAAGTTTTTTCAGGTTTTCCAACATTTTGTTTTCTTTATGTTTAACAATTTATTAGATACAATTTTAACCACCAGTATGGTTATAACGATCGTCAAATTGAGGATTTGTTTTATTAAAGTAACTCATTTTCATTTATTAGTTCATAATGGTAGTAATTATGTACACATCTACAGTACAAAAAAACAACTATGCAACAGAAAAACTACAAAAATCATGAACTTTTTAACAAGAGTTACTCTTTCTTGATCAAACTTGTGTTCTAACTTGTATACCGTTTAGATATTTGGAAATTCGTCGGCGCCAATGTAAGATTTATGTAATGTACAGCGTGAGCTAAATAAATGAAAAAAAAAAAAAAAATGGATTGAAAATGAATGATATGATCGTCAAATGCCTTCTTTACGCCGATGATCAAGTCATATTAGCGTTATCTGAAGAGGCGATGGTTAATGTTATGCGTGATGCCCTGAAAATCAAAGGGATGAAAATAAATGTAAACAAAACAAAAGTAATGTTTTTTGAAAGAGAAAAGAGCATGAAAAACTGTAAAGTTCTAATTAAGGGAGAAAGATTGGAACAAGTAAATGAGTTTGTATACCTGGGTTCAAAGTTTACGAGAGATGGAAAGTATGACAGCGACATTGAGCGAAGGGTTTTGGCAGAAAAACAAATGAATGTGGCACTGCATAGCTTTATGAACAGCCAGAAAGTGTCAAAAAAGACACGTCTTAATGTGCATAGAGAAGTGTTGGTTCCTACACTTATGTATGGTAGTGAATGTTGAGTTTGGCAGAAGAAGCATAAAAATAGGATTAATGCTGCGAAGATGAGTAGTCTGAGAATAGTATAGCCGGAGTGACTCGGTTGGATAAAGTAAAGAATAGTGAGATAAGAGAACGATATGGTCTTTTTTCTATCGTTTTTCCTATCTTATAATGAAGCTAAAACATCGAGTTTGTTCTTTATATAAAATTGATAATACTGACATGTTTTGGTTCAAATGCATGCTTTGATTCTTCGATGACACAAAAACACTACCAACTAATTGAACAATTAGGAAAAACGGAAACAAATTGCTACTATCTTTCGCCGCAACTGGCGAAAACGAAACTGAATAATTTTTCGATTCGATTCAAGACAGTTGGTCGTCGGCAGAAGTGACAAAAATGCCGAATAGGCACGTATCCAGTTCGTATGTTTATTATAGTTATGACAGTAATATGTAAACTATTGTGTTACCAGGCTTCACGTCGTGTCGCAATACATTCGAATTTGTTGATGTTACTTCGTAAAAATGACAATATATACACGTCGAAGAAACAAACAACAATTTCGGAAAAGCTGACCCATGCAATATTTCACGATGTAGATACATTATTATTATTATTATTATTCAAGTTGATGCATTTATATAAAACTACTACTCATTGGTGTAGTTGGTTCCAGTCAAAAAAACCTTGAAGTACAAACGCTGCCACTTTTCCAAAAAGTGATTTGATAAAGTGGCAGGAAAAATGAGTAGAGTGTGAACAAAATAGAGAAAAGGTTTTATATCATATCCTTGTCCACCAAATTATATACAGATATTTGTAAAATAAATTTAAACATCACAGTGTTCTTCTTCTCATAGTACCATGACCGTTCAACGATCGTTGGTCATCATGTTGGCTCCATGCTGATAATTATCGTTTTATTGCTCGGAAGAGTTGAACAATGGATTTTTCGTACCACTGCCTCAAATTCTTCAGCCACGATGCCTTCTCCTTCTCCATGGACCACGCTTGCCTAGGATAGGCAAGAACTTGGTGTAATATAGTACTATTCTTTTATTTGGACACGTAGAGAGGATGGATGAAGGAAGATTGGCGAAACAGATTTAAAAGGCGTGAGTGGGCAAGTCGGAAGAGATCGATCTCGGCGAACATCGATCTTGATCAGATCGACATTGTTTTGAAAAAAGACCAGCTGTCAAGAGTACCAACAGCCGACGAGCAGGTATGAGAGCACTGATACAAGTAGAGGAAGCAAAAGATGTGTGTAAGAACCGTAGCGGAATTGAAAGGAAGTGGTCTCTGCCTACCCCTACGGGAAATAGGCGTGACTAAATGTATGAATGCATACGGTTTGGAAGATAGAATTGGGGTGAAATAAGCACAATTTCAAAACTGGATGGATCTGAATAATTTTTGGTAAAAATATGTTGTGCTGATGTTTTTCAGGTTTGTATGTTTGTCGAAAAGCTTTTTTCTTTTTTGAATATTGCGGATGTAGAGTCATATCCACTAAAACTGCGAAGAAAGAGTATACCTGTCACAAAAAAGGGTAGCTTTTGGAGGTCTTGCGACGAAAAAGTTCCGGTTTCAATGTTACCCTTTCCTGGCTTGATGAAAAATTTTTTGCTTGTTGGTGGTACAAGCAGATCGATATCTTCACCAACTACAGCAACTGTGGGATTCGTAAGGAGTTTACCAATTGCATAGTTCACAATGCTTGTGTCTGCATCATCAGGGTAGCAATTTGTGTTTCAAATCCTGCAACTGTCAATGGTTCTAAGAGTAACTGAATTAACCTGGTTTTATTGTTTTCATTTTACTCATACTAGGAATTCACTGGAAGTACTGTAGGTACCTATGCATAGAACATGCATGTACTATGATTTGTTTACCAAATATTATTCAGAACTATCCAGTTTTGAAAATTATGCTCATTTCACTCGCATTCTATCTTTCCAACCGTTTGAAGTACAAAAAAAATGAACAGGACCATTTTTATAGATAATTTACTTAGAAAAACTGCCGACTATGCGGCGAAGAGGAAGAGAGAGAGAGAGAGCTGCATACACATTCTGTGTTACTGCTCGATGCTAGAGGTGTACAGGTATCAAACCAACGGCCGTATGATAATGGATCCAAGCGCGATCTAAATTTTTTGCTTTATTGTGAACAGAAATCGTTGAGTTCTTTGGTTAGAAATAGGCACATATTTAATTATGTTAACTGCTAACTATGCGGCGAAGAGAAAGAGAGAGCAGCATACATATTCTGTGTTGCTGCCCGATGCTAACGGCTTACAGGTATCAAACCTGGGGCAAAGCGCGATCTAAATGAGAGAGGGCCAACAGAAATCCTGCGGCTTACCAAAACCAGCGAACTGGAATTCTGATGACCTGAAGAGACAGCGGTAGTCACAGAGGATCAAAAGATCTAGGTGACAATTGCCCAACCGCAAGATTGTAACGTAATGTAATACTTAATTTTGTATTCCACCAGTTTTACTCTAAACTCGATGTTTCTCAAGATATTTAGGAAAAACTGAAAAAAGATACATTTAAATTGCTCCCTCGCACACCACCCACCCTCGGGGACTTTTGGTATTTTGTACAGGGCAACCCACCGAACAACTGTGCCAAATTTCAACTTTCCGCGATTTTTTTTCCCCGTTTGCCATTATTTTGGCAAATTTGACTGAGCTATAAAGCGAAGAGATTGGCAATGCAGTAGTTTACAATTACTCGGTTAAAATAAAATGTTATCGTTAATTATAATTACCATCGTAAACTTAATGAATAATTTTAAAATATAAAAGTACCATTGTTTGGTTATTAATAAGTTTATTTTTAATAACAAAGTCCTCCGTTGTATCGTTGGAAGTAAAACTATCGAATTGCATTTTTGTCAAAGTTGCCGTGTTCCATGAAAGGATTTTCTGTAAGGAATCCTCCTTTATTATCGCCATTCTTTTTGGCTGACGTCGATATTTAACACAAAGATGTAACGGCGTCAATGGTTTCCGAGAAAAGTTAAGATATTTTATATTCTCCTATTATCTCGCGTCATTCTTTCGAGTGTCTACTTGAACAAACACGACAATCTTTGGTCGGATACTGTCACAATATTTTTGCAACGTTGTCGCAGCTGAATTAAGGATGTTTTCAAGTTTGCACAGAGAACGAACCTCAACTAGGAAGGGATGCTTTAGTGTGGTACACTGATGGATCCAAGATGGATGAAAGGGTTGGAGTGGGCCGAATTTAAGGCTCTCAATACCCCTTGGTAACACCCCAACCATCTTTCAAGCAGAATTACATGCCATAGAGACATGTGCCCAGAAGTGCATCGAAAGAAACACCCGAAGGGCAGAAATTTATATTTTATCAGATAGCCAAGCAGTGAGTCTAAGCTGACTTGTAAACAATCCCTGAGATAACTGGCAGCAAACAATCGGGTTACTCTGATGTGGGTTCCAGGTCACAAGGGAGTTAAAGGCAACAAAGAAGCAGATTGCCTTGCCAAAGAAGGGGCAAATACACAATTTTTCGGCCCAGAACCCTTCTGTGGACTTCTTCTCAAAGCCCACTTGAAAGAAGAGGTTTGACGCTGGGAAACAGATGAAATGAAATCTCACTGGCATAAAGTGCCAGGACAAAGGCAAGCGAAAAGGCTAGTAAGTCTTTCGCCAAGGAAAGCTAAACAGCTTCTCGAGTTGGACAAGAAAGACTTGAAACTGGTGACGGAACACTGGACACTGCCCTTTAAGGTACCACCTGAAAAAGATGGGCAAAACAGAGAATGATAGTTGCCGCTACTGCGAGAACTTCGCTAAAACTGCAGAACATTTGCTTTTCGAATTCACAGCGCTTTTCTGCAAGAGGCTCAAGTTTCTGGAAGGGGCCTTCCTAAAGACCTTCGATATCAGAAACTTAGTCCGCAGGAAACTGATAAACTTTACTCGAAGTCTCGGAATCCCGGGCCTCGAATAGATATAGGGTTATGCACAAAAGATATGATAGGTCGAAGTGCCGGAGAGGCAGCATGGCCTTCACGACCCACCCTACAATCTACAAGGATGTTTTCAATGGTACTTTTAGGGTGGTAGAGAGCTAAGGTCGTGGTACCATCAGCAGCATTAAAAAGGTTAGTTTAAAAAAATTGATTTAAAGCGTTTATAAATAATCTGTAAATCTGTAAATAAATAAATCTGTAACTGTAAAAAACTTATTAAAAATTATTTATTTAATCGTTTTTGAATAAATAAAATATTTTTAACCATTATTTCAATAAAATATTAATATATTTAAACCACTAAATCAGTGGCGTGGCCAGAAATTTATTTTGGGGAGGGGACCAATACTGGGGCGTATGAAATACCCCCCAAGAAAAGCGGGGGGTCCGGGGATAAAAAATATTAAAATTTATAACAATAAAAATAAGTTATTTAAGTTTTCATAAACAAATCATACCAAAAATCAATAACATTGATATCACATGAAAAAAATAAGATGCTAAAACTGGACTCGTAGGTACCATAAGGTAATAATTTAAAGGGAATTGGGTGGTAAAGATAGTAAACCTTTTGATCAAAAGTGTAATTTAACAAATACTTAATGTATTCTTTACAAAAAAGGTCAAATAGAATAAACATTACAAAATATGTTTTGTTGTAGTGTGATTTGAAGTTTTCTGGGCTCTCTCCAAGCTCTCTTCAAGTTTTAATCCTATATCTCGATGATTAAAACCAAATATATAGTGATAAGCAAAAATCCACCACCACTCAGACAGCTTATTATAAATAATACAGTTATTGAAAAGGTGGAGACTACAACATATTTGGGAACTACAATCAACGAGAGTTAAAATGCCACTTTCTGAACTTAACAACTAAAATACGACTTCTCTGATGCTATGTGTTTCCTGTGCTCCTATATGGCGTTGAGTCATGGACTGTAACAGATGCAGCCAGTAAATGGTTGGAAGCATTTGAGATGTAGCTGTATCGACGTATACTAAGAATCCCTTGGACAGCCCCATGTTACAAACAAAAGAGTACTCGACATTTTAAACAAGGAAATGGAGATCATGAGTACAGTCAAAAGTCGGAAATTGGAATACTTAGGACACATCATGAGAAACAGCGAAAGATACGGTCTGTTGCAGCTTATCGTACAGGAAAAGGTGCTTGGAAGAAGGGACCAGGCAGAAGAAGGATCTAGTTGCTTAAAAACATGAGAACTTGGTTTGCAACCTCCACCACGGGTCTATTTAGGGCTGCAGTTGATAAAATAATTATTGTCAGAATGATCGCCAACGTCCGGTAACGGACAGGCACTGGAAGAAGAAGAAGAAGAAGAGATAGAGAGGTGTGCCAAACCATTAAAAAGACTTTAAGAAGTTGTACTGCGCAGGTATGAGTTTAAGCGTCGAAGGGTTGAAAATAATTTCTCAGCAGTGGCTGTTGTAATTGGCAATGTAGCCGCTGGTTTCAAATACTTTGAAAATTGATGGAAACATACGTTCATCACACTTATTCATGGATGACACAAAGTCTTGAGGTAAATCAGCGTTGGTCTTTTTAAAATTGATCCAACTTCTCCTCCACATTTTCATCTCGCCTTCAAGCTGAAAAGGATCGCACAAATAACTAGGCCATTGTTTTGAAACAACTTCACAGCATGATTTAATTCTGTCATCGTCAAGTTCTGCAAATTTTTTGGTAGTAAGCAGCACAAGCTTTCTAATACACTTTAGTGAGTTAAGAATCTATATTCATTTTTTAAAGTGGAAAGTCCAAGAATGGAATAAACAACGTAATTCTGAAATATTCACTTGTATTGTAGTTTGGTCTTGATGTTTGTTTTCCAATTATTCTAGGCATAGAGATGTTCATATCCATTTCTGTAGCAATATCTTCTGCGTCCTTGAACAACTCGTCAAAAGCTGATTCGAATTGTCTCTAATATTTTGAATTTACTATGCAGACACTTCGCCACGTCAACTCGGGGAGATTTTTTTGTTCTGCAGTAACTGCAATCAATAAATCTGTTAATCTTTTGAAGATATAAATGTTGACATACAATAGTTGAGATGTGGAAATATGTTTGTGTTGTACACAATTTTCCTGTGTCACAGGGAAGGATTTCTACAAGCTCTATCGAAATACCCAACATTTTTGCCAATTATATTACTCAGAAAATAAAAAAAAATCAAATATTTGGAAACGGTGCCAACAGAAAATGCGGAAGAAACGGAAAAAATATATGCCAGTACAAGACCTCCAAGATAACAACAAGACGTACCAAGATCAACAAATAAAAAACAATAATAAGACTTGTAGTGTATTTTTTTTTTATGAAAATAGTCGCAAAAAGGGTAGACCTATCGTGTGGGCCGCGGACGGCCCGCACTGCGACTATTAGAAGGGGAAGAGATTAAAGAAAGGAGATGATTGTGGACACGCTTTTTAAAAAGTTGCAGGTCATAGTTCTCTGGAAAAACTGATTTTGGAAGCTTATTCCATTCCGTAGCAGCCCTGTAAAAGAAGGATTCTTGATGAAGATTGGTCCTTGTAGTGTCAATCTTGAGAGTAAATGGGTGAGACTGATCAGCGTGCCGAGTTCTTCGGCCGAATGTGGCCAATGGTGGTACAAGAGTTTTTATTTCTCTGGAGCATCTGCCATGGAAATATCTGTAGAGCAATAACTGGTCTGCAACTCTTCTTCTATGTTCTAGAGGGTGAAGGGTATCTGTGAGAGTTGAGCTGTTTATCAAGCGAATGGCTCTTTTCTGAATGGAATCTAGAAGACGAAGAGAATGCCTTGGTGCTGAACCCCAAATGTGTGAGCAATACTTCAGTAGAGATCGGATTTGAGCCTTGTACGTCGTCAACAGTTGATCAGAAGTAAAAAACTTTCTGGCTTTCCACAGAAAACCTAGCCTTTGGCTTGCCGACTTTGCGATGTTAGCAACATGGTCATGCCAAGACATATTATTGGACACCGTGATTCCCAAAATCGAGATGGAGGGACTTGGTTCAAGGGTATCTACGGACATTGTGATGGGATGATTATAGTTGTGAAGCATAAACTCCGAGTCTTCAAAACACGATTACTCAGGAAAATATATGGTCCAAAACTAGATCCATTAACAAGACAATACCGAATCCGTACTAACAAAGAACTCGAGGATCTATATGGAGACTCTAATATTGTACGGAAGAAAGTACCAGTCAGGAAAAGACCAATGAGACGACCACGCCTCCGATGGAAAGATAATATTACAAAAGATCTAAGGGAAATGAATATTGATAGACCATTTGATGCCATGATGAACAGACAGTAATGGAGGACTATTGTGAAGTCAGCAAAAACCCACCCAGGGTTTTAAGCCATGGAGCAGTACCGGAAGAAAATAAATATGTTTGAAAAATTTAGTTGGGGGTCAAAATGGATACCCACATATTTTTATTTTATTTGCGCAACCAATTATGGATGGATATTATGGATAATTGTAGGTGCGTCCATTGGGAGACCTTATAAAATATTAAAAAAGAAAAAACCGTTTTTTTGCCTCGATAGAATCGTCTAAAAGTCATGGGGATTGGATGTCTTACATAAAATGCTTACGGGCCAATTAAATTTTTTTTTAAACACTGACAACGTTGTATGTATATAAATTTGTGACTCAACGTAACCAGACTCTTTGTGATGAACAAACAATACCGCTGCTTACGATGAGTATAGTTAAAGGAATTTGTAAGGATCTTAGCAGTGTGAAGATGCTGCCAACATTATTTTCAAAAAAAGCTAAAAATGAATTAGGACCTTTATGTACATTAAGTTTATTTTAGTATAGCTACGGTAGTTTTTTTTTTTAAAACTAACAGGACTCCCGAATTATTTTCGTTTTTTTGTTACTTGACGCGAAGCTCTTATGGAAAATGGAATTTAGAAAAACTGTATCTTCATTGGATATTTCCTTTTATCCGTGTACCAATTTAGAGTGATCACTATTTAGGACTGCAATCATTAAAATGGCTTTACTGTATTTGCCATTTAGGAATGATGCCATTATGATTGAAACAAGACACGATCTTTGTTGAAATATTTTTTAATATTTAATAAACAAAAATGAAACTACTTGTGTAGCTGAAACGTGTTTTTTTAAAAAAATACCGATAAATCGTTTCCCGTTTCATGTAATGCAATGTTAGCGGTAAATGGAACCCCAAAAAATGAAAATTGATCAACTTACATTTGCGCTTGAGGTTTGGTCTCCGATTTTTTTCTTTTCTTATTGACACCTGCTGTCAACGAGCTCATTTTACCCCAAACCGGGTCCTGCAGGTCGCACGGGCCAAGCCTGTAAACCAAAAAAACATTTCTTGTAAAATTTCAGAACATGCTCAAGCCGTTATTTTAACAATTATGAGGTTAGATTATATTTACTCATTAGTCACACCTTGAAATCGAACTTTCGTTCAACAAGGATTTTTCCTTTCAACTACTGACAAGTAGTTTAGAATTTTAATACCATGTAACAGGACAGTACTTACTGATTTTTATTTTTTGATATGCAATATATTTCGTAATAATTATTACTTAACTAAATTTTTAATCTTTTCGAATATGTCTACGTATTATTTCATCACGTTTGAATTGTTACATAAAAGTTTGGTTAATTAAATTCTTATTCAAGTCAATCGCTGTTAACTCATAATAGCATTATTATGACGGCATTTTAAGGAAATATTTAAAAATATCTTTTAAATGAGACAAGTTAGAAGGTACGAAATGCCACCTACACACTAGTAAGGCAAAAAAAAAGAGTAATGGGAACCCTGGACTCCCCAAAAATGGCAACTAACAAAGTAACTGAAATAGAAGAAAAGGATATAGAAACGTCATTAATGAAACTTAAGAACAGAAAAAGTCCAGGCCCAGACGGTATTCCAAAGATATCCGCAAACTACAGAGGCATAAACTTTCTAAATACCACCTCAAAACTAGTAGTAAAGATTATAACAAATAAAATAAATGAACTCACCACATTGGGCGATGAACAACAAGGATTCAGATCAGGAAGATCTTGTACAGATGCGGTAATTGTCCTGCGACAAATAACTGAAAAATCCACCGAGTATAACAAACCAGCCTTCATGTGTTTTATAGAAATGAAAATTGGCGTAAATATTGACCAGAAAAACAAAATACAAGCCAAATAAATAGTGGTATTCGACAAAATGAAGATATCTGCAGCAAAAACGAAATTCAAAAACACCCTATCAGATGCAAACTGGTTGTTGATGATAAAATTATACAACGGAATATGAAATTTAAATACCTAGGCATTGAAATATCAGGATACGGTGACATCGAGGCGGAGGTAAGAAATCAAGCGGCAAAAGCAGCACGAACCTCAGCTTACCTGAACGTTACAATCCTCCGAAACAAATATATCGGAATCGAAACCAAATCCCGAATCTACAAGGCGGCCATCCGACCAATATTAACATACACAGCGGAAACTAGACCGGATACATCGAACACAAAGAGAATATTAGAAACCACCGAAATGAAAATAGCGCGCAGGATCGCTGATGAAACACTTTTTGACAGGGAGAGAAACGAGGACATTAGAAGAAAATGTAAAATAGACAACGTAAATGAATGGATACTGGGAAGAAAGAGAGAGTGGAACGAACCATAAATCGGATGAATGACGACAGAATGGTCAAAATAACTAGAGACAAGTCGCCTTTTTGGCGCCGAAGCTTTGGAAGATCCCGCAAGAGATGGAGCGACAACCTATATAACAATTGAACGGCAGAAGATACGAAAAACATACTACATACAAATAGCCACGCCTTTTTCCCGTAGGGGTAGGCAGAGACCACTTCCTTCCACTTGCTACGGTTTTTACACACATCTTTTGCTTCCTCTACATTCATCAGTGTTCTCATGCATGCTCGTGGGTTGTTGGTACTCTTGACCTGGCCTTTCTTCAAAACAATGTTGATCTGATCGAGATATGTTCGCCGAGGTCGACCTCTACCGACTTACGTCCATTCACACTCGCCTTATAAATCTGTTTCGTCAACAATCATCCATCCTTTCTACGTGTCCAAACCATCTAAGCATTACTTTATCTACTTTGTAAGCACATCTTTTTTTACAGCACAGCGTTCTCTTATCTCACTAATTTTTACTTTATCCAACCGAGTCACTCTGGCTATACAATTCTCAAACTACTCATCTCCGCAGCATTAATCCTATTTTCACAAAGAAAAACAAGCAATTTGCTTACATTAAAGAAGGAAGAAGAAGACAAAAGTTAAAAAAACTAATGCGTATTTTAAAAAGATAACGTTTAAATATAAATTTTCAATTATTTCACTCAATATATATTTTTTTTTTATGTTCTGGTTCCCACGAAAAGGGATATCCTGTAATGTTCAAAGAACATTGTGGGAACCAAGGGAAAGAAGGTAGGAGTTGGTGTTCTTCTTAAATTTCTGGAGGTTGTATGCCTCGGGGAACACCTCCCTAGGCAATGAGTTCCAAAGCCTCGCAATTCGTTGGATATATATATATATATATATATATATATATATATATATATATATATAAATATATATATATATATATATATATATATATATTTGTCCAAGAATTAAAAATAACCCAATCATTGGTGGGGTCATTAAATTGTAATTTTTAAATAATATAAAATGCGTGTCAATTGTTTAAAATTATCGATCGGGCCTGTTGACCTCAATGTTTAAAACAAAAGAAATGTACTTAATTACTGTACAAAATATTGCGTAATAAATATTCAGTTGCTCAGAGCCCCCTCGAGTTTATGTAATTTTAAATTCAGTTAAGAAAACAATCGATTAATATTTAATTTTTTTTTTAATCGAATATTCAGTTTTGTTGAATTTATATTCTTCGTAAGGTGATCGAAATCGTTTTAATTTTTGTTTTTGAGTTTTGTTTTCACTGTAATTTATAGCATTTTGTAGCCATTAATTTTAAATTTAAATGTATTATTTATAATATTTACGTAAGTGGGATGTACGATCAAATTGGGAATGGAAAATTATGCAATATAAAGTCATTTGTATTGGTCGGTGGTATTATTTTGACGTAATAGTTTAACTTTTCAATAAAATAAAGATAATAATTAATGCAACATTTAAAATAACTTCTTAATAATATTGCTGCCGCCAAATTATACGAAATATTTTAGGACCAAACTAGTCCAAGAAACAAGGAAGCGGCACAATGTTAATTGTGCAAAAATTAATATCAAAAAAAAATTTTTCTAATGATCGTAGGAATTTATTTTCTTTAAAATGCGTAATATGATGCCAGGAATCCATTTTCATGAAAGTCATTTCTTTAAAAAACAAAATCAAAAAAATTATTTAAAAAAAAGATCTACAAAAATAGTGCAATTTTCAGTCATTTTTTGACCCTTAGAATTAAAAAAATATATATAGTTACAAATCCGGTCCTGTCGGCAACCGAGAAATCGACCGCGTCTAGGGTCCGTATTCGACCGCCTTGCTTTGTCGGCCGCCGAAGGGGTCCGGCAAGGTCGAGCAACCATCTCGAAGCCACGTCGAACTTTGGAGAAACAGGTGGAATGATCTAGAATTGTGATATGGAGATATAAAAGGGGAAACGATCATAACAAGAGACAGTATCGACTTATGTGTTTATGAATTAATAAATGTAAATAGTTATATAGAGTTGTAAAAGTTGTATAGCTAAGTGAATATTAAAGTGAGTCATAAAAATGGAATTTATTGTATTGAAATAAACATTGTTTTGTTATTGGATCGAGAGTTTTAATCGCCGAACCCAAGATAGAACTAAAATTCGTAACAATATACTTTTTCAATAATATAAAAGTAAAACTCACACAAAAAAATAAGCCCCAAATCGTTATTGTAGCATTATCCCCCAAGTAGAACTAGCTAAATTAAGAGAGCATATTTTTGGAGAAAACTTTATATATCTTGAAAAATAATCGATATTTATCAATTTTTCAAAAAAACACTTTTTTGGCTTGCCATAGGCTACACTTAACAGTAAGTAACAAGTTTGAATACGTTACAGTTAATGAGTTATAGAAAACCCGATTATTCTGGTACTTCCGATATAACTCGAAAAGTATCGATGATATCGAAAAATTAATCTTTAATAGATAGATGTTTTTAAAACCTACATTTACCTAATTTAACTTCTTTCGATCGGAGCTGTAGTTTTTTAGTTATTAACAAAAAACCGCTTTTCGCAACTTTGCCAATTTTTTAGGTTATGTTCGGTAATCAGGATCGAGTCGCATGAAATAGAAACTCATCCTGAATTTTAATTTCATTTACGCTCATATATATTTTTTGATATTAATTTTTGCGCGCACTTTTCCCTATTGCTTGGACTAAACTCTGAAGAAGGAAAGTGAAAAGTGAGATATAACAGACATAACGAGGAAAAAATACTTTCTACGGATACATTAATAAAATAATTGAAGACCGACAGACGAAACGAATTATCAATTATTTAAACAGTTGACAAGGATCAAATGAGACATGAAAGAAATGAAAATTAATGGCGAGAAGATCAGAAAATTCAAGGGTGTTCAGACTATTTCATAACGACAAAAACGTGAACACATATTGTTCCAGTGTAGCCAAAATTTAGGTCCAAAAAAAAAGAGAGTATATTCCTTTATTTACGGATGACATGCGGACGGTCAATGTAATAAGGAACACCCGGTGCAAAGATGGAAAGGGCGGTCGGAGTCGTCGCCGTGGTAAAAAGTCAATCGATACCCCGTCCGGGGTAACGACGCGACGATGCGAGAGACGGCTTCACGAAGGCGTCTCGACGTCGAGCGTCGTCACGCAACAGGCTATCGACGCTTGCGCATTTTTATACTTTCCGATCGACGTTATTCGCGTAGGGCGCGCGCTGTTGTCGGGTCGAATATGAAAATAATTAACTGAAAAATATTCGATTAGTCCTGCCGTTTCAATTTTACGTCTAATAACTTGCACGAGAACTCCGAGTAACGAAAGACCTCTTTAGAAGGGCTCTTTTAAGTCTCTCTACCGAGATCACTTACACCATTTAACCACCAACCCTCAGTACTACATTTATACCGGTCTGTCTCCCGAGCCAAAATACCCGAGATTCAGGGGTCACGATCAAACGTAAACCACATTATCCAAAAATGATTTGCTCTAAGGGAGCATACAGTTGGCGAACCAACATCGTTTTAATTCAAATAACTTTAAATCTAATTCCTGTTGAATGATACCATTTTGTACAATTACCTATTTTTTGGAATATGCCATGTCACCTAGATCAAACTAAGTGATATTTTTTAAATGTAGCAATAAGCGACTCGTTTTGGTGGGATTTTGGATATTTTTATTCAAAATTGTGCTCTTATCCGAAGCCTCTATGATAAATAGTGTTTGAAGACCGATTTAAACTTACGTGTCTCATGCATAAGTTTCCATTTACTAACGAATAAATTTCAAAGTTATGTTAATTGGACATATGAGCGTCGACTGACTGGTATTTTACACAGGCATTGTTAAGTTGTCAAGTAAATTTTGTATTATCATAACGCCATCTTTGAATAGGTCTAGCAAACCATTCTGATACACATGTGGAATTATTATTATTTTTATAAACTGTGGAGCAGTGGTCAGGAAAAAAACTGCAATATTTATCATTGTAGAAAATAATGAATCATCAAATTAAGAGGAACTGTACAAGGTTTTTTGAAACCTGAATGTGTGCCACCTGATACAATTAAAACGAAGAATTAAAAAAAAAATAGAAACAAGTTCAAGTTTTTAGTATATGCGAATAAAAGTTACCGTTTCTCCGAATGAAAAACTCGTTTGTTGCTACGAAGTAGTAGAACTATTTACATAAACAAATTGTGAAAGTTTAGCTAATAAATTTAGCAAATAAAGGAACAGTTAAGTGAATTTTTCAGGCTGAAGTTGGGAGGTTAAAAAAAAACACTTCTATCTAAATGATCGTCTAATCGCCTAAATGGTGAAGCATTTTTAAAAAATGGAGACTCTGATAAAGGACACGGTTGGTCGAAAAAGAATGCCAACAAACTAAATAGGTAAAACCCGTTAATATTTAGTTTATTAAACAATAATAAACAAGAATTTTTTCATGCGTAGAAGGACGAGATTTGGGAGGATTAAAACCAAACCAGAAGCAGCAGCAGCAAAAGTTATGTTAATCATTTGTAGAGACACTGAAGGACTACACATACCGTTATTGCTACGTTGTAGTTCTAGTGTTTTATTTCTTTATAAAATTCAAGAAACTACGCATAAGATGTTAAGAACGTTAATAGGTTGAACACCATAAAAAATACCTCGTTAGTTCGATACGTTGTAAAACATCTTGTTACGGATTGCGGTGAACGAAGTCCGCCCCTGTCCTATTGTTTAGCTCGAGGCAATGGTGCGGTTTTTGGATGTCATTCAAAAGAGCGGATGATTTATTACCGCGGGCGGCGAATGTTCGCTATATTTCCGGAGAGGAAACGTTCTTTCGGCTAATAATTTGTTGGGTATATTTAAGGATAGCGGCCGCGGAAGAGTTTAGCTGAATTTAATTATAAAGTGTTATAGTTTTGAAAAGATCGTATAAAGTTTGTGAATGTCTAAGTGATTTATCAAGTAAGAATTTACTGTATAGAAAGATTACAATAAATTGCTGTTTTTTTTTCTGTACTGGGTGTTTTTAAATTATCGAACCCAAGAATCGTAACAATATCATATCTATTGTCGTATATCTATAAATTCAAGGATATTCGTACGCGTTGCAACGTGGGGTCCTTGGCATACGTAGGTCGGGAATTCACTCTCAGCTGAGATTATTCTACCTTGTAAAATATAAATTTATCCAGCAGCCTTCATACGTTAAAAAAAAAACATAAGAACAAAGGAAGCACACGATGTTTCCGCAAAAATAGGACACATCATAAAATGTCTAGATCATCAGTGAGTATATGTGCGTGTCTTGTATGCTTTCAAAATTTCATTTTTGGAAATTTATTACAGCCACATTGGAGTTTTATTTAATTAAAGTTTAGAAAGCGAGCATATAGGGAAAAATCACGTAGCGCGAGATGGCGCTGACAATGACAAAATATCGGATCGAGGTATGAACAACAAATATTTTGTCATTTGATCACTTGTAAAAACAAAAACAAATTAGAAATCGTGGTGGAGCATACAATGAATGAACACCAAGACAAAGTATGTTAAATCTGATAAGAATACTTGCAGACAAAAGTAGGGGAAAAAATAGAACCTATCGAAAATGTGACATCAAAAAATAGCGCAGATTATCCTTGAATTCCGACAAATATATGCAAAACAGAAAAAGTAAGTACCTACGTATATGATTCTGTAGTCGAGCATGTGATTATTATGTACAGTACAACAAACAACTGTTCGAAAGAAGTACCGGAGGCACAAATTCCTATGGACGTTAGTATGTAATTAAAGAAAAAAATTTAAATCTTTCTGTAATACTACCCATTCAAAATGCAAGTATGCTCCGCCACTGAAGCGCATAATACCGTGTCGGTGGGGAAGGGGTTACTTCCAAAGTTTCGAAACAGTTTTATGGTCGATTTTAAAGTTCCTTTTATGTGTCATGCATCATATTATTACTCTTTCCATTGTAGTCGATTCGTTTTATTCATTTTTTTTTTGTCTTTGATGTCTGGCACAAGAGGGTGTTTCTATTCGGCAATAAATTAAAAAAATAATAAGCAATAAATACCCTGTACAGTGCCAGTACAATAATTATAACGATGAGGATAAAAGTGACAATAGCTAATCAACTCTGGGTGATGGGCTGGCCCCAACGTTTTTCAACATCAGCCTTGAATATGTCAAAAGGAAAATGACAATCAATCCAATGAACAGTCTGAGTAATAGATCCTCACAATTAGCAGTATACGCAGATGACATCAATATAATGGGACGGTCAATGACTACGATAAAAGAGATTTAGGTAGACCTGGAAAATAAAGCCAGCAATCTGGAACAAGTAACAGATTTTACTTACCTTAGAGTAAACTTATCCAAGTATAAAAGTGAGGAACCAGAGATTCGAAGAGTTGCCCAGGTAAACAAAGCATAATCCGCCCTCCTATACGTACTCAGATCCCGTAATGTACACCCAAATAACAATATTTTAATATATAAGAGCATCATCAGACCCATAATTACATATGGATGCGAAACATGGATCATAACACAAAAAAATGGCATACTACTACATCAACGCTTTTAAAAGAAAGATTCTGAGACACATATTTGGACCAAAAGAAGAAGATGTAATGTGAAGATCAAGATACAACCACGAATTATATGAGAAATATAAAGGGATCTGGATTTGCCAGAATATAAAGACTAAGGTGGGCTGGTCATGTAGTTAGAATGGGGAAGCGAAGAATGCCAAGGAGTGTCCTTGAATCGAGAATGGAGGGGCGCAGACCGATAGAAAGACCCCGGAAAAGGTGGCAGGAAGAGCTCGCAGAGGACGCAAATAATATCTTGAATGGCCAGCGATCGAGATGGATGGGGGAGAAAACTGAGGGAGGCCAAGGCCCGAAGGAACGAGAAAAAAACAAAATAAATTTGGGCATCCTGTACATAACCTATAAAGTAGACCCATGTTTTAAGTATACAACCTGAAATTTTTCAAAATCCTAATATGATGGCCCAATTCTGACTCCAAATATGGATTTTACACAGTGGATTATTTCGAAAATGACCTCTAACTGTCCAACAACAAACAAGATTCCATTTTTTGTAGACCTGTGTTGATCAATTACACAGGTCTACAAAAAGTGAAGACAAATATCTTAAAATCATGACGTGATGTAGACCTGCGTTATTTCGTTCGAAATATTTAGACCAATCGTAACGCGCGGGTAAAGATTCGACTATTAAGTCGTAATTAAATATGCTGCTGAATTAACTGCGGCTTGTTCCAAGCTGGGCTTAATTGCTAACGGTAAAACTCCAATTAAAAATTATGTAAAAAAAATTCGAGTACTTTTTTCTTCAACTTTACTTTTTTGTTAGCGGCGGATGTAGAAATTTTCTGATACCTTGGCCCAATCATCGCGTATCGTTTTCGAGAATGTGTAGCATTAATTAGATATTAACAGTTTTTCAATACCGTACCCATATCTCTAAATCAACTATTAAGCAACCGATTTCAATAACACTTTCAGGCTTAATTATCAAATAGTTAATTTATTCATCAAACAAACTACTACTTATCGTGATATTTTTTTCTTAATTTCAACACGACGACGACGAAATTAAAGATTCTACAGATTCGGAATTAAATTTTGGTGTTTCAAAATGAGAAATTTTGCAAAATAAAAATCAATTTGAACGTTTTTTCGTCAACATTTTCAGAAAAACGCAGATACCCGTTGCGCGCCGGCGCCAACGACGAGGAGTAGTCTGGGCGTGGTAAGATGTAGATATGCTCTGAGGTGTGGGCAGCTTCACCACCGGAACCTCCGTTGCCTTGATTCACCTGCTCTTCGACGACGTCTTTCGCTGCGTAGTTGTTTGGATCCTTCGATAACTCAGTAACGCTGGCTCGATCTGTTTTCTATTACCATAGGCCGCCAAAGGGTTTACTGCCTTTTATCGCCCTGAATTTTGTTATCGCAGTAAATGAAACAACACACTTGTCATCGAGAATATATTGTTTAACTTTAATACATGGAGCTAACAGTTTAAAGCCTCCTGTATCTTCGGAATAATTTCACTGGTTGTTAGCTTTGAATTTGATGTATTTTATTTGATTATATTGATGTGCATTTTACCACGTGGTGATTTAACGCAGTGCTCTGAACGCTAAAGGTGTTCGTGCCTCGGCTGATGATATGCAAAAGAGAACGAGAAGCCGGAAACTGTTTCGAATGTGGCTTCTTCTCGCGTTAAATTCAGCGTTTTTGATTGGCCACTGTATGGTCACGTGACCGTACAACCGGTTGCTAAAAATTGCGCGCGACGATTTCGGTATGTTCTGGAATAATAAATAATTTCTTTTAGTTGATTTTTGTCGGCGTCAGGGCCGTACTGAGTAGTTTTAAAAAATCAAGGAATTTCTCAAAGAGGTTGGAAGTACTGATTTCCAACACCCGTCATTTTTTAATAAAGGTAGACACTCTTTTGCGGTATTTTTGACTCCATTAATTTCAACCGCCCATTAATTATTGAGAAATTTGATTTTAAATGTGAAACTTTATTTGAAAATAATCCACAGTATTTAGACAAACGTTTTCCACGGCATTGGATTGGGAGAAGGGGCAGCATTGAAAGGCCTACACGATCGCCAGATTTAGCGCCCATCGATTTCTTTTTGTGGGGACATCTGAAAAGTAAAATCTATAAAACACAACCAGCGTCGTTGGAAGATTTGCGTCAAAGAATCGTTGACGAGTGCCGTCGAATTACTCCGAAAATTCTTCGGAATGTGCGTGAACGTTTTAAACAAAATCTTTATTATTGTATGGAAAAAATATTATATAGTTAAATACACGTACATACACACGCTTTTTGATTATTTTCTCGCAAATAAAAAATCCATCATTGTTATCATTTAATTCAAGTATAAATACGACCCGATAAGACGGTTTAAAAGAGCGGCGTTCGGTTGCGAAGCGAAAAAAATTGAGAGCTACAAATAATACGATCAAGATAATTATAAAACAAAAGAGGCAGTGTCGGATTCGGAGGAAAGCGCGAGTCTCCCGGGCCCAAAAAACTTCTTTAGCTATTTTTTTTTGTTAAATTTCGATTGTATCGATTTTGAGAAAAGGGTACTTCGTACAAACATTCCTGGGAGTAAGTTCCTGATATCGGAGGGCTTTAAGAAGGCCACTTCCAGGAACTTGAGACTCTTGCAGAAAAGCGCTGGGTATTTGCAATGATGCAACTAGAAATAAGGATCAAAAGTTTAGTGCAACCTGTACCCGACCTCAAAAGTAGCAAAATCCCATTTTTTGAGTGCATAACCTCAAAATTCTTAAAATCATGACGTTATCATGACGATTCTGACCTTAATTCGGATTAAACACAGCCAAACTATTGAGAATTATAAGCGCAGGTTTCATTTAAATGAAACACGTATGGTTGGTTTGTATTGTCGATCAGAACAGTATAAAGATTTACAAGAGACTAAAATTACTTTTATTATTTTAAAATACCCTTTTTAACTAAAGTAGCAGGCCGATAAAAATGTTCACCAGATGTTTATTTATTTCAGCCTCTGGGGGTGGTCTACCTTACCTAACGGTTTATTTTATTACCGCTTTGGAAAGTACCACGAGGACACTCAGTTTTATTTTTGCATCATAAATATTATTATATATAATGCCGGGGTCCCTCAGGGTTCCATCCTTTCCCCCTCCTTATTTATTTTACACATCAACGACCTCTTGAAAACCACCACGAACCCCATTTACAGATTCGCAGACGACAGTATACTTGTCTCAACTTTCACATCCTATCGATCACTTTCGGTGAATGATACAAATAGACTCTGGCAGGAACAGGTTGATTCCATCAATAGAGATCTTGAAGCAATCGTCGAGTGGGGAACCAACAATCTTGTTCAGTTCAACGCCCAGAAAACACAAAGCTCCACGTTTTCCAATAAAGTGAATTACTCAAATCATTCCATCACAATGTCCGGAAATATCCTTGAATCAAGTCCCTCCATCTCGATTTTGGGAGTCACGGTGTCCAATAATATGTCTTGGCATGACCATGTTGCTAACATCGCAAAGTCAGCAAGCCAGAGGCTAGGTTTTCTGTGGAAAGCTAGAAACTTTTTTACTTCTGATCAACTGTTGACGATGTCCAAGGCTCAAATCCGACCTCTACTGGTGTATTGCTCGCAAATTTGGGGTTCAGCACCAAGGCATTCTCTTCGTCTTCTAGATTCCATTCAGAAAAGGGCCATTCGGTTGATAAACAGCTCAACTCTCACAGATACCCTTCACCCTCTAGAACATAGAAGAAGAGTTGCAGACCAGTCATTACTCTACAGATATTTCCATGGCAGATGCTCCAGAGAAATAAAAACTTTTGTACCACCATTGGCCACATCCGGCCGAAGAATTCGGTACGCTGATCAGTCTCACCCATTTACTCTCAAGATTGACACTACAAGGACCAATCTTCATCAAGAATCCTTCTTTTACAGGGCTGCTACGGAATGGAATAAGCTTCCAAAATCAGTTTTTCCAGAGAACCATGACCTGCAACTTTTCAAAAAGCGGGTCCACAATCATTTCCTTTCTATAGTCGCAGTGCGAGCCGTCCGCGGCCCACACGATAGGTCTACCCTTTTTGCGACTATTTTCATTAAAAAAAAAAATTATTTTTCAAAAAATCTTCAGCTGCCCGCCAACAAAACCTTATTTATGGACCTGCGTTATTCAGAAAACGCAGTTTTTATTTATTTAAAGTATATCGTTTCCGAATAAAACTTTCACTTATTATTATTATAACGCGGTTGAAATTTGCCAAAAAACGAATCTTACAATGCTACACTTTGCTCCCGTTGGGGCTTTTTCTAAATAAACTAATATTATGCAACTAGATATTAAATATATATCAGTTTCGTTTCATTCTAATTACGAATAGTTATTAAAAACGTTAAAAGGTTAAAATGAGTAACCGCAAATTTAGAGTATTTTCATAATTTAACGCAACGTGTAATTTCTCAATAGACAACAATGTGACATAATTTTTATCTTGAAATTCGCTATTGCATTAAACGGTTTCAAAGTTACAGAAAAAACATAAATTTTTTATTATTTTTATTATTTATTTATTTACCTTACCTCGATGGTAATATAATTGCCCGAACGAAATTATTTAAACAACGTTGTTTTTTGTTTATCGTTTTTTAACAAACACTCCGATTATTGCACGCATTAAAATGTTATACCGAATACACGAAAATGTCCGCCTGCTACTAACATGATTTTATCTTAATTTGGATTTAATATCTACGAGTATATACAAGTACATAAGTTTATATAAAAGTATATAAGCGAATGAGATATGAAACGCGATAAAATACTTTTATCAAAAATATCGCGATTTAAAAATTGTTGTTTTGGAAAATGTTATGATTTTTTATTTTATAATTTTATTTGATCCAATTACTGCAAACGGGTCTTTAAAAAAAATGCTATGTTTTAAATAGTCATTCTGATTTTGAAACTGTAGTTAGGCTTTATCCAAGTCGGTGGCAAAAACAGTGGAAAACTATTATAAAAATAAGAAAACACCACCACCAGGAAGAGAAGAAAAGAACAGGGTCAAGGTCGACATCGAAAACACCCTCAAACACATGCATAACAATAAAGCTCCAGGGGAAGATGGTATTATGGTAGAGATGATAAAATACGGAGGCAATTCTGTAACATCCTATATTTAAAGATTGTTTAATTATTGCCCCATTACTATGGACCCCCTACAGATAATGAATCGATGATAGACACACAAACATTATCAAACATATATATGAAAACGCTACATCACAAATAATGAGAACACAGGAAAAAACAAACAAACAATTCGCATTGGTTATGGAGGACATGTTTAAAGAGTTAAACAGGCAGAAGAACATCTTTGTAAAAAAGCCTTAATTTATTTAAAATGCAACGCCTCTTAAAAAAGAAACGCGTAGGTCTCCCCTTCACTACGAGGATCACCCCTAAAGGTTACAGTTCACCGCACAATCCAACTCTTCTCACGAAGTTCAAGGTTGTATGGGGTGAAAATTTTCTTAAAATCGGTTCTAGGTTAGTATAACCAAATATGGTGAACCTTATTCTTCCGAGGCCGGGGCATGAACATAGTATATGTTCAGCAGTTTCGTCTTCCACGCAGCAAAACCGACAGTCCGTTTGTTGATTAAGACCTATCCTTCCGAGGTGGTATCTTAGACGACAGCGGTTCGGCCATGGAATGCGCCATCAAGAAAAGTACAAGATATTACTGTTGAGATGACAACCACGATGGCATTATTGTTATTATTACATTTTATTATCTGTCAGAATAAACATTGCTTTCCTTCTGGTTCAGACTAGCTTATATCAGGCTATGAGCCTTTTGCTGATTGAAATCGCTGATTTCGAGGCGAAATTTTTATCAGGGAATCGGCACAGATTAAGTGAGAGTCGTAGGACAATTTGAATATGGCTAATTTCAATACATCGAGAAACTTCTTGGTCACGAAAATTACAACACGTGGCTGGAGACGATTCAAGCTGTTTTGGAACTGGAGGATCAATGGACTGGCGTTGTGGATGTACAAGTTGATAGTGATGGAAAAGTAACATCTCGAGTTGATGAAGCGAAAGACAGAAAAGCACGAGCGAAGATCAAATTAGCGATTGATTCTTCTCTTTATTCTCATCTCAAGGACAAAAACACCCCCTATGACCTTTGGAAATGCGTTAAAGATCTTTTTGCCGGCAAGGGTTTGAATTGCAAGGTTAGCCTGTTGAGTAAATTATGTAACATCAAGCTTATCGACTGCGAATCCATGGCTGAGTATGTGCATTTGATTATTTCTACGGTACATCAAATAAGTGACCTGGCTTTGCTTTTGACGAAGAAATGTTGGGAGCATTTATCGATTGGATTATATCAAAATCAAGAACCAAACAGCCGATGTTCTCACAAAGCTTTAGGAAAATCCAAAGTTGAGAAATTTCGAGTCCAGCTAGGTCTGAAGTCACATGGTTGAGGAGGAGTGTTGAGATGACAACCACGATGACATTATTGTTATTATTATATTTTATTATCTGTCAGAATAAACATTGCTTTCCTTCTGGTTCAGACTAGCTTATATTAATTACAATTTGTTACGAAAGAAAAAATCATGGGAAAAAGAAGTGTTGGTCGCCGTACAACTTACTGGCTCAAGAACCTCCGCCAATGGTTCGGAAAAACTTCAGCAGCTGTAAATAAGACCATGATTGTTAGTATGATAGTTAACATGAAAGCCAACTATCGATAAACGGTCTCGACACCTTAAGAAGAAGAAGAACCTAACGTCCTAACCCAACACCAACAGTACCTGGTAAAGTTTGAAAATGCGGGGACGTATAAGAAAAGACCCAAAATGCCACTCCCAGCTTCTTAAATTTAGTGACGAAAGGTCAACTAGGTTATTTGGTGGTGGTAGTAAATTTCCCAGTCGATTGTACACATGTGTTCAATTGGGGAAAAGTCTGAGGACCGAGGAGGCCATGAAAGCAAGGTCATGTTATTTTTTTGTAAGGACCATGGTGTTACCATTGAAAAGGGGTGGAACTAACCCTAATGAAAACCTTTAAGTTTAACACCCATTTTTCCGCGTCATTGTCGAGCATACTATGTATATGCCCAAACTAGTTTTTGGTTGCATTCGTAAATAAAATGTTGTCACTTTGTGTCACAAACACGCGTGTTATGTAAATGATCGATAATTGCATGACATTTTATAACCTACTTGATGAATATATTTATTTTAATTGGATTTTAAATTTTAAATTGAGCAACTTACTTAACAACGTTTCGGTAATAATTTTCCACAGACGAAAAGAATTCCTACTCTTTTGGATAATTTAAAACTTTTTTGCCTCATAGTTTCGGTTTCGTTAATTAATTTTATAGCTAGTTAAATGTATATGCATATATTTTTTTATTTACGTAAGTTTGAATCGAATCTATTTTTAAAACGTCAAAGTCACAAATAAAACTCGTCTTTCGGAAATGATTAGATACATAAATGTATGAAATATTTTACTACCATTTTTTTTTGTTTCTCGTTAATTAGCCAGGATGTTGTTAGAATATACGGAGGGGTATAAAAATATAAATTTTGTTCATTATTTTATGCTATATTTTTCCGAGTATAAATCATGAATAATAATATGCAATTATTATAATTCAAAATTCTTCAAAAACATGTTGTTTAGTCGAGGTGTTTGATCTCCGTCGACTAGTTTATTTATGTAAAATCTTTTTAATTAAACATACACACGAAACAAATATTTTTTCGACGTAAGTATTTTCTACTAAAAAAAAAAAATTGAGTGGCGTTGGCCAAAACGAAGGACGTTCGGTGAATGTTACTAATGACTAATTAATGATATTAACAGGTAACATTTAGAAGAATATTTAAATAATACTGAGTTTGGAGCGTGGTCGCATAAACCTGCTAACTAAATGCAGAATATGCATACAATCTACGTCATAAAACGTTTTAAAAACTAGCAAAAACTTTTTAGCTGACGACGAAATGATTCGCTAGTTGTTCGACTCGATTGATATAAGTTTGGGACACACGCACGTGGTCGCTATGTGAATGCGCAGAGGTTTGTTTACTGTCGGTTACCATAAGAACAGCAACCACCAGGTGCGTAGATCTAAGGCTTTGCACTAAGCAGCTACCTATTTGTTTGGTCGAGTCTTACAACGATTTACTTGAGTTCTTGTTTTTCAATAATTATTTTTGGGTTGATTATTTATCGCTGGTGCGCAACAAAAGAATTGGTATGTTGCAGTAAAAAAAGAGTTTTAATAAAAAATAGCTGCATCTCCAAAAAAATTTACATCTAGAATTGTTATATATATATATATAAATATATATATATATATATATATATATATATATATATATATATATATATATATATATATATATATAAATTTGTGAAATATAAATAAACAATTAGAACAAAATGAAATAAATTAGGTCTTTAATAAAATATTTACCGTGCTAAAAAAAATATTAAAAATGTCAGAAATGAAATATTAACCGTGCTGTGATTAAAACTGACACAACGCTGATTTGTCGAATTGAAGGCCGCGCAAGTGATTGGTTCGATTACATGGTTAGTACCGCAGAAAATCTTCGATCGCTTAGTTTATATCCCATCGATATACACTCAAAATTTAGTACAGTGTGATTCATTTATATAGACGACAGGGTGTTAATAAAAAAGTGCGACAAATTTCAGGGGGTGATTCTGCATGAAAAATAATGACAGTTTGCTATATAAACATATGTCGGCAAAAGCTTCGTTTTCAGAGATACGGGTTCGGGTTTAAAGAAATGATAAATAAGCGTTAAGATGTTAAGATGTATATGAAAAAAAGGCAAGAGAGATTTTTGTCACAAATTTATCGAGGAATTCAAACATGATTTTTAATTTGAAATATTTCAGTGCCGTACCATTTTTTTCTTAAAAAAATTGGGATCATTACCCGTACGCGCGCCAATGATGAACATAAAATTCTTAATTGCATGACAAAAAATGCGCAATAACTATCTCTTAAAACCCACCAAATTTCATTTCCATATCTCGACCGACTTCAGAGCAATAAATAAATCGTCAGTATTTAAAAAAAAAAAACTTTAACACCCCACAGTTCAATAATATACGATAATAATATAAGGGAAAAGGGATTCAAAGAAACAGATCTGTTGGTAGACGTCAGAGCTCCTGGTTGAAAGACCTCAGAAGATGGTTCGGGTGCACTTCCATTAAAATCTTTCCAGCTGCTGTGTCCAGAACTGTGTTAGCTATATGGATCGCCAAACTTCGAAGGGAGAGGGCGTCATAAAAAGAAGAATATAATAACTGCCGGGGTCCCCCAGGGTTCCATCCTGTCCCCCACCTTATTTCTTTTACACATCAACGACCTCTTGAAAACCACCACGAACCCCATTTACATTTTCGCAGACGATAGTACACTTGTCTCAACTTTCACATCCTATCGATCACTTTCGGTGAATGATACAAATAGACTCAGGCAGGAATAGGTTGATTCCATCAATAGAGATCTTAAAGCAATCGCCGAGTGGGGAACCAACAATCTTGTTCAGTTCAACGTCTAAAAAACACAAAGTGCCACGTTTTCCAAGAAAGTGAATTCCTCAAATCATCCCATCACAATGTCTGGAAATACCCTTGAACCAAGTCCCTCCATCTCGATTTTGGGAATCACGGTGTCCAATAATATGTCTTGGCATGACCATGTTGCTAACATCGCAAAGTCGGCAAGCCAGAGGCTAGGTTTTCTGTGGAAAGCCAGAAAGTTTTTTACTCCTGATCAACTGTTGACGACGTACAAGGCTCAAATCCGACCTCTACTGGAGTATTGCTCGCACATTTGGGGTTCAGCACCAAGGCATTCTCTTCGTCTTTTAGATTCCATTCAAAAAAGATCCATTCGCTTGATAAACAGCTCAACTCTCACAGATACCCTTCACCCTCTAGAACATAGAAGAAGAGTTGCAGACCAGTCATTGCTCTACAAATATTTCCATAGCAGATGCTCAAGAGAAATAAAAACTCTTGTACCACCATTGGCCACATTCGGCCGAAGAACTCGGCACGCTGATCAGTCTCACCCATTTACTCTCAAGTTTGACACTACAAGGACCAATCTTCATCAAGAATCCTTTTACAGGGCTGCTACGGAATGGAATAAGCTTCCAAAATAAGTTTTTCCAGAAAACTATGACCTGCAACTTTTTAAAAAGCGTGTCCACAATTATTTTCTTTCTGTAATCCCTTCCCCTTCTAATAGGTCTACCCTTTTTGCGAATATTTTCTTAAAAAAAAAAAACCTACAAGTATTAAATGATGTCATTAACTAGCAGCAGTTGCTGGATATTTTGCTGCATGAATATCATTATCAAAAAAAAAGATTAAATAGAAACCTCAAACAATTAAACATACAGGAAACTAGACGACGTGTCCTTGATTTTTATATTTTAAATAATATTGAACGTAAATTCCAATATATCAACTCTGAAATCTACCGCACGAGATTAAGCATTTCCCAAGTATATGATAATCCTAAGTTGACGAAAATAATATTGGGATAGGTCGCACTGTTCCTGTTTTATTTCGATTTCATAAACAAATGCTGTTTCTTCAAACAAAATTCTGTTAATAATTAGAATCTCGATTTTTAAAATTATCTTTTTCAGCTATTTGATTAAACTTTGTTACACATTTTTATTTTCATTCAAATCGCTTTACTAATTTTTTTGTGTGGAAAAAGATAAATTAATACGCTAAGTAAATAAAATAATACGAATTTTACGTACTGTAAACAAATAGTAAAAAACTTGTTTATTTATACCAGAATATAAAAACCAAGTTTGGCTATTAAAAAAAAACATTTTATTACAAATAAGAGGTGGACTTTTCTAAACACACATTGAACACTTGTAAATAAATTTATAATCGATATTTAACAAACGAATATTCGTCACATTGCCACTGAAAATTTATTAAAAAATTTGGCAACTTTTTTTTTTTTCATGAAAATAGTCGCAAAAAGGGGTGGACCTATCGTGTGGGCCGCGGACGGCCCGCACTGCGACTATTAGAAGGGAAAGGGATTATAGAAAGGAAATGATTGTGGACACGCTTTTTAAAAAGTTGCTTTTTAAAGAAAACCTAGCCTCTGGGCTTGCCGACTTTGCGATGTTAGCAACATGGTCATGCCAAGACATATTATTGGACACCGTGACTCCCAAAATCGAGATGGAGGGACTTGGTTCAAGGGTATTTCCGGACATTGTGATGGGATGATTTGAGGAATTCACTTTCTTGGAAAACATGGCACTTTGTGTTTTTTGGGAGTTGAACTGAACAAGATTGTTGGTTCTCCACTCGACGATTGCTTTAAGATCTCTATTGATGGAATCAACCTGTTCCTGCCAGAGTCTATTTGTATCATTCACCGAAAGTGATCGATAGGAAAGTTGAGACAAGTGTGCTATCGTCTGCGAAACTGTAAATGGGGTTCGTGGTGGTTTTCAAGAGGTCGTTGATGTGTAAAAGAAATAAGGTGGGGGACAGGATGAAACCCTGGGGGACCCCGGCATTAGTTTTAAACTCATCGGAAGAAATACCGTCAACTGCCACATGTAAGGAGCGATCTTGCATGAAGCTCAAGAGCCATTAGCGTAGTTTGGTTGGGAGACCGTAGGCAGATAATTTACTTAACAATGCCTGGTGCCAAACGCGGTCAAAGGCTTTAGATATATCCAAGGCTATTGCACGGGATTCACCAAACTTTTCAATAGTGTTTGTCCAGAGCTGAGTGACATAAGCCAGCAAATCTCCAGTAGACCGATTCATTCATTTTAAGGACTGTCACTAGAGTGGAGCGGGGCAATTGGAATGCGCTTATTTACGCAGTGTATAAGCTGTCAGGATTGCAACTTTACAACCCAAAAAATAAGTTCATAAAATCAAACGATAATTTATTTTAAAAAGTATTATATTCTCTCTTAATTGAACACTGATGGAATGCGCGTCCATTTACGCAGTGTCACTGATGCGCTAACTTAAAACATATTGTTTATTTTAATATCAAAAAATATTACCAACATTTTCTTAAAAAATCTGACAATAAAGCAACTCACATATGCGTAAAGAAACTCGTATGACGAGGATGTTCCAGTACCTTAGCGACCGATCTAGAATTTTCTGGACACGGATTAGAATAAATTATAGTATAAAAAAAATTAACAATTTCTTGGTAAATGGAATAGTTTTTAACACGCTGATTCACTCAATCCAATATACTCGCGAGAAACGTGCCGAGAGATGAATGGCAAGAGGGTGAGTAAAACAAATCGAACTAAAAAGCGAAAAATAAATTATAATTTAAAAAAACTAAAAAACACGCTTTTAGAGTTAATCAAACTAAAAAGTAAAAAATAATTCTTAACATAGGAATAAAATTACTGACGAGAAAATTAATGTCACTGTTCTAAAAGCGTGGGGGGTGCTTTCATTCCGAAACGCAGAGTTAGTTTAAAAATGTCACACAAAGCATCCCACGCTTTTAGAACAGTGACATTAATTTTCTCGTCAGTAATTTTATTCTTATGTTAAGAATTATTTTTCACTTTTTAATTTGATTAACTCTAAAAGCGTGTTTTTTAGTTTTTTTAAACTATAATTTAGTTTTACGTAAAACAGCTACGTAAGAGTTATTTTCAACATTTTTACTCTTGTTTGTTAAAAAAAAGTAAACGGTAAAAACTTCCAAAAAAATTCTGAGTGGCTTATTATGAATCAATTGACCAAGTTTTATCAATATCGCTTTGGTTTAAAATCTTGAGTAACAATCCTTAAGACACTGTGACGTAGTTGTTCCATATACTATCGAAACGTTTTACATAAAACAGCCGGAGTGGTAGTTTGCATATTATTATGCACGTGAAGGAAAATAAATGACTTTAAAGTCACGTCGAAGCTTTCGGTGATTTCATAGTACACTGTTTAGCTATCAAACCGAATGATAAATTTCTCATTTACATTTTTACTAACATTAACATGTTTGTGCAGTATACCATTAAGTTAGGGACGGAAATTCACACGATTAGAACAATAATGCTTATAATCTGGTTTTTTAAATTGCTTCATTTTTAACTTGACGATAATTTTTGGAGCGCAATTTTGCGTGTTAATAAACACTCGCTTTTTCTAAAAGGGAATTTGGTTAGTTTTGCCAACTTTTTTCTTTTGGAACAAAAAAAAGAATTACGATAGGAAAACATTCACAAAAGTCACGCTATTATTAAAAAATATAAATGTATATATATATATATATATATATATATATATTTCCGATTGGTTTTGTGGCTATGTACCGGGACATCGGGTTGTCAGAGCCAGTGCTGTCAGATTAGTTAAATTATTTGGATTATTCAAACGAATAAACAATAAATGCGAAGATTACGCAAGTCACTCGCAGTCGGATTTAGAAAGGGAACAGGAACGCGGGAAGCAATTATAAGTCTAACACTATTAGTAAAAGATACCTGAAAGTGCAGAGGAAGCTGTACGTTTGCTTTGTGGATTACAAAAAAAGATTCGACCGTATTCAGCATGAAAAACTAATACATAATTTCTTCGTCTTCTAGATTCCATTCAGAAAAAAAGAGCCATTCGGTTGATAAACAGCTCAACTCTCACAGATACCCTTCACCCTCTAGAACATAGAAGAAGAGTTGCAGACCAGTCATTGCTCTACAGATATTTCCATGGCAGATACTCAAGAGAAATAAAAACTCTTGTACCACAACTGGCCACATTCGGCCGAAGAACTCGGCACGTTGATCAGTCTAACCCATTTACTCTTAAGATTGACACTACAAGGAGCAATATACATAAAAAATCCTTTCTTTTACAGGGCTGCTACAGAATGGAACAAGCTTCCAAAACGCGGGTCCACAATCAACTTTTTTCTATAATCCCTCCCCCTTCTAATAGTCGCAGTGCGGGCCGTCCGCGGCCCACACGATAGGTCTACCCTTTTTGCGACTATTTTCAGTAAAAAAAAACATGTCATGAAAAAGATAGAACTGGATGGACAGGACATAGCTATAATTCGAAATATATATTAAAACCACGAAGGATGCATCAAAACTAACAACGGCAAAACGAACTATGCCGAAATTGAAAGAGGAGTACCACCACTTCCTTCCACTTGCTACGGTTCTTACACACATCTTTTGCTTCCTCTACTTTTAGTAGAGTGCTTTTATACATGCTCGTCGGTTGTTGGTACTCTTGACCTGGCCTTTCTTCAAAACAATGTTGATCTGATCGAGATATGTTCTCCGAGGTCTACCTCTACCGACTTGTCCATTTACACTCGCCTTATAAATTTGTTTCGTCAATCTTCCTTCATCCATCCTTTCTACTTGTCCAAACCATCTATCCTTTATCTATCTTTGTAACCACATCTTCTTTTACACCACAGCGTTCTCTTATCTCACTATTCTTTACTTTATCCAACCGAATCACTCCGGCTATACAATTCTCAGACTACTCATCTCCGCAGCATTAATCCTATTTTCATGCTTCTTCTGCCAAACTCAACATTCACTACCATACATAAGTGTAGGAACCAACACACCTCCATGCACCGCCGGACGTACCTTTTTTGACACTTTCTGGCTATTCATAAAGCTATGCAAAGCCCCATTTATTTGTTTTCCTGCCAACACCCTTCGCTCAATGTCACTGTCATATTTTCCATCTCTAGTAAACTTTGAACCCAAGTACAGAAATTCATTTATTTGTTCCACTCTTTATCCCTCAATCGAAACTCCACAGTTTGTTATGCTTTCTTCTCTTTCAAAAACCATTACTTTCGTTTTGCTCACATTTATTTTCATCCCTTTGATTTTCAGGGCATGATGTATAACATTAACCATCGCCTGCAACTCCTCTTTAAATGATGCTAATATGACTTGATCATCGGCGTAAAGAAGGCATTTGACGATCAAATCATTCATTTTTAATCCATACGCACTCTCTGTCAGATCTTTTAAACAATTGTCTATGTATAAGTTAAACAGCCATGGCGAAGCCACAACTCATTAAAAAAGATTCTTTTGTTTAGGAGCTGCTACACAATTTATCGTTCGTATTAAAATGTGTAATGTACAATATATTATCATTAGAACTTATTTCGTTTGAGTAGAGTTTTGGCAGCGCACGATTGGGTCACGAGAGGTCGTTATTTTATTTGCCAAAATGTCGATATTCCTATCGTACAATAACATCATCACGATTACTAGACGTGCGAATAAAAATCAATATAACATTTAACGAAAACAACAACTAATTGCTGCTACAACATTTTGTTTCAATATACAATAATCGCTTTTTTAAAAATTAATCAAACAAGTCTATTATACTTTTTTTACAATAACCAGTCTTTTAGAAAAAAAAAATGGGAGGTTGCCAACAAAACAATAGCGAAAAAGGCATAAAAAATCCATATTCTATACAAAAATCTGAAACGTCGGGGAGGGTGGTATGCCCCTTCGGATCCCCTGTATATCCGCCTATGAGAAGGTCCTTTCTTAGGCATTTAGCCGGCCTAAAATATACAGAAGTATGAGTATGATCCAAAAGAGTGGGAAATGAATATTTCGTGTGAGTTATACACTATACCAGTATCTAGTGGACAAAGTACGGTCTACGGGCCAAGTGCAGCGATATGGTTTTGAATAATCACTTCAATTGTACATTCGAACGAAGATTTCAAGACTTCAAAGTTATCGAACAAAACCTGAACATTTTTTTAGTATGCCATTTAATGTGGATCGTGAATCAGTTAAACCGGAATCTCCTCCTCCAACTGGTTGAATTGCAATGTAACACTGAATCGAAGCAACTATTTTTCAATATTTCTAAAATTGAATCGAGTATTTAGATACCTGGGCATAGATAGGTCCAGCGCTCACGACCCGGTAAAGGACCTGAGAAACCAAAATAACAAATCGGCCAAAATATCAGGATGTCTAACGGAAACTGTACGGGCTAATCCTTACATGCGAAAGGAGAGTAAAATCAAAATGTATAAGACATGTGTCAGGCCAATAATGACATATGGTATAGAAGCGAGAGAGGATACCAACAAGACCAAAAGGATGCTACGAGTCGCCGAAATGTCAGTACTGAGAACAATAGCCGGGAAAACAAGAAGAGATCACGTAAGAAACACTGACATTAGAGCACAATGCGACGTACAGGGTGTGGTGAGATGGGGAAGGCAGAGGAGACGAGAATGGTATAACCACGTGTAGAGAATGACCGACGATAGACTACCACGCAATGTACTAGAGTGAAAACCAGTAGGACCACCAAAGAGATGAAAAGACAGCTGGCAGTCCACTTCTCAGGAAATATTATCATCTATCATCTAGATCTCTAACAAGTAGAAGAAGAAGAAGAAGAAGAGTTCTACAAGGCCCTGTCAAATCAAGTTTCCCAAACCTGAAATCTAACGTTCAGAAGATTATTGTGATGTTTGCATCTTCCGGGAACCGATTGACTGACCACCATTTAGCTTCACTAGACTGCGAATCAGCTCATCCCAATTTCTACTAGATTATGAACAACTTTTAGAAGCTCAGTCACAGTTACATCAGTCACTTACGCCTTCATACACTTAAGGGTAATTAATTTTTGTAACCAAGTTTTGTAGAATATAAGTTGTGTGTGATGTAAAAATCACAGGGTGGTCAACCGAAAACGAAACAGAGCCATTTACAGTAACCTCGTCAACATTTTGAAAAAACGCTCTCAAATCCGGTATTTTAGCCTCCACTACTTTCAACCCCAAGCGAAGGTAAGAATTACCCCAACATTTTAAAATGGCATTGGGTGTCGAATAAGAGGTCTTTCAAAAGCTCTTACAATTCTCTATACAATAGTCTTTAAATTTTAAAATTCCACCCATTACTCCAATATACTCCCAATTTTAATTGTATTGAAATGAAAATATCCATTTAAAAATTAATAACCGATTAATTTTTTTTTAAATTTACTTCATTTTGAAATTGACGCGCTAACATTTTCATTTTGTCATGAAGGATTTGTAGTTTTTTTTTATTCCTCTTATGATATTTACGGAATCAAATTTTTACATGCCTGATTTGCGGCTTGAGGAGTTAGTCGATGTTCATAATAACTCTTAACTTTGACATCATCATTGCTTATGATTAATGACGTCAATATGTTATCAGATAAGGAAATCGAAAACATACAATGAGAGTCATTGCTCAATCGAAGACAGTGTTGTATTATGACCGTAGAAAAAATACTCACGTTTGGTGCATCATTTAACACGTAAAAAAATTCAAGACCTCTACATCTTTTGATGTTTCTTGAATGTAGCACTTACCTGAAAAAAAAATACAAACGGTAAATTTTGAAATAAATTAAATATTATTTTAAAATAAAAACACATTGGGATAAAATTGTTAAAACATTTAAATCATCGCCGAAATCTCGAGAAAAACGTCGGAATCTTTTTATTTATAAAAACGTATAAGTATATTCGTTTGGAATCTGAATATTCGCACAAAATTTGAAATGTTTCACATCCAGATGACATTTTATTTTTGGAAAAACGATTAGAAGATTATCGCGTGGGCGTATCTAAAATTAATCTATAAAATCGGGAAAAGGGATCAAGGATGTAAGCCAGCTTTTAAAAACACGTCTCATATTGTTAATGGATTTACGATTCCAGCTCCTTGATAAAATGTAACACTGACAAGGATCATTTTAATGGTACGTTCGCATATTTTATCTGTTAATGCCGCGAAAATATGATTATACATTTGTCTCAACTAACAATTTTCTGTTTATTTAGGTCTAAAAAAGCAAAGACCCAAAATTTTCAACCACACAATCGGTCGATCAAGCAGAACTCCACCTTTCGAAAAAAGCGAAAAAATTGCGCGACTGTATGTTGATTTTTAAATGTACACACAAATTAAACAAGTAGCAAAAATATTTGTGGTAATTCATAATTGTTTTAATTTTTTATATTTTTGGTCTGGACCCCTGTTTTATGCTCGCGTTTATTCCGCATTCGCAATAAAAAATAGTATATGCAACCCGTGCGATGTTGTCGATTGCTCACTCGAGCGAATGAACTGTTTTGCATTGTTTTCAGCGTCCTTTATTTGTTATTAGTACACCCAGGTTATTAGTACTACTTGGCACTGTCCTACTTTTGTTATATCTGGTCTATTATTATTTTTCCTGTGTCTACAATCATGATTTTTGTTTTTTCATGGTCGATATCTAGACCATATTATCTGCTCTGTGTTTCAAGTCTACTAAACACTTCTGTGATAAGTTACTTCGACACCGGTCTTTTTAATATTACTAAACTAAACTTGTCATATGGCCGGGACACACCCCCATCATGCACCCTGCCATAAGAATCGGATCGATGCGGGATCAGAGTCGGGTGGGAGTGGGATCGAACATTTGGCGGAAAGGTGTGAACTATGGCGTTTGGAGTCCAGTACCACATTTCACTCTCAGACACTCGTCTGGCTGTATGATCGGAAGGATGCATGATAGGTGTGTCCCGGCCATTAAACGGGTATGGAAAGAAACTGGTAAAAAATATCCACTTTGTATGAATGGACTACGAACAAATTTGATTCTTAGAAATAGCCAAAGACAAGACCGTTCCTTCGTATAATAAGTTTGATATATTTGGTAGAGCAAGCGAGTTTGAGCGTTATTACTTGCATTTGAAACGAACATAAAATTGAAGTTTTAAGATGAAACAAGTGTTATAAAACGCAATACATTTTAATTTTAACAAACTAGCATTTTAATTTCGATATTATATGAAAAAAAAAAAACGGCGTATCAACGACAATTCCCCATCTCTAATCTTGCATATTCATGGTTATAGAACATAAAACTAGTTTAACGAGTTCCGAGAGGATTGACTTTGTAAAATTTCGCTTGATTGAACGCTGGCGCTGGCTAACATTGTTGGTATTTTCTTGTTTATTTAGTTCGGTTTCGTTTTATATTTATTTCTATAATACATACAGAGTCCATTCTTTAACTGTGTATTAAGTTAATGAAGGCTTGCGTAATGTGTCAGTTTCTAATGTACCTACTAATAAACCTTCAAAAAAAATTTCAAAATATTTTATACAAAAGATACACGAAATTAATGAAAATAACCACTTTTTATTTTCACATATGTTCGTGTGCCATTTTGAATAGGACAATATTCCTGTTTGTACCTTCAACTTTTGATTTCGTATGTTCGTTTATGCTATTACTTACCAAGAATAAATGACGAAAGAAGTAATTGACGATAACTGACTAGACCGTTACATATAAAATCAGCCGACTTAATTTTTTAAATTTATATTCAAGTTTTTGTACGACTTTGCAATATTTCTACCAAAGCTTTCAAAATACAGACGCAACTGGAAGTTGTTAATAGGAAAAAAAATGATTTTGTATACATTTAAACCACCTGCAATGGTGAAAGATTGATTGAATGTTTTGTTGAAAAGCAATTACCTATTAAATAGCATAATTACCTTAACACATCGACTGCCAACTGCGTGTCGCGTCGTATCAATCTAGTTTCAACAATAGTTATTAATAGCTTTCACAATGAAACACTTAATATTCTGCTGAAACTAAATTTGAAATAGCAATATTGGAAGTTGTGATTGCACCATTGGGGAAGAAGATTGAAAGGACCTGTCATCCAGGAACACCTCGTCGATCGAATTAAATTGTAGTCTAGAGTTATCTTGTCGTTGTCAAAAATGTTTGACTCTCAGATAAACACTCCATTGTCATTATCGGCCATATTAATGACCCTTCGAGTCGGATTAATCAGCCTAGAAAAAAACCTCGTCGATCCACTTGAATGGTGGTTTGTAGTTATTTCATTTTTATCGAAAATTAAACCATGTTATACTCTCAGATAAACACTCCATTGTCATTATCGGCCATATTAATGACCCTTCGAGTCGGATTAATCAGCCTAGAAAAAAACCTCGTCGATCCACTTGAATGGTGGTTTGTAGTTATTTCATTTTTATCGAAAATTAAACCATGTTATACTCTCAGATAAACACTCCATTGTCATTCTCGGCCATATTAATGACCCTTCGAGTCGGATTAATCAGCCTAGAAAAAAACCTCGTCGATCCACTTAAATCGTGGACAGCAGGGTTATTTCATTTTTGTCGAAAATTAAAGTATGACTCCCAGAAAAACAGTCCATTGTCATTCTCGGCCATAGTAATGACCCTTCGAGTCGGATTTATTAGCCCAGGAAAACCTCGTCGATCAACTTTTATGGTGGTCATTTTTGTCAAAAATTAAACATGTTTGGGTCTCAAATAAACAGACCATTGTTAATCTCGGCCATATTAATGAACCTTTGAGTCGGATTATTCTGCCCAAAAAAACCTTCGTCGATTAAGGTAAATGGTGGTTTATTGTCGAAAGTTTTTACTCTATAATAAACAGTCCAATATTATTCTCATAAGTATTTGGTGTTTGGCAAATAAAAAATTAAAATTCTCGAATTTCACAATATTAACTTTCGTCTTGATGAATATTTGTGTTTATTATAAATATTTTCAGTAGAGGATGTTATATTACAGGCACTCGGATTTTAAATGGTTAATTTTAAAAATTACGAAATTTCGAATGTATGATGCAAAGCTTGGCAACGAGCTGTGAATTTAGAATATTGTGTGGCTTAAGTGCCAGCCAGTTGACCATTAGCATCAGCTACTAAATAACGGTTTCGAGGAGTGGTTTCTGATTTAGTTACGATTAATATAACAAATTATATGTTTGTGCGCACAAACACATTCTCCGTCATTATTTTCTACCTTATAATAAATATTACAAAATAATGAAACCATATTATGCGAGAAAAAAATATATAGAACTTCATTCGAGAATTAAAATTTTTTAAATGTTACCATATGAGGTGACTAATTCAAATTCACCTATTTGGATACATTTATCATTGTATACAATTCATGCGAAGTCTAATTAATAAACTGCATAAAAAGTCTCTACAATAGAAAAAATTTACCTTTACCCTGACGTCATACCTACAAACCTCGCGAACAACCGATTAATCGTTATTGGCGCTATCTCTTTTTAACACTTAGAGGTCATAATTAGAGATACAAAAGAACGTATGTCATTGCTTGAAAGACAAGTGTAAATAATGTATAATATGTTTCTACAGTAAGTAGAAAAGTATGAGGTATATTAAGTTTTGTGTTTACTACTGTTCATTGTTAGTGACGTCAGGGTAAAGGTCAATTTATTCGACTGCATATTGTATGATGTGTTTCTACTGTCAGTATAAAAGAATGAGGTATATAATGATGATCATTGTTAGTGACGTCAGGGTAAAGATCAATTTATTCAACTGAATATTATATGATGTGTTTCTTCAGTCAGTAGAAAAGGATGAAATATATAGAGTTTGTGTTTACTATTGTTCATTGTTAGTGACGTCAGGGTAAAGGTCAATTTATTCAACTGCATATTGTATGCTGTGTTTCTACTGTCAGTATAAAAGGATTAGATATATAAAGTTTGTGTTTACTACTGTTTATTGTTAGTGACGTCAGGGTAAAGATCAATTTATTTAACTGTATTATTGTATGTGTTTCTACAATCAGTAGAAAAGGATGAGGTTGAGGTAAAGTTTTGTGTTTACTACTGTTCATTGTTAGTGACGTCAGGGTAAAGATCAATTTATTCAACTGTATTATTGTATGATGTGTTTCTACAGTCAGTATAAAAGGATAAGATACATATAAAGTTTGTGTTTACCACTTTTTATTGTTAGCGAAGTCAGGGTAAAGGCCAATTTATTCTACTGTATAGTCCTCGAGGATAAACGTTGTATATATAGAGAAGATTATTCAACCATCTCTCAAACAGCAATATTATTAATTTAATTTTTATCTGATTTAGGTGGTTAATAAATTTGTTTTTTTTTTCTAAAATACAATAATTGATGTAAATGGTTTTAACTGTCATTCAAAAAAGCAGGAACATCATCTATCTGAAGAGGATTCAACTATCTTTGGGTGGATTAAGAAGCATTTAAAGAATGTCTGCAAATAAAACTGTCATCGACTTTCTCCTATAATGCTTTTTCGATTAATTAAATTGTAAATATATTATTTGATTTTGTTGCTGATGATGACGTAAGGGGGGTGTGTCAAATTTATAACGAAACTCTTTAATCCCAATTAGTTAACGTTGGCGGCGATTTCCCTTTCAATTGGCCAACTTGTTAATGCTAATTAGTTTATTTATTTAATTAATAGACTCCACACCACGTCTCACAATTATTTGTTAAATTTTTTACCAATTTTAAACTAACATACACGGTGTTCTTTTACTGATATTCCTACAATGCGAATCACCCTGCATTATCAAAATTTAACGTATGTCAACCTGACACACAGCCATTTCGGCACAATTAGTGGAAACTATCCCAGTATTTTCTAACCATTTTCCAACACAAACCAGCATTTTCTAACTTAAGTGATTATCGAAGAAATGGTGGTGTACTAGCTTGACTGTCAACTATTTATAACTTTTTACCCAAAATAGTTGACAAAGCTAAAAATTTACCAGACATTAGTTCGACCAGTAATAACCCATGGGAGTGAAAATTGGACACTCATGGTACAAGATCAGGAGAAGATAAGAAGGTTCGAACGTAAAATAATCAGAAGAATATATGGAGCAGTCAGAATTAACGAAGCAGAATGACGCATCCGCGACAACCGGGAAATAACAGACATCCTGAACGGTGAAGACATTGTGAAATTTAAAAAAATCCCCTTTGGTTTGGCCACGTTCAAAGAATGGAAGACGCCAGGATGCCAAAGAAAATTTAAAACATTAAAAACTATGCAACCAGAAAAAGAGGAAGACCACGGATCAGATGGATGGACCAAGAACTGGGTGACCTGAGGGCAATGCGGATATCCGGCTGGTGGACCAAAGTCAAGGACCGCATTGCTTGGAGGCGAATTGTGGAGGAGGCCCACATCGGGCTATAGCGCCCATTGGTAAGGTAACCCAAAATAGTTATAAAAATGATTCAAACGTTCAATTTTTCAACTTTTTAAAAGTTCTTAAACGGTATATAAATAATTTGAATTTAAGCGAGTGCCAAATCTGTCTGCAATAACCACAATTCTCGAAAATTCTTGATTTGAGATCGCTGAAACCTACAGCTCTTATACAGGTTTCCCAGTTCTGTGAGATTCATGCATCCTGTCACCAGCAGTGGAAAAACAAGGTGCTTGGGCAGTAGTTCTGAGGACAGTTGGTTTAGCGCCCCATTTGCTATTTGTTAGTTTCCTCAAGATGTTATTTCTTGCGGCCACTTTGTGACGAGTCTTTTCACAGTGATGCGATCTATCGAGGGTTGTAGATTGTAGATTGTAGGGTGGGTCGTGAAGGCCATGCTGCCTCTCAAGCACTTCGACCTATCAGATCTTTTGTGCATAACCCTTAATCTATTTAAGGCCCGGGATTCCGAGACTTCGAGTAAAGTTTATCAGTTTCCTGGGGGCTAAGTTTCTGATATCGAATGGCTTTAGGAAGGCTCCTTCCAGAAACTTGAGCCTCTTGCAGAAAAGCGCTGGGAATTCGAAAAGCAAATGTTCTGCAGTTTTAGCGAAGTTCTCGCAGTAGCGACAACTATCACTATCTGTTTTGCCCATCTTTTTCAGGTAGTACCTTAGAGGGCAGTGTCCAGTGGGGAGTCCCGTCACCAGTTTCAAGACTTTCTTGTCCAACTCGAGAAGCTGTTTAGCTTTCCTTGGCGAAAGACTTACTAGCCTTTTCGCTTGCCTTTGTCCTGGCACTTTATGCCAGTGAGATTTCATTTCATCTGTTTCCCAGCGTCGAACCTCTTCTTTCAAGTGGGCTTTGGAAAGTCTACAGAAGGGTTCTGGGCCGGAAAATTTTGTATTTGCCCCTTCTTTGGCAAGGCAATCTGCTTTTTCGTTGCCTTTAACTCCCTTGTGACCTGGAACCCACATCAGAGTCACCTGATTGTTTGCTGCCAGTTGTCTCAGGGACTGTTTACAGTCGCAAGTCAGCTTAGACTCACAAGTGTATGACTTCAGAGCTTTTAGTGCTGCTTGGCTATCTGATAAAATATAGATAGGGTTACTCCGAGATATGTATGTTCAAGGGTGACCCCATTCCAAACAACGTTAAGCTTTCTTTTAGCCTGACGTGAGCTTTCCACAGAAAACCCAGCCTCTGGCTTGCTGACTTTGCAATGTTGGCAACATGAGCAACTTGAGCATTATGCGATAGAGCCACATTTCGAAGACTTCTACCCTGTTCAAGGATGTTACCTTCATCGACCATCCTTTAGATAAAATTCAGTGTTGAAATGTAACTTTTTAAATTTCATAATTGCATTTAATCTCAGTTTCTGATGTTCAATTAAATGATAGAAAAAATACTGTATTACTGCGTATTATCATATTTTTTTCATTATCATTGTATTATTACCTTATCAACTCGTATAATTTATTTTCTATGCATAATTGGTATCATTCATGTGATACCTGACTGGTAATATTTCTTTATTTGCTCTCATCCAATTTGCGTTTAAAATTGTAATAACCGCTTAAGAGTATTTTCATGTTTAGAAGCGAAATACAAAATAATTAATTCGCGATTGCATACAATCCAAACAGAAAAAAAATCCCAATAAATGTATTGAAACAAGCAAACGATTTTGTGTTAATCATTTTTACGATTTATATGTTTTTGTTTATCGTTGTGTTTAAATGTCAGAAGTTTACGATAACCCACGCAAAATAGCCTGTTATTTTAAAACTCTTTATCAGAAACACTGTTAACGATTGTATACACAACGAGCACCATGTAAAACTTTGTATCTACAATGTAACTTGTTGCAATTTTAATTTTAGAAAAATGTCGAGTAAAATTATTACAGTAATAGAAGTACAACAGAAGTAGCTTGGCGGGCGAAGAAAAACAAAATCTGCGCACAACGAAAACATTCGAATAACGATCCGATCGGCGACGACGAAATTTTCAATAATCGTGAGTATCAAGTACTCAAGTACCGAATGTGAAGTATATTTAGCCGAATATTTGGTATTTTAGAGGCTAGTCGCCCGCCAAGCTACTTCTGTTGCACTTGTAATAAACTCCATATTCAATGGACCTTATTACGTTGACACGATGCCAAAAAATGGGCACTCAGTTTTAAAAAAATACGAAATATATTGCGTCACCCAGTAAAGACGTGTAAGAAATACTTGTATATAATAATTTTTATCTCTTAAAAATAATTTTAACACATACTTATCGTCGATAAATTCTTGAACCAAAAGACAATATATTATCGTCGAGATATAATAAATATTAAGTTTTATGTCGTATTTGGAGAAAACGTTCTTTGGATTTAGTCGAAAGAGATGGATAATATGTACATACAGTGCGTCCATAAAGTAAGGCAATAATTCAATATTTGCTAAATAAACAGTAGGTAATATAAAAAAAATCTCGAAACATGTCGATATTTGATTTTCATTAACTATTTTTTAAAAGAATAATCTATCGTACAGGGTGGATAACTTTTGAGTGATGACGTTAGCACTAGTTTTTAACTTCCCAATGGGTCCGATTTTGCGAATCCCGAATTTTGACAAATCTCCACATTTCAAGATCCCCGTGTCGAATACAATAGTGTGTGTGTGTGTGCGTGTGTGTGCATGTACGTATGTGCGTTCGGAATTATTTTTCGTGTCGATTATCTCGAAAACAAAAAATGATATCGACGTGGGACCAATTGCATTCGACGCATAATTACGCAACTTAGAACTGATTAGATTTCCAGCAAAATCGGTTGAACTGTTTTTTATGGAGAATAAAAAAACTGAAAAAAATGGTAAACTTTCGAAACTGGGCAGACCACGTGGCCCTACATACCGAATATTGGAGCGGTAAAATAACAAGATGGCGACCATGGCGCAGGAAGACCCAAACAGAGATGGTATGATGACCTAAAAAAAAGACGGAACTGGTACCAGATAGCCCAGAATATAGAAACATGGAATCATATGAGATAGGCCTATACTCAAAGAGTAGAAAATGGCTAAGAGAGAGAGAGAGAGAGAAAGAGAGAAAGAGAGAAATGTACACTTCAACGAAATTTACATTAAATGTTCATATTGTTCTCGATTAACCACTAAAAAATGACTTAACGTTTTGTAGCATAGCGAATCTATATTACAAATAACGAGCAAAAGTACGTATTGATGAAGATTGATCAGAAGAGATTGAAATTAGACGAAGGGTGAGACAGAGATGTGTATTATCGCCACCCCTCTTCAACGCTTGTATCGGAATAAAACTGAATTTAAATATTGAATTATTTATTATTTTAGTTAAACATGATTAATTTATCAACAGCAAAACCTCAATTTTGTCGAACATCTTCAGTTTAGAATGAAAATGTACATTTGAAGACGGTCATCGTTTTAATGGTAGTAAGCGCGAGTTTGTTTATATGGGTCTTAAAATGTTGTAGATTAGGGGCTTCGGAGCTGTCAAGAATTTTTTTCTCAATGTCATTGGCATTAACTTTAGGTTAACAGCCTCGTATTCGGTTTACCAGTGCCACAGTTAATTCGAACTCGATAAAGAACCAAAGCTCGGTATTTTTTGGGCCAAGTTGAAAGTATGGATTGTATTTAGTTTTTTACGCGACGAAGTTAAATCTAAATCTATTGACGGTCTATAATGCATTTTTATCGATTTAGTACAGCAAATCACATTGTGACGACTGAATCGATTATGAAAAATGTATACTTGATTTTTAAAAAATCAGCTAATTTTGCTGTATGTCACCTATATTATAGGTTCATGTAGGTCGATTATGTATCAAAAAACAACTACTCCTCTGGCTATATGACGCGACAGACATTAAATTACATCTGATACATAATCGTGTATAATACCCCATTTGGGGTATGCTTGTTAAGTAAGAGAAGGAACTCTGAGTCAGAGAATGTCAGAAATTTATTCTAAGGTATATACTTGCTATCAAATTTAATATGTTTTCTATAAGTTTAAATATTAGTTTTTATATAAAACAAACTTAATGTGTGTGTAAATTAAAAATTGTTAACATTTTCAATTTAACAATAATCAATTTTAGATAAAGCTCCCAATCAAGGGGCGAAACGTCAAATTAAGTAAATTATATATTTTCATTTTGTAACCACAAACCCAAGAAAAGAAATAAAAATAACTTATTATGCATGGTTAAAGAAAATAAAATATTTATATATATAAACTAATTGCTTCGTTTTCATCAGATCTGCAACTCCTCGGTATTAATTTTCCACTTGTGTACTTCTATAAGTCAGTTCAAAAATTTCTTCGAAGTATCTTCGCCAACTGTTAAACGGTAATTTTATTTTGCTATATACAATTTTTAAGCACTGATATTATTTTTCATAAAGAAAAAATCAATAATTTCAAATAACGGCATGCCAAATATAAAAAATTCATGGCCAAAACACTTTATTATGCATTATATTCACCATGTTTTCAGACAAAAATTGCATCTACCAGGAATTTCATGTTTTAGGAAAATCAATAAGTTAAAATGTTCGGTTAGCCTAGTTATACCAAGTATCGATTTCACTGCGTAGTTTTCACTCTTCGGTGAGTCGAGCAAGATTTGAAATGTTTATTTTTTCACAAACTTTTACTTTACTAAATGCCTTTTGTTTTAATTGCATTATCGTGTTACTTGAAATGCATTTCAATTTTTATTTAATGATAATATTTTAACGATATTAAGTCTTGGGTTTTTTAATTTAGAACACTCAGTACTACAAAAACTAAACAATTTACTCCAATCCTTCTATATGTAATACAATAAACACTTATTTAAATATCTACGTTCACAAAACCAAACTTCACTTCTTAACTTTTCGCGAAGCCGCAGTTAGTTAGTTTTAGGTTAGGTTAGGTATTATGTGAGTGGAGCGTGGTCGCCCCTCCACTGCGATATTTAGTAGGTCTATTGTGGCTCACCCCTAGGGGTTACAGTTCCCTGCACAATCCAGCCCTTCTCACGAAGTTCATGGTTGTATGTCGGCTTTTTCGTTTCCCTCCACCCCCTGGTGCCCAGTATGGTCACCCTGTTATTCGCACCAAGGTACTCTAGGGATTCGATGCAATGCCATACAAGTTTAGAATTTATCTTGTTGGAGTTCAGTGCTTTTAATGTCTGATATTATACTTATGTTTTTGTTTTTTGGAGGTCTGTAAGTCAGCTCTCTTGCACACAATTCGATAGCGAAGACTTCAGCCTGAGAGATTGTAGCATAACTGCCAAGACTGGTAGATATTTCAATCTTTGGTTTGCTGCTGAAAACACTGGCCCCAACTCCATCTGGGTGCTTAAATAGGTATGATTTATCGTTCAAGAAAAAAAGATTTTTTTCTGGAATTATTCTAGTAACATCGCAGGTCTCCAATTGCCTCCTGCGGCTATAAATCATCTGTTAATGTGCCGAGCGTTTGATGCTACCAAAAAAATCATACGACACCTTTTTGTAAACGATTCGCCGCCTCTTCAGGTCAAATAATGGTTCCAGAGGCGTACTTGCCGACCACAATCCGTAACAATATTTTGCCCGTTTACCATACCGTTTAATGGATACATAAACTTATGTGTAAAAAAAATGAGAGATAAAATATAAATATTTATTATTCAATATCTTAACCAAAAGGTTCGCGTTTACAACTATACCTGGGGGTATTGCGCGAGACAAACTAAATGAAGGACTATAAGTTATTTCGAAAGTGGGAGCTGTTTTAATTTTTTTAATTAGTTACTGTGTTTTGTTGATTTTTCATATTTTATACATACATCCCGTAGACAAGTTTTTTTATATTGTCTGTCTACTTGGATTTTTTGACATTTAATTTATTTCTGGCTTGGTTAAATCTACTACATTTATTTTTAGTGTACATTTTATTTTAATTAATTTGCTCAAGTTTCTAGTGGGTGCGATAAATATATTTCCTGGAAGATTTTAGAATTTTATATTTTCTGTCAGTTTGAAATTTGTTGACATTTATATAAGTTTAATTTGATATGTATTTATTTTGGTATAAATTGTATTTATCTCATGGGAAGCTATGAGTGATAGTTGTATTGACTATGGCAAAAACGGCGACGATGGGGCTCTCTCCCCGTCAGGCCTTGCTTTCCAGGGGGGCGAAACGTGGAGTGCGGATAGTCACTTTCATTTTTTTAGAGTGATTATAAGATATGTGAATCTGACGAATCCCTTTGGTTATTTGGAGTCGAACAAGTATTGACTAGTAGACACCTTATTTGATGTGGGATTTGTGATGGAAAATGCAATGTGGAAGGAGTGTATTCGGCCATCAAAACCATGTCACTTTGTCAATGGACCATCTCTGGCAATCCCCATGAGATATCTGGAAGGTAAGAGTTGGATTCCTCTAAGGGAATTTTAAATATACCACCATTTGCAAGTACTTCTAAAGTTTGAGCATCAGGAAAATGCAAACACATATCTGCCATACTTTAAAAGAGACGAAATTGTATTTATTTTCAATTTAATAGTGACGTATTATTGATCCAAAACAGTTTTACAAAATGTTTTTTTTCTGTTTTTGTTTTGGTTTCAGGGTAGAGCTTCTAACAAATTATACGTCAGATAAAGTCTAGACATTCGAAATAGAGAATAACTATGAACAAATCATACAACCTTACAGACCGTTCAGTATAAATGTCATTACCTCATCCGTAATTATTTCGTTAATTGTAAAAAAATCAGGAGCCTCCGATTTAGATTATTTGGGTTAGAACAAGAAAAAAAGTTGATTACACGAAAAGGGAGAGACAGAGACATAAATGGCTACCAAGGGTAAAATAGAATGTAGAAAAACTGGTTCTAGATTCTCGCGGTACCACTTTGATTAGAAATAGCTTTATTTATTGGTTGAAAAATCACAGACAACAATCGTGAAATTCGACTATGAATACTTAAATAATCAACCACGTTATATATAATTCGGTTTAATAAATTGGTAAGTGACTATTGGTAATTAAGACGGAAACAAGAACTTTAATTGACTGCTAAAGACAGTTTTTTTTTGAATATATGTAAATACGCAAATTGTAAACCTGATTCTCCACATTTAAAAGCAATTAAGGGCGATTTTATTAAATAAATTTTTTTTGTTATTTTAAAATATGTTAATGTTATTCAGTTATTTGCCGTCTCTCCATTCCAATTTCCCATCTTATTCTATCAAGTCGTACTCAAGCTAGCAGGGGAAAGTCGACAAAAAATAACAAGAAAATGTGTTGCTAATTAGTTGATAAAAAATAGGCTTTGTTGATCAAACTGTTCCCTAAAAATCGCTGTTACTGCTAGCCTTCTATAGCAAAAAATTAATGATAATCGGGTCGATTATAACACAGGAATTTGTTGCTGAATACTTCTGAGCAACTTCTGAGTAACACCAAAGTCATTCAATCATCACAGTTCAAAATAACCTCTATATATACGAGTACACACATAAAGTGTTTTTTTTTACTGAAAATAGTCGCAAAAAGGATAGACCTATCGTGTGGGCCGCGGACGGCCCGCACTGCGACTATTAGAAGGGAGAGGAATTATAGAAAGGAGATGATTGCGGGCCCGCTTTTTAAAAAGTTGCAGGTCATAGTTCTCTGTAAAAACTGATTTTGGAAGCTTGTTCCATTGCAATCTGTAGAGTAATGTCTGGTCTTCTTCTATGTTTCAGTGGGTGAAAGGTATATGTGAGAGTTGATCTGTTTATCAACCGAATGACCCTTTTATGATTGGAATCTAGAAGACAAAGAAAATACATTAGCCATTACCGAGGCAGCTGTCTGGATACTCCACAACGAACAAAAGTTCAGCGAGATATCCATTCTTTGCGACAGCCAGGCTGCTATCAAATCATTGAACACAGTCTACTTGACCTCTAGGACAGCGGTGCAATGCCGTGCCGCCCTGAATGAGCTAGCAACTAAGTTTAGAGTTTACATTGTCTGGGTACCTGGACACAAGGACATACCAGGCAACTGTAAGGCGGACGAGCTAGCAAGAGAGGGCACCACTCTTCCACTGTATCTAACTCATCTCAGCAAGAAGTACCTATTGCCAATTTGCCGGCTCTTCCTGCACAAGAAAGTAGTTCAAAAAGCCAACTTAAGGTGGCAAAATGAACCCACATGCACATCATCGAAACAGATTTGGTCTAAATTAGATCTACGTCGAACTAATGATGTTTAACTATATCGAGGAAGTCCATTGAAAATGCGATCGCGGCCATAACAGGACACTGGGCAGGCGGAGTCCATGCACGGCACATGGAAATCGAAAAGCTTCGACACGACTTCTGTAGAAGCTGTCACGATGACAACGGCTTTCTATACTAAGGCAACCGAACTTTGATGATTTATCTGATCTCAACTCAGTTAGCATCAAAGACCTTACTTTTTGTATTAAAAGTTCCAACGGTTCTCACGGTAGAGGGGAAAGGCACCGCCGTTTATCGCGGTATCACAACGGGCCAAAAGGCCCAAGTGGGTTTCCTCCGAACCACCGTTTTAACCTAACCTAATCTAAGAGAATGCTTTGGTGCTGAATCCCATAGCAATACGGCTTTTTCCCGTAGGGGCAGACAGAGATTACTTCCTTCCACAATTTCGATTTGATCGAGATACGTTCTACCACCGACTTCCGCCCATTCACACTCGACTTATAAATCTGTGGCACCATATCGTACTACGATGTTTTTCTAAAAATTTCAAAATTAAAATTGCAGATGAAAACAATCAATGTGAAACCTTTTTGTACTGACTTTAACAAAAGGCATTTAAATATACCAAGCATTTCAAACAAATTGAATCTCTTTAATATTAGCAATTGCTCGAATTTTAATATAAATAATAATTAGAATGCTTCTGTTGGTACCTATCATCTGTTCGAATTTCATTATTTATTACAAATAAGAATTAAAATGTTCTAAATTTTGTTCTACAAAGAAATGTAATAAAGAAATGTGTCATTGATTGAAAAAAAAAACAGTATTTTCCGCACTGGTTACGTAAATTACTATTTTGTTTAAGTTTTCTGTAAATTTGATAACATTTCTGAGCAGTCACTATCTTTTAATAATAAATTTTAAATAGAAAATGTTTGTAAAAGTCTAACATCCCACGTATTAATTATCTTTAATAATTAGTGATAATGGTTTGTAATTATTGTACCACGGATTATTATTTGTACCATTTTCAAGACAGTTACGAGAAAATTGTACGTGCAATTTAGGAAATACCTAGAAGATAAATTGCAAAGTAACAGTACAATAAATATTTAATCTTTCCAAATGAAGAGACACGATATTCGGTGACATGAATAGCAATAGAAGTAAGTCACAAATATTTTTAAAAATTCGTTTTTGTTGGATGCAGTGACGACTCGAGGATGATGATTTTGAAGTATTTTAGTGAATGCCTAACTCAATAACAATGTCTCGATCTACTGGTGATGAAACATCAGAATTTTGCGGTGGTCGTGTTAGTTGGTATAGGAAAATACCGAAAATATGTTGTCAATACGTTTAAAGAATTCGTAGGTTTTATTTTTTTTTATATCCTTTATTACTGTGATCTGTTTCATACAAAAACAATAAACAATATAATTGTAGAAGAATGCAATCGACATAGTTGGTATTACACCCAGTGGTGTATACCTTGGGAATTAAAGGTTTGGACTATGAGCACTGCTTGAAATATTCTATAGATTTATATAATTATGCACGAACGTTGAGGTCCAGTGGGTCTCGTCTTTTCAGTCTTCTGGTTTGTAGTGGTATAAGAAAGGTCGTTTGCTAGTGTATTGGAATGGTCTTGTAGTCTACTCTGATATTTAGTATGCAGTAAATTGATGACATCTTTAATTGTTTAATTGTGTATTATGTTGTTCGGGACGTACCAAAAAGCATTGCAGATTTGTCTTAGTACTTTTGACTGTATCATTTGAATGTTCGAGTCACTTGAAGTTCCCCAAATTTGAGCTCCGTATGTCCAGACAGGCTTTAATACACACTTATAGATTAGCAGTTTGTTTTTTATGCTGAGATGTGAGTTGCGGTTCATAAACCAGTGTGCATCTATCTGTATATTATGTTAAGTTGTAGTCTTTTTGTCCATGTTTTAATTTATTAAAAGGAATAATACGTCCATTGATCGATTGTAAAAAAAAACCAAAATGCTACGAAGTCAAGACCAGTCGATTAAATAAAAACAAATAACATACACAATCGATTGTTACTACTTTAAAATGTACAATAGACTAAGGTCAATGTGTTATGGATTCAGTTAGGGGAAAGGTTACAAACATTCTTTAGAGTAATAACCCAACTAGAAAAAAAATTAAATGCTGAATGCTTTTGCGTGGGAAATCGACTATGGGTGCCAACGTAGGCAGGGAACCGATTTAGTGATATAACAATAGTAATACAAATAAAAAAAAAATAGATCTAAAATAAAAAATTAATAAAATTTTGTAACGTATTTTCATCCATGCCTTTTTTTTAACCTAGACCTCTTCTTCTTAAAGTGCCCATTCGGTCCGAATGTTGGCAATCATTCTGGCTATCATTATCTTGTTTGCTTGCGGTTGCCTCCGTCAACGTCCATGTTTCTACTCCATACAGCAACACAGAGAAGAAGCCTTAATTTGGTGTTCATTTATAAATTTTTGTTTTTAAAGAGTGACGATGCCATTTTTAAAAATATTGTTCTCGCTTTCTCTATACGGCAGCGAATTTCTTGTGAGTGATCCCACTGCTCGTTTATCATGGTCACTAGGTATTCATATTGTTGCGTTCTTTTGATGTTTTTATTATTAACTGTCAGTTGTACATTATTGATAGGAGATTTGCTAATGACCATATATTTAGTTTTATTGACGTTAAGATCAAGCCCATATTGGTGGCTAGTTTCAGTTATTCGCGTCATGAGATATTGAAGGTCTTTTAGATTATCTGTGAGTACTACAGTGTTTTCGGCATATCTAATGTTATTCACTCTCTCCCCATTAACGAGTATTCCTGCTTCGATCTCCTCCAGTGCTTCTTTGAAAATTTGTTCGGAATATATATTGAACAGTAGGGGGAAAAGAATACACCCTTGTCTAACACCCCGTTGTATTGATATGGTATATGTACGTTCTCTTTTCACCCTAGCAAATGCCGTTTGTTGCCAATACAAGTTGGTGATTATTCTCCGGTCCTTCTCATCTAGGCCTAGTTGTTCTAATATTCCTATCAATTTGTGATGTTGCACTCTATCAAATGCTTTCTGATAGTCAATAAAGCATATGTATACATCACAGTTAACATCTCTGCACCGTTAGATTAAAACTTGTATAGCAAATAGGGCTTCTCTGGTTCCCAGGGCACCACGGAAACCGAATTGGGTTTCAGATATCTGCTCTTTACATAATCTGTATAGTCTTCTGTGGATGACTTTGAGGAATATTTTAATAGACACATAAAATATACACGTGTAAAACTAAGAACTTTATTGTGTCCTTGCCCGACAGCCGAGTCTTTTGGTCAAAAGGTGAGTGGCAATTTTGTTTTATATCGATTCTTATTCATTACTCAAAATTACAGTCTACTCTCTATATCTCGCGCAAAGACAGCTTTCGTCTCTTTCACACGCCACCTGAACATTTTCCCATTTGGAATCGAGCCAAACATTTAGAACGTATGTCGTCCGATTCTATTCACATCACTGTCAATTTGGGAATAGGTAGTTTTTCAAAAGCAATTCTAGCGATACGGACGGCCTTGAGACACACCAAACGATTCAGATTGAAAACGACAAGCTTTTTTGCGTATGCTCCAAACGAGCCAGGTTGTTTTTTGTTTCTTGAGGATTATCACAACAACGTCGTCGTTTTAAGAATGATAAACGTTAATCTGTAGTTGCATTTAAATTACATTATAACAGATAAAACTGATTTGGGGCAAAATTTAGTGCTAATTTTGTGCAGAAACGAGAAACTTAGTGCCCTGGTAGACGAATTAAAAATTACTTTACGTTAATTTAGTATTGTACTAAGCAAAAATGAAATTAAGTACAACAATACGAAAAACTACAGTAGCTAATCATTTAGTAATCAATTAGTGCTGTCTTTAACAAAGAAAAAATTTCTTAAAAAGTATTTTTGTTTAATTTGAACTTTATACTGCTGGCTTGACTGTGTGAACATACTCCATTTTAGGCACCAAACGATTCTTGCTATAATTTAGTGCTCACCTGAAGAAGAGTTGCAGGCGATGGTTAATGTTATGCATGATTTTTTTTTATTATAATCGAGACTGCCAGTTTGACACTGGATGAGCATACTCCAGTTTATTTTGAAAAGTATTTGACAATTTCAGCACTAAATTATAGCAAGAATCATTTAGTGCCTAAAATGTCAAATGTCGCGGCCCTGATCGATAGAAGCTACGCTTCAACTTCTTACGTAATAATTATAATAAACGTTTGGAGTGCGATAATTTTTTAAAAATGTCCGTTAAGAGTATAAGTTTTAAAGACTGGTAAAACATAATCACAGTCAGCACTCACCAGATTTAATAATTCTTCCGAACCACTTTTCATATTATAAACTTCATTAAATTAAATAAAAAAAAATCCTGACTCAAGAACCTCAGCGTAACTAAATTAAAAAATAAAAGACCTGAATTATGGCTCTATTCTACATAATAACACGACTTATTTAACATGACATATATTAAATATAATAACCCAACACAAGAACCGGTATAGCTTCAAAAAAAAATTAAGAAATCTTTTCTTATGAAATTTTTCGCATTGTTTTGCTAAATAAATCAATCAATTTTTAATTCGTCAACCAGAGCACTAAATTTCCTGTTTCAGCACCTAATTAGCACTAAACTTTGCCCTAAAAACTGAGTGAATTTGTTCATTTTGCCTAGCTTTATAGACGTGCGTGCTTCAATGGGACATTATGTGTGCTACAGTGAAGTTCTCCGTTGTATAGCCCCATTTTTTGTAGGTGACTTCTCATTGGGGACTGTAACCAGTAAGAAGACCCGTAGGGGTGATAAGATACTTCACATGTTGATAATTGACTTCAGGTGATTTACATAATGAAATCATCATTGCGCCGTATGGGAAATTTTCGAAACGCAGCATCATCATCAGTATGAGCTTTTTGAGAATTTTTTTTCAACGTTTTTAAAACCGTATATATTTTTATTTTTTATTCAATAGTCCACACCCGATGTTCCTTTCCAATATCAACTTTAAATCTGTAATAGCCATTATAATCTTCTATAAATAATAAAAAAGCAAAGTCATTCGAAGGAAGGCGTGACGTCTATACAACACTCTGTGTTATTTGTTTAATACATCAAGTGAAATCGAGAAATTTCCTAGCAGATTTATTTGATAGAAAATTGAGCAGAAGATCTGGAGCTTCTGAGATAATTTTAGATCCAGCTAGAGAAAAAAACCAAAGAACAACTACATCATCGAAGAAGGAAGGATCTGCTAATGCAATCGGTGGAATCATTAAAAAAAAATTTATATGCACTTTTTGGAAAAATAAATAATAAATATCACATGGTATTCGAAATGATAGGATTCAAAAATATCCATAATTGAACACATGTGTATTTATATAGCGAATATTCTAGTCTATAAATGACTACTAAACGAAGTCACATTTATTTGTAATAAATGATTCATATCTCCATAAACGAATTTGGTTATTGAACCTTTTATACAATATTTCATAATATTTCACCATTTACCATTAGATTTATATCGATAAATTATGTTTGGCAAGAAATATTACAGCTCAATTCACCAATATACGAAGGTATCGATGAGTTTTTTGTTTAGAAAAAGGTACATATTTAATTATGGTAAAAGGGAATGCAACAGAAATAAATTATTGGCACAAATCTAATAAACATGTTAAATTATGTAGTACTTACGGTACTATCAAGCATCAGATTTATAGTCATCATAATCGGAATCACTGTCGTCGCTATCCTCATTCGGATTGTAAATGATAACAGGATTAACTGCTTCGATGCGTTTTTCAGGAACTCACCATTCCTCTATTAAATTTTCACATTTTTTTTTGACAAAAATAAAAGGTACTCTCCATCAACAAAACCATATGCTTTCCACCTACATGCACAATAATGTGTCTTTTTGCTTCACCGTCGGTGTGTTTTATAAACTTTATGCTATCGTCCTGCCAAATTCTTTTTGTTCCACCTTTAGCAAAAATCCAAGTTTCGTCCAGATAAACAAATGAAGAGCCATTCTTGTTTACAGTAAGTATAATTTTTTAAAAATTCAATTTTTTGGTGTACGATTCTAGCTTTTTCACACAAAGCCTTTCGGGTGTCTTCATTTTTAAACTTAAACCCATATTATTCGAAAATTCTCCAAAGACTCGTTCTAGAAATTTCAAATACATCTTTCTCTTTTTACTTTTTTTATTGTTAAATCTAAAGAGACATGTCCTTTTTTACACGCATTTTGTACACAATGTCGCGAATGTCAAAATTTGTAAGCTTCGTGAAAGTCAACAGTCTTTGGATGTCGGCGGGGTCGATATTTTTCGGTTTTTTGTTCACTATTTCTATCTTTCACACTTTTTAAAACTGAGGTTAACTTTGTTTCACCTCATACCACCTCACCACAATATTGACACAATTTCCAAACAAGAAGTCACTTATAAAATAAAATTCGTTACCTACGAAATTTGTTTCAAAATATTAGGGAAATTTACTTTCGTACCTCTTAAATGTACAGTTGAATACTCTGGTTATCGAGTTTCTAAAGATAATCGTTACCACCGTATATTCGTGAAATATGCTATACTCTTTATTAAAGTGTTAAGGAAAAACTTGTGATGGCTATTTAATTTTTTTTTTCACGTGTATTATTCAAATTTTTTTTAATCCAAGTGGTACCTACGTCAAAGCGAATAGTTAGTTGACACACATAAAAGAACAGCCAATGATTCGGTACGAATACAAAACAATATAACTTTCTAATAAACCTCGTAGATGTTTGATGTAACATAAAAATTTCTTCTAATAGCCATTTGTTTGTACAACGTTTCTCGTTAATGCCAAAATCGACAAAAATAATATTAGAATTAACATGTAATCAATCGTCTTCTGTACCAACTGATAATAGTTTAATTTTAATTTGTTTTTAAGGTTTCTCTCTACTTCAGTATTTGGTCATCATTAATTTTGTACTTTTCTATTACTAGATAGAATTGTTGCATCCCGCATACAATATCAAACCAGTCTCGCAAGTTTTTAAAACAGGATTACCTCTATTTGTCAAGCCATACATTAAACCTTTCAGTGTTTATCATTCTTGAGCATAACAAAATATATTGAAGTTCAAAAAAATTCGAACACTCAGTACGAGAGTTGATCAGTTTTAATAAAATTTATACGGAATTTTTTTTTTACTGAAAATAGTCGCAAATGGGCCGCGGACGGCCCGCACTGTGACTATTAGAATGTGGAAGGATAATAAAAAGGAGATGATTGTGAAACCACTTTTTAAAAAGTTGCAGGTCATAGTTTTCTGGAAAAACTAATTTTGGAAGCTTGTTCCATTCCGTAGCAGTCCTGTGAAAGAAGTTTCTTGATGGAGATTGCTCCTTGTAGTGTCAATCTTGAGAGTAAATGGATGAGACTGATCAGCGTGCCGAGTTCTTCGGCCGAATGTGGTCAGTGGTGGTACAAGAGTTTTTATTTCTCTGGAGCATCTGCCATGGAAATATCTGTAGAGCAATGACTGGTCTGCAACTCTTCTTCTATGTTCTAGAGGGTGAACGATATCTGTAAGAGTTAAGCTGTTTTTCAACCGAATCGCCCTTTTCTGAATGGAATCTAGAAGACGAAGAGAATGCTTTGGTGCTGAACCCCAAATGTGCGAGTAATACTCCGGTAGAGGTCGAATTTAAGCCTTGTACGTCGTCAACAGTTGATGGGGAGTAAAAAACTTTCTATCTTTCCACAGAAAACCCAGCCTCTGGCTTGCAGACTTTGCAATGTTAGCAACATGTTAGACACCGAAATGGAGGGACTTGATTCAAGGGTATTTCCGGACATCGTGATGGAATGATTTGAGGAATTTACTTTCTTGGAAAACTTGTTTAATTAGGCCTTTAAAAATGATTGCATTTTCAAATTCAATGTTATTTTATCGATACCATTTAAAACATATTGACATATTGGGCAAACTTCCTAATAATTCCGAATTAGGATAAATTACACATAAAAAGTTTATCTACATAATGGAGGTTGAACGAAATGACGATATATTAGCAAAATGATTTCATAATAAGGATCTTGAAGAGTCATCAAGAATGTTTGCCGGCTGATTTTTGGAAATTTACGGGGAAAAAGTCTCGCGTCACTCATAAACTTGATGATTAAAAAAAAAACTCAAAAATTTAACGAACGGGTTTTAAAATATGATACCAACGTCATGATTTGAACCACATCGTATATTCCTGTTTGATTTTATAATCGAAATAAATTGAGTTGGTAATGAAATGAGTTAAAGGTGGCAGTTAATTAAAGTATGTATGTACTATATCGAGCATAATTTAGCTTCGACTGTTTGGCATTTAAAAAAAAATCCCATTTGTGTCTTGGTGGTGTTGCATAACGAGCAACATTTATTAACACACATGAATTACATCACGAATCATTTTCAAACATCTACGTAGCTTCAATATCAATGAATTTTAAATCGTTGTTTAGGTTTGTTCATTAACCAAAACGATACAAATTTATTCGATAAACTTTCTGGATTTTATAGAATTGAACGCTCGATTTTGTTTACTTATCACGATCATTTGTAATGACATTCATTTTTTCTTTTTTCTTCGTTTATTAGAAGGTTCTTGATTAACTATATTTTTATGTAGCAGTATAGTTTAGTCAATTGTAAATTTGTCAGATTAGAGGTAAAATCAAGCATTTCCCGATTATTTTTTTTTTCGCCCAGTACGTGGTTTGGTTTTTGAATGACATTTCATCTCTTAATTTTTGCGCGACCAATGGCATGTCGAGGTACGAGACCATAAAGTCGGACAACAAGCAATCTAATAAATAAAAGTAAAGTTTTTCGGAAGTTACCTGTAAACATTGATATATCTCTGTATGCCGAAGAGACTGTTAGCTTCTCACTGTAATAACGAATAAAAAGGTACTCCGGCAAAATAGGTGGTGGGTCTCGGACTATTTTTACATGTACCGTTTCAGATTTGCTATTAACGTTTAGTAGATCAATGTTTTTTTTGCATCTCTCACTAAAAAATACAGTCCATTATATTCGCATCTCGCCGAAATATATTTGACGATGAACTGGTTGTTATGATGGTACTCATTTTAAAGTTGTGATTTAACTTGTTGTAAATTTCGTCAAAACTGTTTTTTGTTATTCGGTTATACTAGAAACCTTCCAAATAAATTGTAAAACCACCCTTTCTATAATATTTACCGAGTGTACTCAATAACGATGTATTTAGGTCAGATTAAATTTTCCTATCGGCTCAATATCCAATTTTATTCGTTGTTCTGGTACGAGTCGTTGTGTTAAAATGATTTTTTTCTTATTCCAGTGTTGCATTTGGATTTTAATTTTTTAAAAATGGATTTATGGAGGATTTTAAAAGCGATGAAAATTATATAATCCCAGAAAGTTTTTATCAAATTTATAATTTATATTGACCCAAAGGAATACGTACGTGCTTCCAAGCAACGTAATAACAAACGAAGAATTTCTTCCAAGAAATAAGCGGAATAAGAGATTTTCGGGCAGTGTATGATGGAGAATATTAAAAAAAAAAAGGTTTTTATTCTAATAACATTATTTATTCCCTCCTTTCATGTGATTAAAAATAAAATCAAGATGAAGTTCATCAGCAAGGGAGATTCATAGTCAATCTTGATTAAACTTGGTACGTCACTCATGATATAAAAAAGGTTGGAGTGATCAATCTGTTATATGTTTCGTGAATAATTTCCTAAATAGAGAAAAACGTATTTAATTATTACATGCCGGTAATGAAAACGGTTGTTTGTTGTTTGTTAGATCCAAATAAAGTCCCGTCCTGGACCTGCTGTCGGCTAAATTCTTTGAGGTGCCGTTTTCGTGAAACAGGAAAAGTTATTTCCGACTTGAACTATACTGTAGGTCCGCTTTAGTATCGAGAATGTTGTCAAATATTGTAAATTTTCTTGGACCAGTAGAAATTGTATTGTTTTCATAACTATTGTCACGTAAGCAATTGTTTCATCGTTTGTAAATAATTTCGCGTAATCGATTGCCACGTCAAACATTTTTTAAACAAATGTTTGTCGCTTGCATAATTTCCCGATTTATTTCCATACATAAATGTCGTTAGTAAAACTACTGGTGATTTATCAAGAGCGTCCAGTTTTTATTTGCAAAATTATCTGTTTCGTGTAGTGTACAACTCTTATCGAAGAGTCGGGTCTGTATTTAATGAATAGTTGCGAAAAAACTCGGAAACGCAATTGTGTTTGCGTTATCGCGCCAGAAATGTTTTCGCCATTATTTCATTGGAATGATATGTATTTTCGTTTAATAGATTTTTAAATTTTTTTTTTTGACTGACACATGCACGCTTTTAAAAACTTCCTGTTCAGCTTGTTTTTCTGACGCAACCAATTTCGAATGTTCTTTATACCGATTTTTTACAATATTAAAGAGAGAAATATTACGAAATTGGTCCTTCGAGCCGGATCTTTAAATGGTCAGAATATTACGAAATTATTTCGAAAATCTATGAAAAAGTTCAATTTTAAATGCTTGCATCCAAAAACTAACAAAACAACGAGAAGCGACAAAAAAACTGTTTTGAACGAACGTTTTCTCTTTATAAGTCACAAAAAATATGGTGTACAAAGAGATTCAGTCTATTAGAAAGAATGACGGGTCTTTTGATCTTTTCCTTGAAAGCAAATAAAAATTATAATAAAACTAAGAGAACATCTAAAATCTCTCATGTCAATAGTAGAAATAAATAATCTTTAATTCGTTTAAACTAGGCCACTTGCCCCTGCGCAAGGATGTTACGCAAAATTGTAAAACATTCAACAAATTATGCCCCCGCATTTTCAAAGATGTGAAGTAGTAAACACAATTAAAAAATGTAAATTGGAATACTTCGGTCATAAAAACATCAGCAGACTTGTTTCGCGTGGCTGTAGATAAGACCATGATTGTTAGTATGATAGTTAACATGAGAGCCAATGATCGATAATAAGTCTCGACACTTTAAAAAGAAGAAGAACCTAACATCAATGGTGAAAAACTTGCCGGACTAATCTAAAACCACAAACCCTAATAATAATAATCAATGAAATAAGTTAGTTTCACGTTTCGGGGTTGCTACCAAACATCACACGATCACCCGCCGGGCTAATCTAAAGATTGGCTGATAATTTCATCAAAATCGGTCCAGCCGTTATATTTGTCATTGTTGCGCAGGGGCCATGGTAATCTATTCTGTATCGTTCCAATTTTAGTATAAAAAAAAACACAAAAAACCATAAATCATAATAATAATAATCATTATTGTTAAATTTGACAAATAAATTAAATAAGTTAGTTTTACGTTTCGGGGTTGAAAACGTGGAGTTGCTACCAAACTTTACACAATCATTTGCCGGGTTATTTTCATTTAAATCGTTCCATCTGTTGGCTATAGAGAAGGAATTGAAAAAGCGAAGACGTATTAGAAAAGATCCAAGATATGTTTCAGAAAAAAAAATATTTTTTCCATTAATTTTTTTCAAAAGTGCCGCTTCTTGACATTTACCCCTCAAATTGTCGAAGATACCAGTAGCCGCCACTGCTTTCTCTCGAACTACAAAAGCAGCCAATTACCATTTTTTTAAAGTGAATCTCGTATTTTCGTGAAAAATCAACGACGTATTTCAAACGAGGCATTCTAAACTAAACGTTATATTTTGAAAATGTGGCTTTCACGTCTTATTCCGGTGTTAACTGGTTCGTTTTTTTGTACTCAAACAAATTTGTGATGATACGCATATGTTGCGCCCTTGATATTAAAAGTGTTAATAATTACACGAAGTAAAATATTGTTGGGTATGCTACGTGTTTGATGACTTTGGAAAATAGTTTACGAGAAAAATAATTAAAATCGCCAAACGAACAAAAGAATCCGCTAGAGTGAGAGAAAGAGAGAGAGAGAGAGAGAGAGAAACATTGGCAAGGTTTCAAGCCAACGACACAAGTACCTACTAAATTCAAAGACCTCCTCCTCACAATAGCACATGCAAGCGAAACGCGAGCGAGAACAAAAATGTACATACATCGTGAACAAATAAATAAATAAATAAAAAGGAACCAACCGTGTAGTGTAAAAATCAGGAAAAAACGAAGTGTCTTCTTCGTACGGCGGCGTGACGTTCAGATACATAGCGCTGTGTTCCAACATGTTATTTTCACGATATGACTAGAAGCAGCACCAACATATCCTTCCGTTCTAGGTTCCGACTCTTATCACAGCACAAATCACAAAAAATCACAGTTTCTTATCCTGTCACACAGACACAAGTCACAATAAAAAAAAAGGCTAACGCACCTGTCGGTACACGAATAATAATAATAAAGGTTACAATTGTATATCCAAGAAAAGCAGTAAGAAATCAAAGTGTCGGTGCGCGACACTATAGACGTATAACGTAGTTACGATGCTCTCCGCACGAAAATCGACGACTCAATGGCAAAGTCGACGTAGCCGTGCCGCGAGGTTTCCGATTGAGGTTAGTAGGTCGCAGTGACGCAGTCCGAAGACGCGAAAACGCACGATCGCGCTACCACAACTTCGAGGCCGACTCGAAAATAGTTATTTTTTTTTTCAAACGCACTGACCTTAGTGTAAGGTGGTTTTTCATGTTCATGCCTATACGTTTGGTGTATTCGCCGAGAGAGGACCTCGAACGAAAAAATCACAAATAAATACATTCCCCAAGAAGAAATTTTAGTTAATTGAAACTAACGTTTCGGTAAACGCAAAACGGTACAGAAACGTGGAAAAATTGAACCTTAACCAACCACCACTGAATTTGAATAAAACATACATACCGCGCGCGATTAAATTATAAAACAAATTCGATATTTTTCGCAAAAACCCTGAAAAAGATCGATTTTTGTTTTTAAATGTCAAACACACAACCAAACTCGCCGCCGCTTTTTCAATGTCTTCCCCAATGCCAACGGCTGAACCGATTTTGATGAAATTTTTAGCAAATCTTTAGACGGGTGATCGTGTGAATTTTAATTTTAATTTTTTTTCTATACAAACCAAGTACTGTTGGTGTTAGGTTAGGACGTTAGGTTAGGTTAGGCTAATTTTTTTACTCAAGTAATACCGATTATTATTAGCCTAACCTATCCCAACACCAACAGTACGTGGGGAAGAACTTTGGAAATGCGGAGACTTATTTGCAGCCAATCTTTAGAACCGAGTCCACCCCAGCCCAAAAATTTTATTCAAATGAAAAAAAAAAAAGAAAAATCAACTCCCTTATAAATTTTCCGAAAACAAATGCGACTATTTTCATTAAAAAAAAAATAAACTCGAGTTGACTATCAAACAAAGGAGGATACTTTCGTCAATATTTTCCAATCAGGTACAATGCTGAAATGTTGACAATAATTACAATTCATCATCATCATCATCATCCAGCCTTATTCTCTTGTCCATTGCTGAACGTAGGCCTCCTCGAAATATTTCCATCTTTCCCTATTTTGCGCCTCTGCGATCCAGTTCGTGGTTATCCTTTTGAGGTCATCTGTCCATCGTGTCGGTGGTCTACCCCTGCTTCGCTTATCCGATCTCGGTCGCCACTCCAGAACTTTCTTTGTCCACCTTCCGTCCTTCATTCTAGCCACGTGTCCTGCCCATCTCCATTTCTGCTTTGTAATTCTCTCTATTATGTCCTCTACCCCCGTTTTCTCCTTATATCCTCGTTTCTGACTCGGTCGTTAAGGGAAAGTCCTAAACATGGATCTCTCCATTTTCCGTTGCGCTACTTGTAGTTTTTTAACTATTGTTTTTGTTAAGGTTAGGGTTTCAGCCCCGTATGTCATAACTGGGAGAACACACTGATTGAAGGTCTTCCTTTTCATACGTACGGGAATTTCTGATTTAAATATGTCCCTAAGCTTTCCGTACGCTGCCCATCCCAGAGATATTCGTCTGGACAGTTCGCACGTCTGGTTGTCCCTGCCGATCCGGATTTCATGGCCAAGGTAGGTGTATTTTTCTGTGATTTCGATGATTTTGTTTTCTATTTCTACAGGTTCGCTTGGTACTAGGTTGGTTAACATTTTTGTTTTGTTATAATTTATTTCCAAACCTGCTCTTTGTGTTGCCCGTTGTAGATCTTTTAGCATTTCCCTGGCTTCCTGCATGTCATCTGCCATTAGAACTATGTCATCCGCAAATCTTAGATGGCTCAGTCTTTCCCCATCTATCATAATTCCCTTATTTTCCCAATTCAGAGTTTTGAAAACATGTTCCAGGACCGCAGTGAATAGTTTTGGAGATAACGTATCGCCCTGCCTGATTCCTCTTTTTATTTTTATTTCCCTTGACGATGTATGCAGGTCAATTGTTGTTGTTGCGTTTTTGTAGATATTGTATATAATGTTAGAGTATCTTCCATCTATTCTGCATTCTTTTATTGCTCGTAATATTGAAACTAATTCAACGGTGTCAAAGGCTTTGTAAAAGTCCACAAAGATTAGGGTAAGCGGTTTGTTGTATTCTACTGTTTTCTCGATGAGGGTTTTTATGCATTGCAGATGATCGTTAGTCCCGTAGCCAGAGCGGAACCCTGCTTGTTCTCTAGGTTGGTAGAAATCCAGTTTATTCTCTAGCCTGTTGGTGATTATACCGGTGTAGAGTTTGTACAGGTGATTGAGAAGGCTAATGGGTCTATAGTTATCCAGGTCTGTCATATCGCCCTTTTTTTTAATACAATTAATAGTCCAAAAATAATCGTCAATTATTGTTTAATGAAATAACAATCATAACTGTCATTATTTACGTTAATAACCAATCAGAACCTATTTTATAGACTAATAACAACTCACATATTAAATGCCAGGCTATTTCATTACACAGATTTTTTTTAACGTTTCTCGAAACCAATAGAAATTCGTAAAATGATACCCAAACGTTTTAGTGAATCATCAGTCGATGAAACCTTACCTTTGATTGGATAATGAACATCATTCAAATTTAATTAATAACATGAGAGAGAGTGAAGAAGTATCATTAACTTTTAACACATCAGAACAAAACGATGTTGAAAAATTCTCCACCCAAGGGCACAATATTTAGAACGATTGTATTTTTCATGTTCATAACTTCAATGCATCCAAATTTAAATAACTCATTCAGTTTATATTGAGTCGAATGATATAAATGTGTTGAAATAAAAATATAAAATCTTGAAAGTGATTTTTATCGCAACGTCAAAAAAAAATCTATCGAATACCACACGAGAGTTCGATAAATTAGATAATAATTCTACAGTCCTTTTCTTTTCGAGCCCTTTGGACTCTCGTGTCTATCGCCTGGCAACAAGTTTTTTAAAATCTGTAAAATTATTTTCAACTTATTCTCACTCTCTTGTGATATTACTACAGAAAATTTTTTGGCAGTTCCAACAATCATTCAAAATTTTGTCATTTTGTGTCATATGAAACAATTTTACCCAATCATGTCAACATTACACTGATAATTGCATTCAGTGTACATCGAATGGGGATCAGAAACGATCCTTATTATAAGTACTGTCTAGGCGTTGTCGACTCCTGCCGAGCACATTCTTTTTCTGTGGCCGTTGGTCTGAAATACGGCTACGCTTTCAGAATGAGAACGTAACTACTTGGATGTTGGCGACGATAAAGAACTGGACGTCAATGACGGAATTCGTACGCGAGGTCCTGCTGGAGAAGAAGAAAGAAGAGTTGTCAACGGATGCGGCTAACAACAGCTAGGAGGGGTGATATAGTAGCGATGTAATGCTCACGCGGTCCCGCGCCATATGTACAGGAAGAAGGATGCAAGGTTTTTTAGTCGGTAGGGCCCTGAAAGTAAGTCCAACGCTTTCAGAGAGGAGTCTGACACACGGAAGGCATTCCACAGAAGACGTTAAAATCATTCGTGGAGTCCGGCAAGTGTGTATACTATCCCTAATAATATTTAATTTGTACTCGAAATATAACGAGACTCTGGATGGAGAAGAGAGTTAGATTAAACAACATCATTTTTGCAGGTAGTTTGGAAGGTCTTTAACCTTTGATTAGAATATCACACCACAATCAACATTACTGTCTTAACATCAATGTTCTAAAAACCAAGCAAATGATCAGCAAGGAAAGGTATAGAGAGATTGGTCAAGTAATGCTACCTAGAAACTACTATTAATAAAAAATAGGAAGCAAGATTAACTGAATAATAAACTATTTTCGAGAGTTATTCCATTTTTAGGTCTTGGCGACCCAGTTTAATTGCAAAGAAATAAATTTTAATTTTTTACATGATGAAAATCAATAATGTTTGTGGTAAATAATTTTTTCGTGCAAGAGTAAATTTATCATTAACCTCCATTACGTATTTATATTTCGCAAACACGTAACCGGCAATAAAAAGTCGACACCTCAGTTTGTACAAAATATTAGCAACGTGTATGAAAAAGGAATCAAACAGCTGAATTCGCACTAATGACATTTGTAAGTCCGTTATTTATAAAATTGCATAAAAAATTAGAAAATTACGAGGTCAGTTTGATAAGTCAGTGACTTTTTGAATTTCCCGCGCAGTTACTCCAAATGCAACAGTGCTGCCGCCGTCAACTATAATCTATCAGTGGGCAACTTTCTAATTTTGAGCAAGCTACGTCGTGCAGTTGGTGTTTGATAGCCGTTCAAAACAGACAACCTCGTGAATTTTTACGAAAATGGAAAAAAGTGAATTTCGTGTGCTGATTAAGCATTACTTTTTACGTAAAAAATCCATTACTGAAACTAAGGAAAGACTTGATAAATACTACGGGGACTCGGTACCATCAATTTCAATGGTTAAGAAGTGATTTACAGAGTTCCGTTGTGGTCGCGTACCAGCACTAGTGACGCCGAACGTCCAGGTCGCCCAAAAGAAGTGATCACGCCGGAAATCGTCGATAAAATCCACAAAATGATATTGGATGATCGGAGAATAAAAGTGCGTGAGTTGGCTCATGCTGTAGGTGTCTCAACTGACGGGTACATCATATTTTACACGAATATTTGGACATGAAACAACTCTCTGCGAGATGGGTGCCGCGATTGCTAACACTCGACCATAAGCGCAATCGTGTGACCACTTCAAAAGAGTGTTTAGCGATGTTCAGCCGTGATCCGGACGAATTTTTGCGCCGTTTTGTTACTGTGGATGAAACATGGATCCATCACAACACGCCAGAGACCAAGGAACAATCGAAACAGTGGGTTGCTCGGGGTAAACGTGGACCAAAGAAGGCGAAACAGATTCTGTCAGCCAACAAGGTCATGGCCACAGTTTTTTGGGATGTTCGCGGTGTCATTCACATCGATTACCTCAAGAAAGGTAAAACGATCACCGGCGAATAATATTCAAAGCCTTTAAACAGATTCGACGTTGATTTGAAGCAAAAACGGCAGCATTTGGCTAAGAAGAAGAAAGTGCTGTTCCATCAAGACAATGCACGTGCGCACACTTGTCTAGTCACGATGGCCAAAATCCACGAATTGGGATACGAACTGCTACCCCATCCAGCATATTCTCCAGATTTAGCCCCCTGTGTATATTTTCTGTTTTCAAACCTAAAGAAATGGCTGGGCGGTAAGAGATTTGAGTCGAATGAAGAAGTCATTACCGAAACAAACGCGTATTTTGAGAGAGCTTTGAAAAAACCTATTATTTGGAGGGAATAAAAAAATTAGAAAAACGCTGGACTAAATGTATCGTGCTAAAAGGTGATTACGTAGAAAAATAAAATGTTTATTTGCGGAAAAAAATTTGTTTTATTCAAAGAGTCACTGACTTATCAAACCGCCCTCGTATTAAATGACAGATTTCAATCGATTTAGAGAATTAATTCTGTGGATTTGTATTTAAAAATTTACATAAATTGCATATCGTCGAATATTTCTGCTCGTATGAATTGTTAAAAAAAAAGCCGTGTGGTGTCATTGGACACCCGATAGGAACGAAGTTGCTTGCGCTATTTATAAATTTTGATCAAGGTATTTTGTAAAAAAATAAGAAAACAAATAAATATAATTGTAGCTGATTTTCATACAAAAGATATATAATACCTGGCAAGATGCGAATTCAACGTTTTACTTTTTTTATTCCGCCGAAATTGTTGTTGGTTTTCGGTATTTTATTTGCATTCTAACGTTTGCGCTTTCCATATTCTTTTGGACTCTGAACACATGATTTCACTATTGTCTCCCTATAATTTAAATAGCAAAATAAATAGTAAACACTCAAATCACATGTACAATAAACGAATGTAAACAGTAAATATTTGTATCAAATTATAAAATTTTATCAACTTACTTTTCTAAATCTGTATTAACACATTTGCTGTAGTTTCCATTTTTTCAAAACCTAATTGCAATAATAAAACAATGTTCACGTATGGTCTAACACAATAAATTATAGCTTAAAAAAACTAAAAACAGCTTTTAGAGTTAATCAAACTAAAAAGTAAAAAATAATTCTTAACATAATGTTACAAATCCGGTCCTGTCAGGAACCGAGAGGTCGACGGCGTCGAGGGTCCGTGTTCGACCGCTTGTAGCTGCCGACGGGGCCTAGGAAAGTCGCGCAATATCACGAATCCGCGTCGAATAATGGAGAAACAGGTAGAAAGATCTGAAACTGTGAAATCGGAAATATAAAAGGGGAAACGATAATAACGATTATTAGTATTAGCTTACGTGTTTACGAATTATTAAATGTAAATAGTTATATAGAATTGTAAAAGTTGTATTGCCAAGTGAATAACCAAGTTGTTTATGAAAATAGAAGTTATTGTATTGAAATAAACATTGTTTTATTATTGGATCGAGAGTTTTAATCGCCGAACCCAAGAGAGAACTATAAAAATCGTAACAATAGGAATAAAATTACTGACGAGAAAATTAATGTCACTGTTCTAAAAGAGTGGGGTGCTTTCATTCTGAAACGCAGAGTTAGTTTAAAAATATCATACAAAGCAGTGACATTGATTGACAATAATGTTTTTTTGACAGTGACATTAATTTTCTCGTCAGTAATTTCATTCCTATGTTAAGAATTATTGTTTACTTTTTAGTTTGATTAACTCTAAAAGCGTGTTTTTTAAACTAAAATTTATTTTTCGCTTTTTAGTTCGAATTGGTTTTACTTACCCTCTTGCCATTAATCACTCGGCACGTTTCTTACGAGTATATTGGATTGGGTGAATCGGGTGAAACCAATAAAAGCGTGTTAAAAACTATACCATTTACCAAGAAAATTATCTGTCTCCGTTTTGATATGCCAAACAATTTTAAAATGTAGTTCGCGAATACCTAAATAAAATTAAAAAAAATTATGTATTAAATGTTAAAAACACAAAAAGAATGCATCGGCAGGGAATCGAACACGGGCGGCCCGCGTAGCAGACGAGCATTCTACCACTGAACCACCGATGCATTTCGTTACGTGACGATTTTTACTAAATCGCACTAAGTAACTTCGTTTCAAAAATCGTTTATTAAACTTTATTTATTTTAAATTTTCTTTTAAATTTTTTTATCAACTTTCGTTGACAGGATGATATTTTTTGGATATTTATCGGATATTTTTAAGGTGTAGCACAGCTATATTCCGGATCCGTCTGCCAGAGCTATTCCGACAAATATTTTATGTGAATACACTACAAGTTACTAAAGTTTGTATACGATAAGTCGTTTCACACATGTACGCCGTTGAGATAATAGATTAAACATTTCAAAAGAAACGATGAAGTATTAAAACGACAAATCATTGAGATTGAACGATTTTTAAATTTCTATTTCAAATAACTTTCTCCAAATCGGCAGACATTGTGAGACATTTTATTAGGCCATTTAATTTAGACGAATGAATACACAAGTTCTGTAGGCCGCAGTCTAACCCAACCATGCAAAGCAGCCCACTTGGTGAGAGTACGCTGTACTTCAAAGTGTCCGCAAAGGTAAGCAGGTCACAAAAGTCGTTCTTTCGGGACTAATTTTAAAAACATGAGACCAACAACACTACTCTAGGTGAACACCTTCCTAATGTTTTTATATAAAGAACTACATTCCCAATCAATCAATCAGAATCAAGATAACATTAAATACAGAGCACGAAAAAAGTTTTCGGTGTCATATGAAATAGAGTGCATATTAAGCCGACGAGCATGTATGAAAGCGCTGATGAAAGTAGAAGGAGCGAAAGACGTCTGTAAGAATCGTGGCAAGTGGGAAAAAGGCGTGACTGTATATATGTATTGTAACGTTTTACTTAAATTCACACTCAGGGTTCGAAATTATATGCACATTTATTTGTAACAATAAAATACAATTTATGTCAACTAGCGAACACAATCATTAACTTTAAAAAACTGACTAACCTCCGCGAACGGAGGCCAATTTATACACGGTGTTTCAAAAAAAGGTGACCCCGTCTCTAGGATAAGTAGAAAACTGGAAAATAATTGGGGTTTGCTCAGTAAAAAAATTTCGTACCTCCATCCGTATTTAAGATGAAGGGCGTTGAAGAAAAAAAAATGTATACACATTTATTACGATTTTGCCGAAACTACTGGAAACATGGTAATAAAATTTTATACGAATATGTTTTAGAAGCTGATACATCCCATGAATTTAAGGGTAAAACCAAAAAATTTTTGGTAACTTTAAAGCCTCGTAGAATTTTGGATTTTGATTTCATCGAAAAATGTTATAGGACTTTTTGGAGCAGGAACAGAACTTTCATCAGAACTCCTGGAACTTGCGATAAAAATTTCCTATTATATTACATTTTTCAAAATGCTGATTTTTTGAATTTTTCAAATTTTTTTTTTTTTAGAACTTTAAAACTCTTTAAAGCAAACAAAATGGCCGGAAAAAATTGATTTTTGAAAAAGTGGGGGGACGGGTTGTTTTTTTTTCGAAATTTTTGGCCCCCCATTTTAAAAAATTGATTTTTTTACCCTTTAAAGATTAAAACTATTCCTAATACCTATCAGGAACTCTAGAACTATTGAAACAGAACTCAGAACCCTAAAAAAAAATTTCGAATTTTTAATAGTGGGGATGGAACTTCACAGGGATGGATTTAGTATCCATCTTTGTACAATGTCAGCTTCAGACCGCGTTTGGCACCAGGCATTGTTAAGTAAATTATCTGCCTACGGTCTCCCAACCAAACTGTGCCAATGGCTCTTGAGCTTCATGCAAGATCGCTCCTTACATGTGGCAGTTGACGGTATTTCATCTGATGTCCCCCAGGGTTCCATCCTGTCCCCCACCTTATTTCTTTTACACATCAACGAGCTCTTGAAAACCACCACAAACCCCATTTATAGTTTCGCAGACGATAGCACACTTGTCTCAACTTTCACATCCTATCGATCACTTTCGGTGAATGATACAAATAGACTCGGGCAGGAACAGGTTGATTCCATCAATAGAGATCTTAAAGCAATCGTCGAGTGGAGAACCAACAATCTTGTTCAGTTCAACGCCCAAAAAACACAAAGTGCCACAAATTCCTCAAATTCCTCAAATCATCCCATCACAATGTCCGGAAATACCCTTGAACCAAGTCCCTCCATCTCGTTTTTGGAAGTCACGGAGTCCAATAATATGTCTTGGCATGACCATGTTGCTAACATCGCAAAGTCGGCAAGCCAGAAGCTAGGTTTTCTGTGGAAAGCCAGAAATTTTTTACTCCTGATCAACTGTTGACGACGTACAAGGCTCAAATCCGACCTCTACTGGAGTATTGCTCGCACATTTGGGGTTCAGCACCAAGGCATTCTCTTCGTTTTCTAGATTCCATTCAGAAAAGAGCCATTCGCGTTTGATAAACAGCTCAACTCTCATAGATACCCTTCAACCTCTAGAACATAGAAGAAGAGTTGCAGACCAGTCATTGCTCTACAGATATTTCCATGGCAGATGCTCCAGAGAAATAAAAACTCTTGTACCACCATTGGCCACATTCGGCCGAAGAACTCGGCACGCTGATCAGTCTCACCCATTTACTCTCAAGATTGACACTACAAGGACCAATCTTCATCAAGAATCCTTCTTTTACAGGGCTGCTACGGAATGGAATAAGCTTCCAAAATCAGTTTTTCCAGAGAACTATGACCTGCAACTTTTTAAAAAGCGTGTCCACAATCATCTCCTTTCTTTAATCTCTTCCCCTTCTAATAGTCGCAGTGCGGGCCGTCCGCGGTCCACACGATAGGTCTACCCTTTTTGCGACTATTTTCATAAAAAAAAAAGACTCTAGTTTTGGAAGAGGCACGAAGACTGAACAACTGATTTGGACATAATGGGAGGCACTGCGACGTTGGACCTTCGCCATTATTCTTTCGTGAAAGCGGATTCTGACTTGCCACCTCATCGGGACGATGGAAGAAACTATTTATTTCTCAAAAAGTTGTTAAACAGCCATATTTGGTCGCATGGAAAAATAAAAAAATACATATTTAACATTTTTTCATAAACTAAATGTCGAAGAATAAAAATATCGATGATAATAACTATACTAGTAATTGCGACAAGGAAAGTAGCTCATCGTGTATCTGCAAAAACTTTCTTTTCGTCACGTGTAACATTAAATAACGGTTACAAAATAATCGTCAAATACGTGTAAACCACACGCATTTAATTTATTTATACAAGTAATAATAATTTGCGTTTAAAATAGACACACATACACATTGGTTTAGCAATTATTTATCCGGATTCTTTCTTCTTGCTGGAGAGATACCAAACGCGTTATCAACATTTCGACATTTTTTTAATGTCAGCTCGATGTAAGACGACATTGAATTTTCGGTTCGCATTAACGAACGTCCGTTGTATTTAACATTGAAGATACTTTACGTAATCGTACAGTTATGTACTGTTTAGTCCAAGCAATTAATATAAAAAAAAATATGAGCGTATAGGAAATTAAAATTCAGGGTGAGTTTTTATTTCATGCGACACGATCCTGATTACCGAACATAACCTAAAAAATTGGCAAAGTTGGGAAAAGCGGTTTTTTGTTAATTACTAAAAAACTACAGCTCCGATCGACAAAAGTTAAATCAGGAAATTGTAGTTATTAAAAAGATCTATCTGTTAAATTTTGTGTAATTTTTCGATATCATTAATACTTTTCGAGTTATATTGGAAAAACCGTGAAAAATCAGGTTTTCTATAACTCGTTAACTGTAACGTATTTAAACTTGCTTACTGTTAAGTATAGCCTATGGCAAGCCAAAAAAGTGTTTTTTTAAAAAATTGAATATTTTTCAAGATATACAGTGTGGAATAGCCAAATGGAATAAATTCGATAACGAATAAATGAGAGCGTGTTGGGAAAAACGTTTGGACACGTCGATTTGTATTTTTAGTTGCGCATTTTTTTTAAAAAAAAATAATTAAATAGGGTGTGTCATGTGACAGTGGCCAATACCAACTTTCTTATTTTAAATACAACCTCCTGAATATTATTTATTTTTTGGATTCTTCAGAAAATTCTAGACATAATTCATGTACAATGTCCTATACCTATCTTCAACTGTTTCGTAAATATTAAGTGTTTTCAGATGTATTACAAAAATTAACATTAAAAAAAGAAAAAAATTTTATTTCACAAGTAATGTAAAAAAAAACAAAAAAACATTAATTTCAATGTAAGAGATGTTCAAAATGTTCGTCGCGAACGTCTTGGCAACATGCTAATCTGGTATAGAAATGTCTTCTAACGTTACTCAACATCTCAGGCGTGACTGAACTAATCGCAAGCGTGATTCGTCTTTATAAGTCATGTAAGTTTAGTGGTTTAGTTTTGTATACAATACTTTTGACATTACTCCACAAAAAGAAGTCTAATGGCGTCAGATCAGGAGATCGTGATGGCCATTCTATCGATCCGCGCCTCCCTATCCACCGATTTGGAAAATTTTGGTTCAGGTACTGCCGGACATTGATTTGGTAATGGGGCGGTGCTCCATCTTGCTAAAACCGTAGTATATTGGAAGGAACTTGTGGGTTAGCTGGATCAGGATATGAGTTTGTCAACGACATTATTTTGGGAGCAGTTCTAAATATTTATCTCCATTCAAGTTGCCATCAATAAAAAAGGGACATACGATATGATTTCCAACAATTCCTGCCCAAACATTAACTTTTTCAGGATATTGCGTATGTTCCTCTCTCATCATGCAGACAGACAACAAGTTGCTAAGGCTATGAGTTTTATACGAAAATGAACAAAACTGTTTTTGTATTTTTTTTATTTCATATCAGTAAAAAGGAACGCATTAATGGTTTTTGCTTATTTTTTTAATATTAAGAGCTAAATGGGAAATAAGTATTGAGTGTAGTATAGCGAATTTGTGAAATAAAATAATTTTCTTTTTTTAATGTTAATTTTTGTAATACGTATCTGAAAACACTTAATATTTCCGAAACAGTTGAAGATAGGTATGGGACATTGTACATGAATTATGTCCAAAATTTTCTGAAGAATCCAAAAAATAAATAATATTCAGGGGGTTGTATTTAAAATAAGAAAGTTGGTATCGGCCACTGTCACATGACACACCCTATATAATTATTTTTTTTGAAAAAAATGCGCATCTAAAAATACAAATCGACTGGTGTCCAAGCGTTTTTCACAACACGCTCTCATTTAGTCGTTATCGAATTTATTCCATTTGGCTGTTCCTCACTGTATGAAGTTTTCTCCAAAAAGATGCTCTCTTAATTTAGCTAGGTTTGCTCGGGGGATAATGCTACAGTAACGATTTAGAGTTTATTTTTTTCTGTAAAAGTTGTACTTTCATATCATTAAAAAAGTATTTTGATTTTTTAATTTTAAGGGTCAAAAAATGACTTGCACCATTTTTTTACAGGTTTTTTTAAAATAAATTTCTTAATTTTTTTTTTATAGAACTGACTTTTATGAAAATAGATTCTTGGCATCATTTCACGCATTTAAAAAAAAAATAAGTTCTTACGATCATTGGAAGCCGAGATAATTTTTTTATTTCAAAAAAATCTGGAAGGCGCAATAATCATCGTACCATCGAAATAGATGAACAATTGCCAAACTTCATGGATGATCTGCTTACAGACAATATTGAAGAAGAAGGAAAAGAAGAGTCAATTGATTTAGCAGACAATTCTTCAATAAAGAAAAGAAGAATTATTTTTTAATGTAAATCTTTCTCAATATAATATACGAGTATTTTTACTGTAATTATTTAATTAATGTTTTCTACGTAATAAAGTTATTTTATCATTTGGTGAATATAATATTCGTGTTTATCTCGACGAGTCATTTTTTAACCCTTAAAATTAAAAAAAATCAATATACTTTTTTAATCATATTAAAGTATGACTCTTACAGAAAAAAATAAGCCATAAATCGTAACTGTAGCATCATCCCCCGAGCAGAACTAGCTAAATTAAGAGAGAATCTTTTTGGAGAAAACTTTATATATCTAGAAAAATAATCAATGTTTATCAATTTTTTAAAAAAACACTTTTTTGGCTTGCCATAGGCTACACTTAACAGTAAGTAAAAGTTTGAATACGTTACAGTTAACGAGTTATGTAAAACCCGATTATTCACGGTTTTTCCGATATAACTCGAAAAGAATCAATAATACCGAAAAAATATATTTAATGGATAGATCTTTTTAATACCTACAATTTCCTGTTTTAACTTTTTTCGATCGGAGCTGTAGTTTTTTAGGTATTAACAAAAAACCGCTTTTCGCAACTTCGCCAATTTTTTAGGTTATGTTTATGAAGTTTCGATCGAGGGAGAATTTTTTTTTTTTGGATATTAATTTTTGCACGCACTTTTTCCTATTGCTTGGACTAAACAGTAAGTTTGTTGCTGCAGACGTGATACAAAACAAAAATGAACATATTTCATATATATAACGTATGTATGATTTCGTGCAGACTTTTTGATCAACTCTATCTACTTCGTCTTAGTATCGTTTATATCATAAACATACACAAATACAAACCCGTCAAACATTTAAGTATCAGATTCGAGCTAGAAAGCACATCTGGCGTATTAACAACACAGCAACGAGGGAGCTTGGGTAATAACAAACAGTAAGAAACAAACATGATATTATTTCGTGTTCTTCTGCATCACCACAGGAAGTGGGACGCGTGTACACAGGATAAAGATATATGGGAAATCGAAATGTCAAAAAAGCGACACAGATGGGAGAGGATGTGTGATGCTTAATTAAAGCACGAATTATTTCATGTCTGTGTCGTTGTATTTCTGCGAACGCGTATCAGATTAAAGCGACATTTAAACGTTATTATTATTATGAAAAAAAGTTTTTGATGTGTAACATCTTTTCTCTCGCTTACTCGCAATTTGTGGGAGTGATTTAGAAAATGCGTAAGAGTAACAGTGCCACGTCTTTTTCGTTCTCTAAAGAGTACTCTGCCAGCGGTCTCTCTACTAGCAAATTATGCCCGAGCTCAGCCGTAGAGGGTAGAAGAAAAAAATATATAAAAGTGAGCCGCGCCACCGACTTAGACGGTTCAAGCCGGAAACCCCTAGGTCTTATAGGCACTAGCAGAGCCACACGATAAACAACTAAGATTATGGTGAACCAAATAAATAAAATTATAGCAAAAAAATATTGGATACTTTACTCACACAATAAATCAGAGTACACAGCTCAATAGCAACATTATAACAAATATAGTCAAAATTAACAGCTATGGTAAATTTTCTTGCTAAAGCAAACCAAAAATTTAAAATTTACAACTATAAAAAATAACCAAAACAGAAGTAAGAGTAACAGACTTTACCAAGTTACCAAAAAAAAGTAAAACGTATATAAATCAACTCATTAATAACACTAACTCAAACGTTTACATAAGGCTGCTAATTTACTCGTTTTAACCATTTACATAAAGATTTTCACTGCCTAAACAATCGAGTTTATTTAAAAATATTTTTACAATGGTTGTCCTTTAAAATATCAAGATTGTAGGATATTTACAAATAAGTAGGAAGAAAATATATTTTTACTTGGACATAAAGAATTATTGAGAAGGTTATTTTAATCCAAGTTTAGTTTTGGCATATTATCTAATGCAATAAATAGTTGCCAAATAGTTTCCAACAATGTACTATATTAATAAACTAAATCAAAACTTAATCGTGGTGTCAAAATAAGTTCCCAACAATGTACTATGTTAATAAACTAAAACAAAACTTAATCGTGGTGTCAAAATGAGACACGGCGTTATATATTTAAAAATAAATCACTGATAACCTTTGGGTATACGAATTCACATGTACTCCTGTGGCCGGTTTGATTATGGGACGGCACCTGCTAATTAACAATGGCTTCCCTCAAATAAATCCCGCTTGCGGCTATTTTAACTCGACACCAAAATCCAAAATATCAACAACGAAGGTAAGATAGAATGGACAAGTTAAAAATTAAGTGGTTTTTCTTCAAAATTCAATTAAGATGTCCCAAATACAGCCAGATATGAAAGAAATCCCATAAAGGTTCTGCACACGTGCTAATATCACACCGTCCCAAAAACTCTCACCAACACACCACTCCCAAGGCTGCCACCAAACGACTGACTCCCAGGCCGGAAATCAAGAAAAATGACACGGAATTGACGTAAACCAAGAATCGCACTCGTCCGTGTGGGTAGCCAGCCCCATCCACACAGAAATGCAAACCAAACAATCGAATCCTATCCCTACAAGGTATGCAACACTATTTACAACAAATGATATATTTAAGTTACAACAAAATACGGTATGCAACCCTACTTACTAGTACCTAAGGAATACGAAAGTATCAGAGACACAATTAATAATGGAACTGTAGAAGGGAAAAAATAGGCACGTGACAACAGTAACACGACGAATGAGCGCGCGGTTAGAGTATGATACCTAACCTAACCTAACGATCAATTAAGACAGTAAAGAGTTCCTGAAATATCAAGACGACATAAAAATGACCGCTTTGTTTGGATTATTAAATGCTTGACAATATCCAGATTGGCAAAATGTCTTATTTTCAGAAGATTTTCATCTTCGGTCAGACGACCGACGAATTCGAGTTCTGAGAGGACGTGGAAAACAAACTACAAACCTGTCCCTAAATATAAATGTTCTGGGGTGGTGGTGTCACGATATGTTGAATTAGTACTAGAGAGTAAGGCACTTTCGGTAAACATTTTCTATTTATGCTTGATAATACACACTCATTGAGTTTTACTTTTATAGAAACGGAAAACGTGATTCACCTGATCTGGATCCAATAGAACACTTAAAAAATACTTTAAAAAAGAGAGATTAGAGCTTGTCAGAATAATGCAGATCAAGAGACTCGAGTAGTTTTGAACGAATGACAGAATTTACCCAAAGAGGGAATTAATAATAAGAAGCATGTTCATCGAATTTGTGCTTGTATTGAGGCTAGAGGTCGCAATAGTGAACTAACAAAAAGTGATTTTTCTTTCTTGAATTACAAGTTCCAATACAGTATTTGTTTAGGAAAACAACAATTATGCTTCTGTTCGGCATTTTTATAATATTTTTGATTTTTTTTGGAATATATATATGGATAAACTACTATTAATTTTTAATAACCATTTTTGTATAAATATGTTCGAACAGGTGATTTTACATAAGTTCGATTGCATGTATTTCGCTCGCTTTGTAAGTTGTTTATCCAAATAGTAGCATAAGACAATCTCTCTGTCAGTCGTACTCTCAAAGCTGAGAGGTCGTGATTCCGTGATTTTCAATTTGTGTTGTTGATGATCTGCTTCCAAAGCGTTTTATCTTCTGTGACTCTAATGGTTGTTTGTAAGGGTCTTCTCGTAATTTTCTTTACCTGGTCTACCCATCTGGTGGGAGAGCGACCGCTTGTCCTCTGGCCTAATACTTTTTCTTGTATCTTCAATTTTTCCATGTTGTCTCCTTGTCTTCTGTTTATATGCCCATAGTATTGGAGAATTCGTCGTCGGCATATTGTTGACAGTCGATCTTTTATGCCCATTTCTTAAATAACTGATACATTTGTCCTCTCAATATGCAGAAGATCTATTAAAATGTGATTAAAAAAAATAAATCCCCTTTCCGTTAAAATTATCCTCATTACATCCTCTTGAAATTTCTTAAGAAATTTTGCTTTAGGTTGCCATTTTATTCTCGTTTCTCTTGGTTTTTGGGTGAGATGATTTCAAACGACGAAAATAATTTGTTTTTAATACGAGTGCCATTGAAAATTAGAGAGCAAATGTAGTTTCGATTGCAAAATCGTTTCCAGGCATGATGGTGCAAATATTCAACTCGACGAATGGATTTCATTACGTGTTACCAAACACCCGAAACATTAGCATTTTTATTAATACCAGCACGCGAAAAAATCTTGCAACTCGAATTCGACGGATACATTAAAGACAATCATTCATTATTTTTCCAACAAAATGTTGTTTAGTCCATTAACATTTACTCGATTATTTTTTTATGAACCCCCGCTCCTTTTTTAATGGGAGAATTTCAATTAGACAACACATAAAAATGGATATAAAAAGTCTACATTTTCCAAAATATTTAATTTCAAGTAAAAAATTTTTATTATTTACAATTTTGTGAAAGTATTTCTGCTACAAATTGTTATAATGATTTCAAACGACACGTCATGGTGAAAAAATTACATATATTGCAACAAAAAAAAATTGAAAGCCTTATGATTATACAGTTGCGTGTTTAGCCGAGAAAAGTCTATTAAATTGTCCAAAATAATTTATTGTTGCGCTGTACACACAGTTTTAATTAGTTCAAATATATATATATATATATATATATATATATATATATATATATATATAAGGTTATTCTCAAAAATTATGATTAATAAATAGCGACTAGCTGAACCCGGCAGACGTAGTACTGCCAGTCTGTATTATAACAGCTTGTAATATACACTTTCAAAGCACCACTTCTAGGATATATTTTATAAAAAATTGTAGAAAAATTACTTGACTTTACATACATACATACATATAGACACGCCTTTTTCCCGTAGGGGTAGGCAGAGATCACTTCCTTCCACTTCCGCTACGGTTCTTACACACATCTTTTGCTTCCTCTACTTACATCAGTGCTCTCATACATGCTCGTCGGTTATTGGTACTCTTGACCTGGCCTTTTTTCAAAACAATGTTGATCTGATCGAGATATATTCGCCGAGGTCTACCTCTACCGACTTCCGTCCATTCACACTCGCCTTATACATTTGTCTTCCTTTATCCATCCTCTCTACGTGTCCAAACCATCTAAGCATTCCTTTATCTATCTTTGTAACTTGACTTTACAGCTATGAATACATTAAATACATTCTACGTGTTCAAATATAGCAAGATACCAATTTTCAAAGGGATCGGTTTACCGATATAGAAATTAAATGCTGCAGCGCCCCCTGGTGGGAGCTGCAACAAAGAGGATAGCACAAAAAACTTCTCCGCAAAAAAATACACATACATGCCAATTTTATGATGATCGGTTGAACGGTGTTGGAGTGAAACGATAACATATACATATAATTGTCTATTTTTTTTTCAAATAAAAAACAGGCTTATTTTCGAATATTAACAAATTTCAGTTTATTTCGAAAACCTTAACAATTATGATTAGCAAAAAATGTTTCAAATGGAGTCCCCTATATCCCTTAAAAAATTTTCATCGTCCTACCAAACACCCTGTATACAAACATACATTCATATAGTCACGCAGTCACGTAGGCAGAGAACAATTCCTTCCACTTGCAGCGGTTCCTACACACATCTTTCGCTTCTTCTACTTTCCTCTCATACATACTCGTCGGTTTTGCTACTCTTGACCTGGCTTTTCTTCAAAACAATCTTGATCTGATCGAGATCGATGTTCGCCGAGGTCGACCTCTACCGACTTCCGTCTTCCTTCATCCATCCTTTCTACGTATCCAAACCATCTAAGCATTCCTTTATCTATCTTTGTAACCACAGCGTTCTCTATCTCAATATTCTTTACTTTATCCAACCGAGTCACTCCGGCTAAACTTCTCAGACTACTCATCTTTCCAAACCCAACATTCACTACCATACGTAAGTGTAGGAACCAACACACCTCTATGCACCATAGCCAGACGAGCTTTTTTTTGACACTTTTCGGCTATTTATAAAGCTATACAGTGCCCCATTCATTTGTTTTCCTGTCAACACCCTTCGCTCAATGTCACTTTTCATCTCTCGTAAACTTTGAACTCAAGTACACAAAGTCATTTACTTGTTCCACCCTTTCTCCCTTAATCAAAAATTCACAGTTTGTCATGCTTTCTTCTCTTTCAAAAACCATTACTTTCGTTTTGCTTACATTTATTTTCATCCCTTTGATTTTCAGGGCATCATGCATAACATTAACCATCGCCTGCAACTCTTTTTCAGATGACGCTAATATGACTTGATCATCGGCGTAAAGAAGGCATTTGACAATCAAATTATTCATTTTCAATCCATACGCACTCTCTTTCAAATATTTTAAGCAATAGTCTATGTATAAGGTAAACAGCCATGGCGAAGCCACACATCCCTATCTCATACCTTCTTCGATGTTAAACCAGTCCGTGCAAGGTCTGTTTATCCTGATACAAGGAGTGGAATCCTCGTAAAGTGATTTCAAACATCTATTTTTATATATACAGATTATTGTTAAGAAAGTAATATTTTTAATATTTTTAAAATATTTTTAAAATAAACAGTTCATACATTTTATGCAAATCAAAAGATGTGCCTCGTTTAAATATAATAAAAATTTAAATGAAATATTATTTAAATTTAAATAGAACAAACGACCAAAATATACGTATTACTCGTACGTACATGCATGTGTATTATTTATTTTATAATTAAATTTAAAAAATTACTTATTATCGTTTTTTTGTTCAAAAAATATGTTTTTATTTCAGGATATTTATTGTGCAATGTTAAAAAACATTTAATCTTAGATCAATTATTTCGTATATAGAAAAAAATTAAATATTTTACTTAAACAAGTAACGTTATCTGAAGTTTAGATTAGTTTTACTGTTCTTTAAATTATTAATTATTGTTTTTTCAATATTATAAATGTAGAGATAGTAGGTACGAACAAGTTTTGAATTTATTTACAACGTAAAAATTTAAATAAATAAACAATTAGTAATTTTTACAAAATAATATAAGTAGAATTTTAGATTTTTTATTGCGCGGAATGCAAATATAGTGGACTGTATTTACTAATAAGAGGTGCAAAAAATTAACTGATTCAAGTCAATGGCAAACCCGAACATACACATACATATAGTCACGCATTTTTCCCGTAAGGGTAGGCAGAGACCACTTCCGTACACACAGAGATCTTTCGCTTTTTCTACTTTCATACATGCTCGTTGGTTGTTGGTACAAACCTGAAATGGTACACATAAAAAATCGGTTTAGTTGGAGTTCCTTTTTATTCTTGTTTTTTTACACTGATGAGCCAACAGTCTCTTCGTGATATTTTTTTTGCGAAATAGCTCTTGGCTCGAAACAGAATGCCAAGTTTTTGGGATGCACATTTGGCAATGGACCTCACGTGATTTTCCAAAGAAAGGTTGATACTGATAGTAATGCCAAGCATCAAGATGGATGACTTCAATGGTATGGTTACTCCCGACAATATTATGTTGGGCACAGTGAGATCGGATTTTCTAGAGAAAAGACATGCTTGTGTTTTATTTGTATTGAATTCTACCAAGTTATTGGATCCCCATTCGAGAATTGTTGCCAAGTCCACATTTATGTTGTTGACATTTATTTCTCGTTCACTTCTAGTTTCACGGGCAGATACAGAAGTCCAGAAAGAGAAGGCGGTATGGAGGATACTGTCATCAGCGAAGCTGTGTACTGGCCATGAAGTAGTTTCCAACAAGTCGTTGATGTGAAGTAGAAATAGTGTTGGAGCTAGAATTAATCCCTACGGAACACCATTATTTATTAGTAGAGAGTCAGATGAAACTCCATCAAACAGATACCTGTTTAAGATGCCTTGGAGATACCTAATGCCACGGCTAAAGTTTCACCATTTTTTTCAACAGATACTTGCCATATGAGTGAGACGTAGGCGAGCAGATCACCATTTGATCTCTGATGACGGAAACCATATTGCCTATCTGTGACAATTCCAGATATTTCATGAGCTCGTTGTTGATTTTTCCATGACCTTTGAAATAATAGATAGATATAGAGATAAGAGACATATGTCAGCCTTCCACCGGTAACTTCCTTGTGAATACAAATAGTATAAAATAGATCTCTTTATGAAATTTAATTTCACTTCATTAAGATTCCATTGGAGTTAAAATAATAATATGGGGTAAAATCATTCTTGGTGACATTCGTTTGAAACGTTTTACAAACTCGTGTTTTTTGACGTTGACGTATTGTCATTTCATCTGTCATTTATAAGAAGTCACGTTCCGTTATTTTAGATATCATGGTCAATTCTCGTAGCTGGACCTGCCATCGGTTCGCGAAAATTTAGAGAAGAAATGTCATTCGAAAATCAACCACATACTTGGCGAAGAAAAATAAACGGGAACTGAACAATTACATAAACTACCAACATTTTGTAAGACACATCCTTAGGATAGAATAAAAATGCTTTTTAACATATGTAGAATTTTCATTTAAATACAAATTGTGACTACTATTAATTTATTATTTGATAAACTCGAATAATAAAGTGAATATTTTTGAATTAAAACATTCTCATCGACAATTTCCACAAAATCTTATAAAATTTAAATAAAATTCGCTGCTTCAAATAAATAACACACCAATTAAATTTTAAATTAAACAATAAAATGTAAATTTTTTTTTTTAATATTTAATTTTTTTTTAGAAAAGACCATATTATTTAATACATGTTTACCTGATTAATTAAAAAAGAAAAATAATTTGTACCAAACCAAAATATGCAATTCAGCATAGACGATTTTATGTGAAAATGATAATGTCTGCAAAAAATGATATTTCTTGCGAACGTTTTCACCACAATCAACAATTTTTAATTAGCATTAAAATATGATAACTTTTTTTACGTATTTTTTTTCTGTTATTCGAGTTCAGTCACCTCATTTCCATGGATTTTATTTTTATTTATTTATTTTATGATTTACGTAATATTTCGTTAAACGTTTTTAACAATTCGCACTTTAGTCAATTCCGGATTTGATAAAAAATTTACAATATACCGAGAAAATTTTTTACACACACGCACTTTGACATAAAATAACGCCCGTGGAAAAGATCTAGACGGTTCAGGAATAATAAACATGTACAGGGTGAGTCAACACTTGCATAGTCACGGTGTCGACTAATATGTCTTGGCATGACCACGTTGCTAACATCGCAAAGTCAGCGAGCCAGCCGTTGGGTTTTTTGTGGAAAGCTAGTAAGTTTTTTACTCCTGATCAATTGTTGACGACGTACAAGGCTCAAATCCGACCTCTACTGGAGTATTGCTCGCACATTTGGGGTCCAGCACCAAAGCATTCTCTTCGTCTTCCAGATTCCATTCAGAAAAGGGCCATTCGGTTGATAAACAGCTCAGCTCTCACAGATACCCTTTACCAAGTAGAACATAGAAGAAGAGTTGCAGACCAGACATTACTGTACAGATTTTTTTTTTTTATGAAAATAGTCGCAATAAGGGTAGACTTATCGTGTGGGCCGCGGACGGCCCGCACTGCGACTATTAGAAGGGGAAGGGATTATAGAAAGGAAATGATTGTGGACACGCTTTTTAAAAAGTTGCAGGTCATAGTTATCTGGATTAACTGATTTTGGAAGCTTATTCCATTCCGTAGCAGCCCTGTAAAAGAAGGATTCTTGATAAAGATTGGTGCTTGTAGTGTCAATCTTGAGAGTAAATGGGTGAGACTGATCAGCGTGCCGAGTTCTTCGGCCGAATGTGGCCAATGGTGGTACAAGAGTTTTTATTTCTCTGGAGCATCTGCCATGGAAATATCTGTAGAGCAATGACTGGTTTGCAACTCTTCTTCTATGTTCTAGAGGTTGAAGGGTATCTGTGAGAGTTGAGCTGTTTATCAAACGAATGGCTCTTTTTTGAATGGAATCTAGAAGACGAAGAGAATGCCTTGGTGCTGAACCCCAAATGTGCGAGCAATACTCCAGTAGAGGTCGTCAACAGTTGATCAGGAGTAAAAAACTTTCTGGCTTTCCACAGAAAACCTAGCCTCTGGCTTGCCGACTTTGCGATGTTAGCAACATGGTCATGCCAAGACATATTATTGGACACCGTGACTTTCAAAATCGAGATGGAGGGACTTGGTTCAAGGGTATTTCCGGACATTGTGATGGGATGATTTGAGGAATTCACTTTCGTGGAAAACGTGGCACTTTGTGTTTTTTGGGCGATATTTCCATGGCAGATGTTTCAGAAAAATAAAAACTCTTATACTACCACTGGCCACATTCGGCCGAAGAACTCGGAACGTTGATCAGTCTTACCCATTTACTCTTAAGATTGACACTACAAAAACCAATCTCCATCAAGAATCCTTCTTTTACAGGGCCGCTACGAAATGGAACAAGCTTTCAAAATCAATTTTTCGAGAGAACTATGAGAGTACTGTGACCTGCAACTTTTTATAAAGCGGGTCCACAATCATCTTTTTTCTATAATCCCTCCCCCTTCTAATAGTCGCATTGCGGGCCGTACGCGGCCCAAATGATAGGTCTACCCTTTTTAAAATGTTTAAAAATTTTCTGTTTCAGAATTTAAAAACCGAAAAATTTGTTGAAGACAGATATAGACACGTACGATAAAAGTTAAATGTTTCAGTTAAAAAAATAAAAATATACAATGTAATTCATTTAAAAAAAAAGAATATTTTGTCATTTTAAGTTCCTTAGGTTTAGATGATTCAGATATTGCACATCCTCATAAGTCCATAAGAGTTCCTTTTATTTAGGCTTCTACTTTAACGAAACCAAATTTGACTGTTTTTTGATAAATTGGAAGTTTCCTGTTTACAATAACATGCCTATATTTTTTTTTATTAGACATAATCCTCAATATCTCAAAAACGACAAAAGCTTAAAAGACCAAAAATGAAAACGTTTTATATTTACATTTAGAATCCAAAAAACAACTCGAATATAAAAATACATCCTACATGTGACCATACATGTGGAAAATAAAGATTTTTGACAATTTTTATCTACTAACTTCAAGCAATTATTCACTTATTCTGTACAAATGCAAAATAATAACCGTGTCGATGCAAATAGGAAACACCATCGTATTTAACTCGGTTAAAGTTGCAACAGCAACTTTGGTAGGCAAAGTACAATTTTGGTGATCATACAAACGACGAACAATTTTTCTCAATAGAAGCAAGCGACATCTAGGAACAATTAAAGCGGCGTGATTCGCTTATCGTTTTCATAACGAACGCCACTATCGTTTGCGATTTGTTGAATGAAATTGATCGAGTTCTTTGAACTTACGAATTGTTGACCTTTCGTATAGTACCATACCAAATCTTATTATTTTCTTTTTTACATTAGGAATATTTATTCATACGGAGAGACTTATTATGTCATTTAAATTCAATTTGAGTGTGGAATAGTACGAGTCCAAAACAGCCAAGACGAAATATACAGGGTGTAACGCATTTCTCGTATGCCAACTCATCACTCAACAGTTCCAAGTATTTTTCCCGTCGGATATAATTTTTCAATGATTCGTAAAAATAAAAAAAAATGATAAAAATTAATGAAATCTAGTGTATATTCAGGGTGTAATTAATGAATCAGTACGAATTTAGTAACAAGCATTTTCAAGTTCAGTGCATTTACAGGGTTTATTGCATTTTTTTAGATATTTCTACATACTTTTTTCATTAGGTAAAATTTGAGAGGTCCGAAAAAATTACAATGATCTTATAGAAAAAGAGGGAAAAGAAGAAATGATTTAAATATAAAGAATAAAAAGAATAATTTTATGAGTATATTGATGACATAAAATGACAAAGAATTTTGGATACAATTATGGCCCTTTTCCAAATGGAATCTAGAAGACGAAGAGAATGCCTTGGTGCTGAACCCGAAATGTGCGAGCAATACTCCAGTAGAGGTCGGATTTGAGCATTGTACGTCGTCAACAGATGATCGGGAGTAAAAAACTTTCTAGCTTTCCACAGAAAACCCAGCCTCTGGCTTGCTGACTTGCGATGTTATCAACATGGTCATGCCAAGACATATTATTAGACACCGTGACTCCCAAAATCGAAATACAGGGACTTGATTTAAGGGTATAATACCGGTCGGCCCAAGTAAAATTCTTAAATTCGCAACATTTTTAACAGCGTACTCAGTAAAACTATAGTTTTTGTTTGGACCACCTTTGCTGTGTATCTACCATTAAATTTTGTTTTATTACTCCGTCTCGATTCTAGCATAATCTTATTTTAAAGTTGCAAAGGTATAGTGTATTGTTGTGCAGTATGCGAACCATAATCTTTAATTACTTTTTATTAAATGATATTACGTAAGTGTCAATATTTACGTATTATTTACTGTATTTTTCGATTTTAATTTATGTCAAACAACGTTCAGGTGTTTTCGTGCTAAAACACGCGCGTCCATTTCATTTATTTTCATTTCCATATTAATATACCAAATCATTAATTCATGGCAAAGCATCAATAGACCTAGAACAAAACATCAGTTCATTTAAAATTGTTTACCTAACAAAGAGGTGGGTTCTGAATTACAAAAATCCCTACCTACTTGTGAGCTGATACCCTGTTCAAAAATCCAATCTTCCTTCGTTTGGATTCACCACCAGAGAGTTGGTGAACCTTCTTTCATAAATATTCTTCCATGGACATTGCTCTACACCACTATTAGACAGTCAGAACTATTAGACAATATCTTGTGCATCTTGTTCATAGAATTGACCATCACTAAGAGCTTATTTCCTATTTTCTATTTTAGCCGTTTTCTATCCTTTGGATATAGGCCTCTCTCAAATTTGACCATTGGCTTCGTTTTTGCGCAACTCGATACCAATTTAAGCCTGCGACCTTCTTTATCTCGTCGTACCATCTTTGCTGGGGTCTTCCAACACTTCTCCTCTCTTTCCAAGGTCTTCATCTGGTGATATACCCGCTCCAGTTTTCTGTATGTCTGGCCACGTGTCCTGCCCATCGCCATTTTAGGGAACCAATTCTTTTGATTATGTCGGAGATTTTGGTTTTTTCCCTTATCCAAACAGGTCTCGCAACCATACGTGACAACCGGCAGTATACACTCGTTTATAGACTTTTGATTTTAAATTCATTGGGATATTCATGCTGAAGATGTACTTTAATTTGCCGTAAGCCGCCCATCCCGGTGTGATTTTCCTATCAATCTCCATTTCTTCATTTTGTTTGCCCGGTGTTAAAGCTTGGCCAAGGTATATGTATGTTTCTGTGTTTTTTATTTTGCTGTCATGAATCGGTATGTATTGTTTCGTCTGCATCTGGTGTATTTGTAACAAATTGGGTCTTTGTGTAGTTCATGTGTAATCCTACTTTTGCAGCCTCTTCTTGTAGTTCTTTCAACATATCTATCAATTCCTGTTTGTCTTTTACAAATAGTACAATATCGTCGGCAAATCTTAGATTGTGCAAGCGATCACCATGTATGTTCAATCCTTTGTTTTCCCATATTGTAGCTTTTTAAAAATATCCTCGAGCACCAAAGTGAATAGTTTTGGAGATATTACGTCCCCTTGCCGAACTCCTCTTTTGGCTTATTTATTGAATCTTTTTTACGCCCATGATCAAAGTTTGTTGAGTTAAAACATTATGCGCAGAATTAAATTATTTAATAAAAAGATACGTCGAATGGAATATGTAGAAATCGGGGGTTTCAAATTTCCCTATTTTCTACACGGGAGAAATAAATACTCAACTTCGATATAGCGGAATGTAAGTAATCACAATTTGGATGGTTTTTTTAAGGTTTTATTTAACACAAAAATATACTATCTACAAAAACACAATGCTTTTTTCCCGACTGCTGCAAGCGATGAAATTAATTTAAAGCCACGGAAACTAACGAATAAAAAGACTCGCCACTACAACAAGCGAGGTTTAATCGACGTGGAAAAAGGAACTATATGACAGCCGCTCGCTACGACTGTCGGAACAAAACTTCTTACAAACTTCGCCATTTGCGACGAAGAGAAATTGCTGTCGACCTTACCGGTCTAAAGCGGAAAGAAGCTGTTGAATGGTGGCAAACACTTATCCAACGAATAACATCAATACTAGTTTCGACTCGATCATAATCTTCAGGCTGTTAAGAAAACTATGCACGAACATATAAACAGTATATAAACAGTATATAAAAAGGACATAAAACCCCGTTGATTGATTGTGATTATTTGTGAGAAAACAAAGTGGATTTATTTTTTTCCTTAACATTTTTATGGTTCTTTCCGTGTTTATTCATCGTTTAATGCTACAAATTTAAATGATTTCATGTGCAAACAACCCAATTACGAATAATTCAATCAATGAGTCATTTGGCTGCAAAATTGCTCGACAAGTCTAACTCGTTTTGTACATTGTCTTAAAAGAGTGTAACGAGCTTGGTTTTCATTTACTGTCGATGACGATTCATTAGCTTAAGTAAGCTAAGAGATTTATGAAAAAATCAATATTAGGAATACTGGTGTTACGAAAGGATTATGATATTTTCAAGCTAACAGCTTATTAGAGAAACTAAATACAGAGTGGTCAACCGAAAACGAAACAAAGTCAACATTTTAGAAAAACGCTCAGATTTTTTATTAAAGGGGGTACGGTACTTTTGACTCCACTACTTTTAACCTTAAAGGGGGGTAAGAATTACCCCAAAATTTAAAATGACATTGGGGGTCGAATATGATGTCTTTTGAAAGCTCTGACATTTCTCTTTACAATATTCTTTAAATTTTACATTTCCTCCCAATACTTCGAAAAAAATTACATGTTAAAATTCCAATTATTCGTCATCGTCATCGATTCTTTGACGCAAATCTTCCAACGACGGTGGTTGTGTTTTATAAATTTTACTTTTCAGATTTCCCCACAAAAAATATCGAGGGGAGATAAATCTGGCGATGGTGGAGGCCATTCAATGCTGCCTCTTCTTCTAATCCAATGCCGTGGAAAACGTTGGTATAAATACTGACGAACAATCGCCGCATAATGCGGAGGAGCACCGTCCTGTTGAAAATAAATATGATCTTCGTCATACTGTGGATTATTTTTAAATATATTAGTCAAGGCAACAGCGACTTCCAGTAGGAGCACATACATTTCGTCAGTTAAATTTCCTGATAGAAAAAAAAAGCACCCACCAGTCGGTCACCGCAAATGCCAGCCCATACATTTAATTTCTCCGGTTGCTGTGTATGCACCTCGTGAAAAACTCTTGGGTTTAAATCGCACTAATAGCGGCAAATGTAGCGATTTACCGTCCCGTGCAAGAAAAAACTAGGTACTAGGTACTAAATGTATACCATTGGCGTACTTAACTCGAATGAATGACATTTTTACCGTTCGTGATTGTTTTTACATTTAAAATCTAATTACTTAATAAGTAATAGGCGGAATTTTAAAATTTAAAAACTATTGTATATAGAATTTTAAGAGCTTTTAAAAGACATCTTATTCGACAACCAATGCCGTATAAAAATTTTGAGGTAATTCTTACCCTAGCTTGGGGTTGAAAGTAGTGGAGTCAAAAATAACGGAAAAGAGTGTCTCACCTAAATCAAAAATTGACGGGACTGAGCGTTTTTATAAAATGTTGACGATGTTCCTGCAAATGGCTCCGTTTCGTTTTCGGTTGGCCACCCTGCATAAAAAATGTTTACGTGACGTTACAAGAGTATTCAATAATATTTATTTGCGGGTAATTTCTTTCACAATTATTACAAGGTGTCAAGTATGTTTTATTGCATAAAAATTTGAAAGCTTAGTATACAACGATCAGTCCCTTACGTGACTAATTGAAAAAACAAAAAGGAAAAACGAAAGGAGCAATATAGAAAACGGTAAATCTTTATCCGACAGACACCCGGTATTTGTTACGAAAGTGGATTCGAACGGTGTTATGGGAAATAATCCGTCATTGAAGCAAACAAGAGAGTAGAGAATTGAGCAACAATTTCACAACTCGACACTCTGTAACCGCCAGTCAGTTTGCGTTGCAATGTTAGTATGTCAATGTTACATCAAAAGCTTCAACGAAACTATTTTAATAACTAACCAATCTAGAGAGGCGGTCGACCGAATTTTTCGTCGATAAATATTTTTTTTATTAGTTCGTTTTATTACTTTCGATGTAAAATAGTTTCGATTGACGAACTCCGTCATTTCAATTCGATTAGAATTTATAATAGCACGCAGCGGCGGAGTTAGCATTATTACAGTACTGTTACGATATTTACTTCTTTCTTGGGTTCAGTAATTTTAAACTCTCGATACAGTAACAAAACAATTTTTATTCAGATACTTTTTCACAATAAATTCTACTTTTACAGATCACACAGATATTCAACTAATTACAACTTTTACAACTACTTAAATTTCATAACTCATAAACACTTTTAAAACTGTCTTTTTTCATGACCGCTGTCCTTTTTATATTTCTAAATCATAAGTTCTGACCATTCCACCTTTTTCCCGTTAGTCCGAAACAATCCTTCTACCTTCGCGTAGCGGTGTTCGACACTTTGCTAGACTGAGGCGGTGGCCGACAAAGCGGTCATTAATATGCACCCTAATTATGGTCGATTCTCGGACGCCGACAAAAAAAGAATGCTGAAAGAATCCTCACCCAAGCAGACAGGAAAGCTGCTCTCGTTAAATAGGGAAAAATTTAAAACAGTTGTAGGGCTTTGTACCGGACACTGGTCTTTATATGCAGATTATGTAATCAGGAGGAGGAAACAGCCACTCATGTTATCTTCGAATGCGAAGTCACCGCCCAGTGGAGGCACTACATGGGGTGTTTTCAAAAACAAGAGTGATCCACCTGGGGTAATAGCAGTTACACGAGCTTCTACTCCTTAACAAGAGAATTGGAGAAATGGGACTAAACTAAGGAGCTGGAAAGGTACAAAAAGTAGACAATGTTGCAGTGCCTAGCGAAAAATTAGACTTCTTCCACAACTCCTATTTATTTATTCATTCATACTCAAAATTAATCGAAACCAAAACTTTCAAAAGACAGATTTATTTGAAACATTTACAACTGCAGTCAGTAGAAGCGAACGTGCTAGCGTCTCAGGTTATTATTCTCAAAAATATCCAAAATTGACATGACACAAAATTCAGTTACAAGTAATTGAAGAATGCATAAAAAAAATTGAAGGTAAACAAATTGTATAACCAAAATAAACCTAACTAAAAAAAAACTAATTGAAGTGGCAACAATGCATTTTGATCGACAAGGCCGCCAACTGCGTATGTTTTTAGATGCATGGAAATGTGTCAAGGGAGGATGAAATTGCATTATATACCGTGTTTTTACAGTTATATAGGTACTAAAAATTATACACAGTGGCCAATAGAAAACAATCCACCACGATATTTGGCAGTTTTTCTAAGAATTTAAGGAAATGCTGAAACACGTCGATTTTTGGTCCAAGGAGGACACATTTTTACGATACAGATATCTGTTATTTGTCAACCCCCTCCCTTCCACTTCCCCAACCCCTTAATTTAGAATAGAGAATGTACCATGTGTGGTACATCGTTGAAAAGTCATTTAGATGGAGTGTTCAGTTATATGATCAATCATGATTTTTTTTTTGATATTTACTTCGTCTTTGCAAAAAAAATCTCAATTAATTTAAACTTCTTAAAAATAAAACGCAACGCCTAAGTTTTGATAATGTGTCAATTTTTTTCTGTTATATCAACAAATATGGAAATAATCACGACTCTGTTTGCAATTAAATGTGCCATTTTGAAAGTATTCAAAAAATACCTAAACTGATTTACTAAACAAATTACTAATTATTTATCAAAATTCGTTTATTTTACTTTCGGTGTAACAGAAAAATTGACACATTATCAAAACATAGGCGTTGTTGAAAATTCCGTATTTTGCAACAGTAGAATGTTCTTCAATTAATTTCTTGATTTAAAAACGCCATTATTACAGCCGATAGACGCGTGCTATAGGCAACCGATTATTCACTTGGTTTCTTGAGATTAGGCGTTTTGCTATAGGCAACCAATCATACATAAAGTCACAAGCAAAACCAATTAGAAAAGCTGACATCAGCGCTGCTATTACTAAACTATTTTGACGACTTCCGTTTGGTGACTTCGTTCATCGTCTTCATAGAGAGATCAAGCAAGTTAGCTTTAAAACACCACGTGGTAAACATTTAAATCAACATAATTAAATAAAATCAAATAATTTAAAATCTTTCGGCCAGTAAAAATATTTTAAGGAGACAGGAGTTTTTTTAACTATGTTCACGGAGGTAAGGCCGGAAAAACTGACAGCCTACATTACCAACCAGCCAACTAGTTATCGAAGATTTACCATCTGTATCGTAAAAATGCGTTCCCCTTGGAACAAAAATTTACTTAAATTCTTTAAATACTGCCAAATAACGGTGTGGACCGTTTTCTGAGTACATATAATTTAGTTCCCAGAGTGAGAAGGTTTAGAAAAAATGTGTAATTCGGTTCCCGATATTTCAGGTATACCTGATTTTTATGTGTAACTTGGTTCGCTGAAAAAAAAACTATTTTAACCAATTGAAACATTTGTTTATTTGAGGCAATAAAAGTAAAAAAATTAGCCTAACGGTTTCAACCAATGTGTTCTACCGGTTGGGACCTACGGCGCCGAAACACTAACCCTTACCAACGCTTCTGCTAAGAAACTAAAATGCAAAGCGCAAAATGAAGAGATCGATGCTTGATGTTTCGTTACGTGACCACAACAAGACATGTGGCTCGCATGCAAGATGGTAGGTGGACAAAACGATTACTTGAATGGAGACCCAGATCCGATAAAAGAACTTGCTGGACAGACTTCCCAAAAATTACAAAAAAACTAGATTCGTAGCGCTCAATGCAGAAAAGAATGGACTCAACTAGAGAAGGCCTATGTCCAGCAGTGGACGCAGAGGGCTGATTGATGATGATGAACCTAACGGCCTAACCTAACACCAAAAGTACACCTTCATTGAATGTGACTGAGCAAGCACGATTCAAAAACACAACTGACTTGTCACAGAGGCAATACAATGCACAATATCAATTTTTTAAACCAAATTACACATTCTTTCTGACCCTTCTCACTCTGGGAACCAAACTACCAACACCCCGTTTTCTGTGACCCACTCCGTTTATCATCTTATTTGTACATAAATATTACAGCAACATCAACTGTTAAGGAACGATGTGTTCAAAGTACTTTAAATAATTTTTTTTCTAAAAAAATATTTGCGTAAGCTGATGGCCGTTGAGCAAACTAAATATTTCAAGAGACTGCTATAACTGCTTTGAAACATCTGTACGTCATTGGATGTTGTTTTGTATTTACTGCAGCTAGACTTTTACTATGGGTACTTTGATTTGTACAAAACATATTAAGTATTAATAAATCCACACATTCTTTTCAGTAAATTCCAATAAATAAGCGTTTAGTGAAAACAACGTGATTAATGTTACCCTTTAAAATTGTTTATTATTTCAACTTTACAAACGATTTTATTCATAATATTAAATCAAAATCATTAACTATCGTTTAAGGAAATCACATCGTCTGTTGCTTGAATTTACAATGGACACAAATCTGGTAAATCGCTTAGGAGTTGATTAATCAAACGAATTTACAATTAGGAATTGCACCATATGGTATATGGGATCTGTAGAAAATGTATGTTTACTACCATTTTCTTTTGATTATAACTATTAGGTTTCAGTAATGCTAACGTTGCATTAAATTTGGTTTTATAGATATTCCTTAAAATATTCACAAAGCGTGACCAATTTTCAGTTGTCATTTCAAAAGTCTGTGAGTTAAAAAGAAAGCGCAAATGGACAGTAAAATATATACAATATAAAAAATTCGCGGGATAATTTATTGTTTAAATCAGAAAAAGGTAACACTTTCGGTGTTACTTAGAAAATACCTCTGTCACAGGGACAGCTAATTTGACCGTAATATCCATTTTCTATGAGTTTTAATGTTAAAATTTAACAAGGAATTGTTTCATATATGTTTCATATAATTTACAATCCATTTTCAACGTTTTTCCCTCTGGCAGATAGTAAGTAATGAAATTTATTTTTGGCATTTAATAATACGTTTTCTGTATTATGTTAAAATTTAAAGACTTATAAAAATTAAGAGGGACGAAAATGTTCTGGCAAATTTTTTATACATTCAGTATACTTTTAGAAATAATCTGCATGAAAATTTCATGACTAATACTTTAACTAAAATAATTCTTTTTTCATACCCTCTTTAAAATTTTAGGGTAATTTACCCCGACCGTGGGGGGCTGCCAGAAGTGGCTTCTATTGTCGAGCAGATATTAAACATTGAGTCAGTAAATTTTCAAGACTTTTAAAATGACAACTGAAATGTGGTCAGTGGCTCTTCCTCTAAAAGTGCGGCCCTGAATTACAAAAGAACGAATACATTCAGGCGATTTCCTACAAAAGCAATTTTAAAAAACGTGAAATCACAATGTTTCCTTCTTTTCCATATAGAAATATAGATTTTATTTTGAAAGTAAACAATAAATAAAAGGTACATAAAAGAGAATTATCTTTTTATAAACAACGAGACTTTTGAAATGACAACTGAAAATTGGTCACTAGCTCTTTCTCTATTATAATCGTCCAAAGTTAAAAATGGAAGTACCACAAGGACCTTTGAGGGGCCCGTGTTTGATTAAGACATACATTCATTAAAATGGTAATAAAAAAATGAGTACCTGCGTAAAATAAACAGCTATATAAAAATCAAACGACATTTTTCCAGCACACACTTAAGGAGGGTTTACACGGGACGTGAGCCGCGACATGGTGGGTGTTTAGAATCGTGGCTTAGGATTTGTCTAAATAACTAATTCGTAGTTCGCGAGACTGCGATAGTCTGGTACAATCTCATACAGCTTACGTGCTGCGATATCATCTCAGAACGAAGACTGCACCTACAGGGCGATGTCAGGCGGAAACACAAAACAAATGATTTAATTACAAGCTGACAAAAAAAAAGACAACCGAACCTGGAAGATACCAACATATTTTCATTATGCATACAATGTTATATCCGAAAAGATTTTAAAATGCTAACGCTTGAAAGTGACGATTTTGATACAAGACTACCGGAATATATTGTTACGATATTTAATCTTGGGTTCGATGATTTTAAACACTCAGTACAAAAAAAAAACCAAACAAGTTATTCCAATCTTACTATACAATAAATTCTTACTCGACAAATCACTTAGATATTCGCAAACTTTATACAATCTCTTCAAAACTATAACACTTTATAATTAACAAAACTGAAAACTTCGGTCCGCGATTTTTTTTATATACGTGTAAACCAATGTCCCGAAATTGATTGATCTTTCTAGATATATCGGATCCCTTCAGTTACGGCCGCGGCTATAAATCATTCGCTAAAATGTGGTGGTGGTGGTATTTATCGGCTCAATCCGTAAAAATATCAATAAATTAGTCAGTTATCTCGCTATTTAGGTATTTAAAAAAAAATTCTAGCGCGACATAAAGAATGGAAAATTCGTTGTATTAATCATTATAAAATTTAGTGTAGAATGTGCGTGCCGCTAAAAGTCAGGGTAAGATCAAGGTAGTTATATGGTTTGGTGGACCTATTTCCTAAAAGGTTCCCGTTTTTACCTGAAGGGCATGCTTTTGAAGATATAAGTGCTGAAAGTTTCACCCTCTAGGGCATTTCTAGAACAGCCCAGGATATTCGAGGATATTCGAGACAATTCCAGAGCATCCCGGAACATTCTGGAATAGTCTGGAATAGTCTGGAACGTTCAGCAACATCCCGTATTATCGTGGAACATTCCAGGACACTCTCGAATGTTGGGAATGTTCTGAAACATTGTGAAGCATTCAAAGCCTTTTTTGTATGGGTGAGGCTACCCATTGTTAGGGGTATGTAAAATAAGATCGGTTGGAACGTCAGTTTCTTATCAGTGAAGTGCAGTGAGTGAATAAACACAAACAGTGAAGTGGTCAAAATGAAGTGCGAAAAGTGTTCAAAGTTTACTTGGCGTATTTCTTAATAAAAAGTTGATTTGTGTTATATTTTATGCAATGACCAAACGTAAAGAGGAGATCTTGACAGTTCTGAAGTAAATATTTGGAATATCTTTTTATTAATAAAATGTTTACCTCTTATATATTTTATTTCAAATACCACACAATCTCATATCAACTCCCTGAGCGGAACGGGGCACCCCCAAGCCCAACTAGTTCATAATAAAAGTCACATCTAAATTTCTCAAATCAAAAATACGAATATCAAAGAGGTTCGTCATTAATCATGTTCATATATTGACTTAAAGAAAAAAAAAGCTAGTAGAAGTTGATTAATTTTAATGAAGTATATACGAAATGATAACATTTTCAAACTAGTATTAAAAAAATTGGCGACGCAAGCAAATACTTAAGACTGAAAAAACAGCTGTTTTTTTTTTAGATTTTCAAATAAATTTTAGTATTAAAAAATTAAAATTTTATGATTTGTAAATTAAAATCATTGAATAATAAATAATCTAATAAAAGTAGGCTATCAGCTCGAGGTCAAAATTTAACAGACACATAGAAGAAAGAGCCATAAAGTCACCAATCTGTCGTTGATGCTGTATTAGGTGACGCGAAACCTCTACCAAATTTTTCTCAACGCGTCTAAAAAAGTTTTCACTTAAAAAATAGCAACATTATTTAATATTGAGAGGTGAAGGAAGTCACTTTTAAAATTCGGTGACGAGGTTATCTGGTGGTTTGTGTAAATTACCCAGTCGATTTTATCCCACCCATGTTCGATCGGGGAAAATCTATGGGGTAAGAAAGGCCTTGAAAGTGCGGTGAATCGCCCTGTATAATTATGCAAAAGTAGGACATCCGTTAAATCGCAAGTCGTAAAATTGAATGAACACACTCTTACGTGTTTGTCGTGTCAAATGTAATGCAACGACGTTTAACTGTAATTACTCATATTCAAGCGTTCGATAATAGTCAAACATTTATTTTTTGTTTAAAAATTAACACAGTATCGAATGTCATTACCTGCTCAGAACGACGTTGGTAATATTCGTGCAAGCGCGGACAAATTTAGAATGATGTCTGGTAATAACGGCAATCCAGATCTATTGACTTCCCCAGTCATCATTACTGGCTAATGTTGAGAATACTGACTGTAAAAAAATGATCAAAATAACCGTACAATTTGGTCGATAAAAAATAACTTTTGAAAAACAAACCTTATCTAAATCCTTCTGACCCTAATCCAAATAGGGTGGGTCGTGAAGGCCATGCTTCCTCTCAAGCACTTCGACCTATCAAATTTTTTGTGCATCAAAAGAGAGTAACTCGACCCTTATTAAATCTTTCTATAATTGGAATCCTATTTCTCAGATAGACACTTCAGAATTAAACAAGAAGGGGCCTACACTGAATTTAAGCGGGAGTGCCACAAGTCAGTGTGATTTCTTGTACACAATTGACATTCCTAAATTGGAAAATGATACTTTAACAACATTTGCAGACGTTACTGCCATATCATATACCCTAATGGCATATGAGCGTAGAGAACTTCACCAACTCCGGAGGACAGGTACGCTAAATGTTGAAACCAAGAAGATAGAAAGAGATCACAACAACAGTGGCAAGACTGCACAACTGGCAGATGGACAGCACAGCTAATCCCTTATCTTGCAGTGTGGACCGAGTGCCAATATGCAGAGACACATATCTATCTTACTTAGTTACTTACTGGACTAGGGCTTTTTAACCTATACCTCCATCGGATAGGACTCAAAAATAACCTATATTGCGCAGAAGAAATAGATGATGCCCGTCACACATTCTTTCATTGCGGGCGATGGACGGCAAAGAGAAAAACTACTTGTGAACCCATTGGCGTGGCACCAAACACAGGCAATATCATAACGCTCATGGCCAGATCTGAGAGTTTTTGGAAGGCGGTCGCAGAGGACGTACTGCAGGCCAAAAAAAAAAAGAGGAGCGTATAACACTACCAACAAACCCCATCTTTGTTGGTGTCTTTTGGAAGGTTTTCAGCAGAAGGAGATTGCCACGAAGAAGTGACAGAAAAATCATTAAAATAGATACATGAACCAAAAGGTGGAAGATCAAAATATACGAATCTTTAAAATCATACACGTAAAATGTACCAACAGAGCTAAACAGCATATAATTATAGACATAAAAGAAAATCTATTCCATTCTCAAACACAGCAAAATATTTAGGTTAACCCTCGATAATAAGCTTCGCTGGAAAGCTCATTAAAAAGGAACAAGGAACCGGAAAAATGTATTGGCCGACTGGGCGAAACTCCATTCTGTATGTGCATAACAAACTTATGTTGAGAGGACCAAGCCTTTTCAGTTGGTGCGGTAAAATTTACAAAAGCAGAGCAATGTCGTTAATTAGTGTACAAATTGTAATAGAAATCTAGTGATACTGTTGATAAATACCTTGGTTAGTTACAAAGTAGTATTTTAAGCTAGTTGTGGGTTTTTTAAAGTACTTGGCGGTACGCTTAAAAATTTCCCAAACATATCTGACCACTATGCGCAACTTAGTCATGAATAAATGTTTAAACAAATATTTTATTCCGACAAAAACCTCGTTGACCGTTTCAGAATAATAGGTGACGAAATGATATTGTTTACTACAATATAAATTAGATTAACGATGTTACAAATTTATAAATTAACCCTTTGTTATTGCGCGAGGTAAAAATGAATGTAAACGAAAATGACGATACAAGAATCGATCGTGTGGTTGCCGCCCCCGCGTATCTCCATTCAAACGAAATCTCCATTCACCGCGTCTGGAAATCAATTCACCGAAAAAGAAAATTTATCGACGATTAGGCAGTTTTTTTTTCTATTTATTTTTACCTAGAGAGAGAAATTGACCATCAACGCGTGCGGCGCGGTAGAAAAGAGTTTAATCTTTTAGTTGGTAAAAAATCGACGAAGCATTGGGCTAGTCTTATCGAGCGGTGACGTCGCATGCTGACGCCTTTTGCACTTTTCAGTGCTTAGAGTAAAACACACTTTGCACCGTCGACACGTTTCACTTCTTTGATATCCAACATTGTTGCCAATATTCTTTCGTAATATGTTGAATTTCATGTCAAAAATTACAGTTTTCAATCACTTCTGAACCAAATTTAGGTTGACACCTGACAAACAACAATGATATTTTTGCGGATTTTGGTCAGCGAGCACGCCACTATAGCCATTATTTGACCTGAGGCGACGGCGCGTCTTTTTAGTGTCATCAAACGAGCGGATGATTACAGTTAAACAATCTTTGATAGAGCCTTGACATCGGAAAAAGATGGAGTAATAATAAACGGAAAGATAATAAATAATATAAGAACTGATGACAACTATAAAAACAAGAAAACTTCAATACTTGGGACATATAATAAGAGAGAAGAAATATGAGTTGTTACGAGTAATAATGTAGGAAAAAATAAAAGGAAAACAAAGTATAGAAAGAAGAAGAATATGGTGGTTGAAAAATCTGAGAGAATGGTATCGATGCAGCTCAATAAAATTGTTTAGAGCAGCAGTAGACAGAGTAAAGATAACCAGGATGATATCTAACCACCGATAGAAGATAGCACTTGAAGAAGAAGAAAAAACTGCGGTGTCGCAAAAAAGTTAAGTTTAAGTATAGTTTTGTAAACATATCAGACTTGTAAGGTGAATATCCAAGTGATTTATTAAATGAAAGTTTATTGTATTACATATAGAAATGTTAGAAAAAATTAAAAAAAAAGTAGAGGAATTTACTTTAGCGTACGAATACGTTCTTTAAAAAATTCTGAAAGAGCTTTGTGTAGGAAGCACCAAGTACCTTTCGTCGAGAACAAGCCAATCATAAATAATACTTGTCGAAGATTAAACAGACAAAAGTCCTTCGAGTCTGCGTGTATTACAAAGACGCTATATGGTTGGAAATTGTCTCCTTTCTTCTTCTTCTTAAGTACCATGTCGTTCTAGAAAGTTGATCACCAACAAGGCTATCCTTACTCGGTCGACGGCAAGTCTGAACAGAGAGCTTGAGTTGAATTTATACCAGTCACGTAGATTCTTGAGCCATGATGCTTTTCTGCGGCCCGGCTTTCTTTTACCATAAATTTTTCCCTGCATGATGTTCTGCAGTAATCGCTATTTTTCGCCTTTCGTAACATGCCCGAAATATTGCAATTTTCTTTTTTGATGGCGGTAAGAATATCGGTGGATTTATTCAGACGTTGGATTATTACCAAGTTGGATACTTTTTCCGTCCATGAAACTTTTAATATTTTTCTATAAGCCCACATATCTCAAAGGCTTCAGTCGTCTTTCTTCGTACTTGTTTATAGTCCAGGCTTCCATACCGTACAGCAGGGTGAAGAAGACATAACATCTGAGAAGTCGGATTCTTAGTGTTAACTTTAGATCTCCATTGTATACTCTTCGGTTGTATTTTATTAGGTAAAAAAATTGTCGATTCAAAGTAAATATTAATCATTGTTTCGGGAATTATCAATTTCGCCATGATGTTTAATCGTTGGTTAAGATGTGGGATGGGTGTTTCGTGGATTCAGTAAAAAACCAGAATGATGATTCGCTGTGACCTGAATATATAAGAACAATGTTTTTTTGTTGTTTGTTATCTTTCGTAATTTTTTTTATTGCTCACCTTTACCTTATCAAACCCGTAAATTGAATAACAATCTTGACCCATATGAAGTTATCGCCGAGTCGGGAAATCATTAAAAATTCATATTCTAGATAAAAAAAAATTAACGGTATACTCTTTATCTCGTGTAATTTGCTATATACTCTTCTGAAAACAACAATGTGACTAATTACCAGGCAGTTATTTACTTTTTTCTTTATCGCGCAATATTTAAATTTACGTCAAGTCTTATTTTAAACGCAGTCAACGACTGGAAGATTGCAACATTATGGAAATTAACAAAAAATAAATAAATAATACCGATATAAGGTCCGCATAACACCAACAGTATTAATGTCATTACCTGCTGAGAATCACATTATTAATGATCGTACAAGTGGAAACAAAACTAGAAGACTGGTGTACTGACGAAAATCAGGTTTACTGACATACAGTCATCAATGTTGAGGATACTGTCACACTAAGGTCACACTAAGGTAACTAAGGTCGTGTGAAATGTTGAAAAGTAGTAAAGGAAGAGACTTTTTAACGTAATGACATTACGACATTACCTTATCAGAATAACAATATTAATGCTCGTATAAGAAAGTCACAACTAAAATAATAATGCTGTTAATGACGAGAACCTGGATTATTTTATTCAAGTCCTCACTACTGGCTCATCATGGAGATACAGTCATTATAATAACAGTGCCCTATCAGCATTCCATCATTTCAATAATTTTATCGTCAAATATAAATAGTTATGTCATTGCAAATTATCATGTATAACGTTGAAAAATAGTAAAGGATTAATAATAATAATAGACATTATGTCATAAATTTGGATTGCATTTTTAATGAAGGTTGCAAAAAATTAACTAAAAATGGCAGGCATAAAAATGGTACTTACAAAAAAAAACTTGGGCCCACCTCGGTTTAGCAGGAGTTCTTTTCTATTCTTTGGTCTTTGCACTGGTGAACTGTGTTGCCGGCAACTTGGAAGACCGTGCATATCATTATTCGATTTTGAAATGCAACACGTTATGCTTGTCTTTAAAATAAGCACAATTGTATTAAATATGGATCTCTTTTTGAAATTTAATTTTGTTTGTGAAGATTTCAATGGAGTTGAAACAATAATTGTTCGCGCTATTCTCTTTATTTCTACGAATAAATCAGCGCGAAAATAACGTTAAATTTCTATCCAGTTTTTATTATTTTTGATAATGAGACTAGTTTTAGTAAATACACATTATAGTCACTCGAATAATAGCATAAAACAAATTAAGCGTTCGAGTTAAACATTTATTTTACGGTAGCTTTCAATATTTGTCATATTCTTAGAAAGTGGGTATCAGTCCCATCTTTCTAAATACGTTGTTACCGGTTCAATTACTCATTTGTGTTAACTCAATATTACTCTATATTATATTCCTGTATTCGCAAAGATATTTATTTATTTATTCAAACGGGACACACCCCATTACAAATAAAATTTTACAGTAACGTATAACAATATAAAAAATATAAAATAAGACAATACGGAATGTTTCAGCCGCAAACAACTACGTACAGCATAAAATAAATTGGAATATAGAAATTAAAACTGATTACGACATTACATAAACAATTACCAACTTAAATTATTCAATGATTTTTTGAAACCATTATAGGAGACTCCAAAAATATTTGTCATCCAATAAATTTAGGATTCTTTCTAAGGGTGTATGCTAACCATACGAAAGACATTGCAATCGACTTCATGTTACATCCAAAAGGGCAGGAGTTCATAATTGGAGCGGAAACGGTCGATCGTGGAAAATCACAGTAGGGATTCCTACTACTTGCATTGAAAGCAAAACGCATTATCTTATGGTAAGTACCTTTTTCATTAAAGCCGGTTACATTCTTTCTGACGATCTGAGCTAACTGAACCCACTTTTAAACATACAGTCCACGCTTAATCTCGTTATCATTGATATAGGCTCGTGACTAGTATTACATCGTTACAAAAAGTCCTTCGTCACATATGAACAGTAATGTCATTCCAAATAATCGTGTTAAAGAATAATGAAAGACTTCATTCACTTATCATTCACATTATCATAAAGGGGCCACTTTAAGAACATTACCAAAAAAAAATGTATCATACCACAAACAATTAAAAAAATATGGAAATTAAAACTGCAAAAAATTGGACGATTCGGACGGTGCGAGATGGGCTCAGAAAACGACCGAATTTTTTGTTACTCGAATAATCAATCACTTCCAAAATAATCGGGAGATTATAAAAATAAGCTTTTCTGCTTTTGACATTACTTCAATTTAACAAACTTATAAAAGATCGATGATCGTGTAAGAATTTACCAATTATAATTTTTTCGTATGACGATGATGCCAATACAGTGGACTGTATTTTTTAACTGATGAAGTCAATGGTAAAACTCAAAAGGTACATACAAAAAAGCTCAGATCCACCTCGGTTTATCCTCCGGAGTTCCTTTTTATTCTTCGGGATACAGAGATAATCGGTTTTTACCGGTAACTTCGGAAAAAAATTTACTTTTGCTCGTCTAACAGTGTTGACATTAGCTTCCATGTTTTACAGACATTCTTTTTTGACGTTGACATATTGTTATTTCATCTGTCATTTATACGCAGTCACGTTCCGTTATTTTAGATATCTTGGTCAATTCTCGTACTTGTACCTGCCATTTGTTCGCAAAAATTTAGAGATGAAATGTCATTGGAAAATCAACCACATACCGGGCGAAGAAAAATAAACGGGAACTGAACACCATGAGAAACAGTAACAAGACCCTAAGCCAGTACACGAAGTTCTAACAACCCATTATATTCAACGTGAATGAAAAAAAAATACGTATGATAATAATTCGAGCAGAATAACTTTTCGTTTCTCATTAGCAAAACTCAAGTTAATTAATTACATTATACTCACGTATAATTGAGACTAGACGAGCACGATATCTATTTTATAAATTACTCACCTGAAAAAGAAAAAAAATGATGTTAGTAATGCATTAAATTGTACAACTACCTAATTAAAAATAATAAGTGACATATAATGCAAACGAAAATAAAAAAAAACAGTTCAAAGTAAAAACAATATTTTTTTACGATCATTATTGTGGGCATAATAGTTTTACAAATTTTGTGCAGAAATTTAGATGGCTTTAAATTGTATCAGAAAAAATGCATAAATATCAAATACATACATACATATAGTCACGCCTTTTTCCCGTAGGGGTTGGCAGAGACAACTTCCTTCCACTTCCGCTACGGTTCTTACACACATCTTTTGCTTCCTCTACTTTCATCAGTGATCTCATACATGCTCGTCGGTTGTTGGTACTCTTGACCTGGCCTTTCTTCAAAATAATGTTGATCTGATCGAGATCAATGTTCGCCGAGGTCGATCTCTACCGACTTCCGTCCATTCACACTCGCCTTATAAATTTGTTTCGTAAATCTTCCTTTATATATCCTTTCCACGTCTCAGACGACTACTCATCTCCGCAGCATTAATCATATTTTCATGCTTCTTCTGCCAAAGCCAACGTTCACTACCATGCATAAGTGTAGGAACCAACACACCTCTATGCACAGCCATACGCGCGTTTTTGACACCTTCTGGCTGCTCATAAAGCTATGCAGTGCCCCATTCATTTGTTTTCCTGTCAACACCCTTTGCTCGATATCACTGTCATAATTTCCATCTCTCGTAAACTTTGAACTCGAGTACACAAATTCATTTACTTGTTCCACTCTTTCTCCTTTAATCAGAACTTCACAGTTTGTCATGTTTTCTTCCCTTTCAAAAACCATTACTTTCATTTTGCTTACATTTATTTTTATCCCTTTGAATTTCTGGGCATCATGCATAACATTAACCATCGTCTGTTACTCCTCTTCAGATGACGCTAATATGACTCAATCAAAGGCGTAAATATCAAATACAAACAGTACAATCAAAATGGTATAGTTTACTTCACAGTTTATTAGTAGTATAATTTTAACTTTTTATTCTTTTACGACATCATGTTTGTATTCTTCCGATTCATCCAGTCAAGAAGGGTAAATTTAAGTAAAAAGGCAATTCATTAGAGGTACAAGTGCATAGAGTTTTGAAGAGAAAAATATTTTAGTTTTAAATAAAACTTTGAAAATCCAGCGATATAGTGATGAATTTCAGTCCACTTTTACCGAAGTTGAGTATAAATTCCCCTTGTGTACGAAAAAGGGATGCCATTAAAAACATAACATGTAAAAAACACCGAGTATCGCAACTTAGTTCTTCTACCGTAAAAAGTTGTGAGATCCATGTTAAAGGATCAATCTATTTATTTAAAACATAAAATATTTTTAATATTGATATGGTCACTATAAGATGTTGTTAGGTTAGCTAATTACGTAATAACTTACGACAGAAGGGACTGAATAAATTAACCGACTTGGTATTACATGGATCTCACAACTTTTTACGGTAGAAGAACTGAGTTGCGAGACTTGGTGTTTTTTTTAAGTTATGTTTTTGATGGCATATTATTTCTTTTTGTAGCTAGTCCCACTTTTTTTCCTTTATTATACTTATACTGGTACACTGATTCATTCACTGCAAATGTAACTTTGTAATCCTATATGTTTATATGGGATTAAAAAGTTAGTTATGCAGTTGGGGTATCTAGAAAACTGAACCAAAATTGCAAAATATTTAAGTTTTTCCTTGATTTATACACTAAACACTAATTGTATTCTAAATTTGACGATTCTATGTCTGCCAGAAGTGCCTTAGAGTTTTAATGATCGGTCAGTCAGTAAGTGAGTGGTTACTGAAAATTCAGGATTCTAGTTTTATCCGCAACGAAGTTATAGGGAGATCAAAAATGGCCTGAACTGCTTCGAGAAAAGGATGGTACGGCCGTGTCGCCTTTTTTGCTCGACGTGGCGTGGGCACTACCGTGGTCCCAGATTTACAAACCTTGGATTAAGTAATTATAGTTGTGTAGATAAAAAAAAACACGTAAAATTTTTCCAAAGTACTGCAAACTTTTAGATATGAATTAGACGTTTTTATAAGCTGATTTTTTTTAATTTTTTTTTCTCCGGACTAAATTAAATTTTAATTATCTAAAATGGCATACAAGTGCCACGACGGAATTAACTGAACCGGCGATTTGCATGATTTTTAGTATCGCCATTTTAAGAATTAGGTTCTTGTTGTTTTTCCACTAGTAACTTCAATTTTTCGGGTAATATCCCGCCCGTTTCCGTCAGAATTATCCAAATGACTATAAACGTAAAGGATGGACATCTTGTAAAGCAAAAGATGCAACAATGTTACGCAAAAAATTCGCCGGAATGTTCAAAATAATATAATATAAATATAGTAAAAACGATAAATCGGTTAACAAACCGTGAAATTCAAATGTGAAAAGTACAACAAAGTATACACACAAATATCCGCCGGAAAAAGAATTAAAATAAAACGGCAATTATCAAATGCAAAAATGACTAATAATCCGCCAAGACGTCCCGTTAACTTATTTCATCGAGTACGATGAAACGTCATCAACGATATTAAAAGAAAAACCGACTAAAGATGATGTTTTGTACCCACAATTCGTAATCTTATAGAAGATGTAAAGGTTTTGATTAAGGTAACGAATTTGTCACGTGCCTATTTTTTTCCCTTCTACAGTTCCATTATTAATTGGATCTCTGATAGTTTTGTATTTCTCAGGTGCTCGTAAATAGTTTCGCTTACCGTATTTTGTTGTAATTTAAATTTATCACTCGTTGTAAATAGTGTTGCATACCTTGTAGTGTTAGGATTCAATTATAAATGGCTGTGACATTTTTGTTAATCGATGGAGATGGAGTGGGGGTTTTTGTTATTAGATTTTTGGCCTCGATTGTCGTGTGTTGTCAGCTATATTATTGTTTGGTTTGCATTTCTGTGTGGATGGGCTGGCTATCAACACGGACGAGCGCGATTAGGAGTTTGGAACATAGATTTGCGAAGATTGTTGGCTGACGCGTGTCCCGTGTCATTTCTGATATCCGGCCTGGGAGTGAGTAGTTTAGGGGGTCGCTTGGTGTCAGTCGTCGAAGTCGGGTGAGAGTTTTTGGAACGATTTGATATTAACACGTGAGCAGAACCTCTACGGTTTTTTCTTTCATATCTGGCTGTATTTGGGACATCTTAATTGGATTTTGAAGAAAAACCATTTAATTTTTAACTCGACCATTCTATGTTACCTTTGTTGTTGATATTTTGGATTTTGGTGTCGAGTTAAAATATCCGCATGCGGGATCTGATGGAGGGAAGCCATTGTTAAGTAGCAGGTACAGTTCCATAATCAATCCGGCCACAGGAGTAGGCCCCAGGAGTAGGCCACAGGATTAGTGAATTCGTATACCCACAGGTTACAAGTGATTTATTTTAGAATATTTAAACGACGTGATTTGTTTTTGACACCGCGATTAAGTTTTGTTTTAATTTATTAATATGGTACACTGTTGAAAACTATTTATTGCATTGGATAATATGCCAAGGCTGAACTTTGATTAAAGTAATATTCTCAATAGTTCTTTGTGTCCAAGTAAAAACGTTTTCTTCATACCTATTTGTAAATATCCTACAATATTGCTATTTTGAAGGACAGCCATCGTAAAAAGAAATATCTTTTAAATAAGATCGATTGTTGTAACAGTGTAAATCTTTATGTAAATGGAAAAAGAAAAAAAACGTGATTAAATTAGCAGCCGTACGTGAACGTTGATGAAGTATTGTTAAAAAGTTGACTTGTATACGTTTTTTTTTTTGGTAACCTGATAAGGTTTGTCATTCTTACCTTTGTTTTAATTATTTTATGGAATCGTAAACTTTGGATTTTTGATTTAATGTTGTCTCATAAAGTTGTAAATTTTGAAGTTTCGATTTATTGTTGGCTGTTAATTTTGATTATATGTGTTATAATTTTGTTATTGAGCTGTATATTTTAATTTATTGTGTGAGTAAAGCATCCAATATATTTTTGCTATAATTTTATTTATTTGGTTCACCATAATCTTAGTTGTTTATCGTGTGGCTCTGCTAGTTCCTATAAGACCTAGGGGTTTCCGGCTTGAACCGTCCAAGTCGGTGGCGCGGCTCACTTTTATATTTTTTTTCTTCTACCCTCTACGGCTGAGCTCGGGCATAATTTGCCAGTAGAGAGACCACTGGCAGAGTACTCTTTAGAGAACGAAAAAGACGTGGCAAATTATATACGAAGTATTATTTGCATTACACTTATTTTTATTTAATTCGTTTTATTGTACTTTTGACAGAAAAAGAAGAATGTCAGAGAAAACCGGTGGTATTGTCATAAACGGGGAAAGAATTAACAACTAGCGATACACAGACGATACCGTTATCTTCGCCGACAGTCTAGAAGACCTACAACATCTGGTTGAGTTAACAAGCATTTTCTGCAAGAGATATGGCCTAGATATGAACCTAAAAGAAAACCGAAGTCATGGCAACTTCAAAAAAACCAAAGCACAAATCACAATAGACCATCTATAAATATTAATAACGACAACCTGAAATGGGTATTCTCCTACAAATATCTTGGCACATGGGTAACTGAAACAGCAGAACACACACAAAAAATCAAGTGTCGAATTGAAGTAGCTCGCAGCGATTTTATAAAAATGAATAAAATACTCTGCAGCCGAGATATAACATTAGAGCTGAAAACCAGAATGCTAAAATGCTATATATTCTCCATTCTATTGTATGGAATGGAGGCTTGGACACTCAAATCAGAAAAAATCAAGAACATAGAAGCATTTGAAATGTGGTGTTATAGGAGGATGCTGAGAATACCATGGGTTGACAAGGTTTCAAATGAGGAAGTGCTACGCCGAATGAATAAAGCCAAAGAAATTAATAACACCATAAAGGAGGAGATAGATATAATATCCTTTAGCTAATTATTCAAGGCAAAATAAAAGGCAAGAGAACGATTGGCAGAAGAAGAATATCACGGCTGCGCAACTTAAGGAAATGGTTTGGTTGCACGTCCGGCGGGCGATTGATAAGGTCCGAGTAGTGGTGATTATTTCTAATCTCCGATAGGAGCGGAATTTCAAGAAGAAGACCCTTTCCTACAAAAAGTAGTAGCGTTACACTTGGCAAGAAAATTGTATCAAGGGGTCCCCCAATACAAATTAAAATTTATTAGCTTAATATTATCGAATAAATTTGAATCTCCATTCTTCTCATTTAGCTTCAAACTCACTTTCGAATTTCAAATAATTTTTTATGATAACAATAAATGAAAAATACATTACAATTAAATTACTTTGTAATTTACCATACACAACCAAGATAAAAACTTATCCTCAGGAGTTTGTGAGTAAAGATATTTCATTATAAAATTTAATAAAAAAAAACCATTAATAAAAATTAAACAACAATACCACTATGATATGATCTGATAAAAAACTATTATTAACATTGTTAGATAGCGTTTTGTTTGGAAAGACGTTAAGGCGAGTTTATACAGCAAATAAAATAAAATAAGAAATAACATAAGGAATGAGTGCAAAAAACATTGGTTTATACAGATGACTAAAATAAAATAAGAAATAAGAATGAACCAATGAAATCGCAGCTTTTTTTGACAATGACTTTTGTGTTTTGTGTACAACAGTACATAATCTCCAAATTAATTTGTTATTATATTTCAAATACGGATTTTTTAAATTTCATCATTATTTTTTTTTTTTTTTTTTTTATGTTCTGGTTCCCACGAAAAGGGATATCCTGTAATGTTCAGAGAACATCGTGGGAACCAAGGGAAAGAACGTAGGAGTTGGTGTTCTTCTTAAATTTCTGGAGGTTGTATGCCTCGGGGAACACCTCCCTAGGAAATGAGTTCCAAAGCCTCGCAATTCGTTGGATGAATGAGTCTTTGGAAAGTGATATTCTGCAGGTCTCCAAAGTGACCACGAACGGGTGTGAAGACTGAACTTGACGGGTTAATCTCGAAGAGACTGCCAATGGAGGAACGATTGTTGATATTTCAGAAGAGCATCGCCCATGAAAATATCTATAAAATAGAGACAAATCGCCAACTTTTCTACGGTGTTCCAGACAAGTGAGCGAGTTTGTAAGCGAGGCATCACCGACGAGACGAATTGCCCTTTTTTGGACAGAATCCAGTAGCTTCAGGATATGTTTAGGTGCTGCACTCCAAATATGGGAACAGTACTCCAGTACAGGTCGGATCTGTGCCTTATAGATCATAAGCAGCTGACTGGAGGTGAAATAGCTCTTGGCACGAAACAAAAAACCAAGTTTTTGGGATGCACTTTTGGCAATGGACCTCACGTGATTTTCCCAGGAAAGGTTATTGCTGATAGTAATACCAAGCATCGATATGGATGACTTCAGTGGTATGGTTACTCCTGACAAAGTTATGTTAGGCACAGTGAGATCGGCTTTTCTAGAGAAAAGACATGCTTGTGTTTTGTTTGCATTGAATTCTACCAAGTTATTGGATCCCCATTCGAGAATTGTTGCTAAGTCCATATTTATATTGTTAACATTTCTTCCTCGTTCATTTCTGGTTTCACGGGCTGATATAGGGGCCCTGGAAGAGAATGCGGTATGGAGGGTACTATCATCGGCAAAGCTGTGTACGGGACATGAAGTTGCTTTCAACAGGTCGTTGATGTGAAGTAAAAATAGTGTTGGTGCTAGAATGGATCCTTGCGGAACACCAGCATTTATGAGTAGAGTGTCAGATGAAACTCCATCGACCCCTACATGGAGAGACCTGTTTGAGAGAAAACTAGCAAGCAGAGAACACAGCTGAGGGGGCAAACCATAAGATGGAAGCTTGGCGAGGAGTCCCTGGTGCCAAACTCGATCGAACGCCTTGGAGATATCTAATGCCACAGCTAAAGTTTCTCCATACTTTTCAATAGATAGCTGCCATATATGTGAGACGTATGCGAGCAGGTCACCAGTTGATCTCTGATGGCGGAAGCCATATTGCCTATCATTGATAATTCCTGAGTCTTCCAGATATTTCATGAGCTCGATGTTGATGGCTTTTTCCATGACCTTTGAAATAATAGATAGCAGTGCGATAGGTCTGTAGTTGCTAGGTAGGGTCTTTTTGCCTTTTTTAGGGACTGGCTGTACTCTTGCAATTTTCAAATTGGACGGAAATACTCCCAAATTGTAAGAGTGGTTGAACAACTTGCAAAGAACAGGTGTTAGTTCAGGGGCACATTTCTTGAGAACAATCGGCGGGATTCCGTCAGATCCACAGGCTTTGTTGGTGTTGAGACCCAGCAAAATCTTTCTGATAGTACGTTGGCGAAAGGTGATCTCGGGCATGTGACTGTCAATAGGTGTAATGTTATCTAAAATTATCCAAATATATATCTACCATCCATTTCCTATTAAATAATGTTATAATGGATGATGGCATGTTGATAGAGCAGGCATCGACCATTTCTCAGTTATATGCAAAAACTGATGGAAAATACAAGAACAGCTCACATAATGGAGGAAGCACGTAAGTGCTATAAAAGTCATAGTTTAACGTTTTTTAAATCACTTTTTCTGCAGCTAAAGCTTCTGAATACAGATGGAAGCTTTCAAGAAATAAATATACGGGCCTTAGAAGGAAAATAAAAAATACCTCCACAAATAATATTATTAGGTTAGGTTAGGTTGATTGTAAACTCGGAACATTTAGAACAGAAAAGATTTGAGACACGCGCATTATCAGTTTTTAAACAAAGTTGGCCATCTTTTGTTCTTATTCCAATTTCTTATTTTATCTTATTTCTCGTATAAACGCTTTCATAGTTTTGGGCATGTTTAACTTTCTTATTTTGATTTAATTTGTTACCTATTTTATTTTATTTGCCGTATAAACTCGCCTTTAAGCTTTTAATGCTAATTTAACGTAAAAAATATTTGATAAAACCGATGTATCAACACATTGTGTTCGCCCAACAGTTACAGTATACAAAGTACGGTCCTGTGCGCTGATTTAGTCTTTATTTTCGCACGGAAATTGCAGTATATTCAACAATGCCTTTCAATTCGTAGTCTTATTGCAGTTATTATCCCATATAGCTATAGTACTGCTGCGTTAATGAGTAATTTATGATCTAATGGATTTTCTTTAAAACAGATGTTTTTTGTCTATTTATAATCTCGGGTCGTAATGGGATCTGTAGACAAGCTAAGCACAGACGACGTAACAAAACTTTTTCGTTTTTGAATCCTCAAAATTCCGACGACTAATTTCACTGAAGACCTTTTTAATCCCAAGTCTTGTCCTTCTCAAGAAATCCCGTATACTATCCTAATCTTTACGACCCTAAGTCCTGTTCCTTTTCAATAACGCACGTATACGGGCCTTACCTTTATGACTAGAAGCTACTTTCCATTTTATCTACTCACGTACACTCGCCGCGCACCGAGGTTAATCTTTAGTATTTTAAATTCCTTTCCACCAAGTTACGCATCACCTACGAACCGTCATAAAACTAACAACCTGGGGTACGAAAATAAAAAGGACGAACAGAGGTACACCGGGACACAGTCTCTCAACGGCCTCCGACACAGTCGCTCGACGAACTTCGACGCTGACACGCATCGCCTCTCTTGCCAAGTTTTTCTAGACCCATACTTACATATGCGGCAGAAATAAGACCCGAAATATCAACGACTGGGTGCTAAGTAGAAAAATTGAATGGAATGACCATATCACACTCGTATGACAGAAGAACAAAAAGTGAAGATTGCCAGCGCAGGGAGGCGAAACACAGGAAGGCCTCAAAAACGTTGGAGCAGGTTACGATAGGGAACAGGTATTATGCCTAATTAGAAGGAATATTTTGTTCATCGCTAACTTATTTATTTTAATACGCAGGATATTACGTATTTTCTGGCCGGCCCGAATTTCAAATGAAGAGCTCTGGAGAAGAACAAACCAGACTCCGACCGACACAGAGATACGGAAGCGCAAATGGGGATGGCTGGGTCACACCCTTAGAAAACCTGAAAATAATATAGCCCGAATGGCCCTGGAGTGGAATACCTCAGGGTAGCCGCGCTAGGGGCCGCCCAAAGACAACCTGGAGAAGATCGATATTAAGTGAAATACGAAAAATGAATAAATCATGGCAAGAAGTCAAAATGCTTGCCAGAAATAGAGTCCGATGGAAAAACTTTGTTGAGGCCCTATGTTCCGCCATGGAATGATGGGAATATTGATATATGATCATCTCGTCGGTGAGAGTGTAAAACCGCGCGTAACAGAACTCTGCAATACCGCGTATCTAGAAAAGTCACAAAATTGAGATTTGGCGACAGTGAGTTCAGACTGTTTATTGGCTCCTAGTAGAACTCACGCAATTAAAATTAGCCAAAAGGAAGAACGTCTATTTAGCCGTTAAAACGATTCCGCGTATCAGTAGTTGACGTTATGGTTGGCGACTGTTTAACACCTATTGACAGTCACATGCCCGAGATCACCTTTCGCTAACGTACCATCAGAAAGATTTTGCTGGGTCTCAACACCAACAAAGCCTGTGGATCTGACGGAATCCCGCCGATTGTTCTCAAGAAATGTGCCCCCGAACTAACACCTGTTCTTTGCAAGTTGTTCAACCACTCTTACAATTTGGGAGTATTTCCATCCAATTGGAAAATTGCAAGAGTACAGCCGGTCTCTAAAAAAGGCAAAAAGACCCTACCTAGCAACTACAGACCTATCGCAATGCTATCTATTATTTCAAAGGTCATGGAAAAAGCCATCAACATCGAGCTCATGAAATATCTGGAAGACTCGGGAATTATCAATGATTGGCAATATGGCTTCCGCCATCAGAGATCAACTGGTGACCTGCTCGCATACGTCTCACATATATGGCAGCTATCTATTGAAAAGTATGGAGAAACTTTAGCTGTGGCATTAGATATCTCCAAGGCATTCGATCGAGTTTGGCACCAGGGACTCCTCGCCAAGCTTCCATCTTATGGCTTGCCCCCTCAGCTGTGTTCTCTGCTTGCTAGTTTTCTCTCAAACAGGTCTCTCCATGTAGTGGTCGATGGAGTTTCGTCTGACACTCTACTCATAAATGCTGGTGTTCCGCAAGGATCCATTCTAGCACCAACACTATTTTTACTTCACATCAACGACCTGTTGAAAGCAACTTTATGTCCCGTACACAGATTTGCCGATGATAGTACCCTCCATACCGCTTTCTCTTTCAGGGTCCCTATATCAGCCCGTGAAACCAGAAATGAACGAGGAAGAAATGTTAACAATATAAACATGGACTTAGCAACAATTCTCGAATGGGGATCCAATAACTTGGTAGAATTCAATGCAAACAAAACACAAGCATGTCTTTTCTCTAGAAAAGCCGATCTTACTGTGCCTAACATAACTTTGTCAGGAGTAACCATACCACTGAAGTCATCCATATCGATGCTTGGTATTACTATCAGCAATAACCTTTCCTGAGAAAATCACGTGAGGTCTATTGCCAAAAGTGCATCCCAAAAACTTGGTTTTTTATTTCGTGCCAAGAGCTATTTCACCTCCAGTCAGCTGCTTATGATCTATAAGGCACAGATCCGACCTGTACTGGAATACTGTTCCCATATTTGGAGTGCGGCACCTAAACATATCCTGAAGCTATTGGATTCTGTCCAAAAAAGGGCAATTCGTCTCGTCGGTGATGCCTCGCTTACAAACTCGCTTACTTGTCTGGAACACCGTAGAAAAGTTGGCGATTTGTCTCTATTTTATAGATATTTTCATGGGCGATGCTCTTCTGAAATATCAACAATCGTTCCTCCTTTGGCAGTATCTTCGAGATTAACCCGTCAAGTTCAGTCTTTACACTCCTTCGTGGTCACTTTGGAGACCTGCAGAACATCACTTTCCAAAGACTCATTCATCCAACGAATTGCGAGGCTTTGGAACTCATTGCCTAGGGAGGTGTTCCCCGAGGCATACAACCTCCAGAAATTTAAGAAGAACACCAACTCCTACCTTCTTTCCCTTGGTTCCCACGATGTTCTCTGAACATTACAGGATATCCCTTTTCGTGGGAAGCGGAACATAAAAAAAAACAGCAAAGCCGCGTATTTACCGAATGCTAGAAAAAGTCTTGAGACGAGTGGCGCGTGTTTCTGATTTCCTATTATTTATTTGTGAATATTATTTCTCAAAATCTAATAAAGATATCGGTAAATTCAAGCAACATTTATATAAAATAATAGGTCATAGAAATCACGAATACGTTTAGTTAAAACAATGTTTAATCATAGCCAAGATAATCAGTTTTTTCTTCCTCCTGTAAATATAGGAAAATGTAGATACGCGGTATTGCAGTCTCACCGACGATCTACCTGTTGGTAATTTGTAGCTGAATCAATTATCGTGTTGTTTATTATCGAGTGTGTGGTTGTGTGCGTTCGAAATCTATTTACAATGTAAGTGTTTTGCGATTTCTATCGTCGGTGTTAGTTAAAGTTAGATTATATCGGTCCTGTGATTGTTTTTAGCTCCGTGCTACTGCAGGCCAATGACTAAACCGAAAGTTAATATCATTTTATCGACAAAATCAGGACGAATTTACGATCCTGAAATATACGCGGTAGAGTGTAAGTCTTGTTGGGACAAATACACTAAACGTCTTACATTCTAAAAATGTACACAACAAATGTCACAGTTATATTTATATGTAGCTGGCGGCAACCAAAGAATCATTTATAGTAAATATTTATTTACGTTGTTTATACAAAGATAATTCGCTTTTGTGTACCTTTTATTTGTTGTTTACTTTCAAAATAAAATCTATATTTCTATATGGAAAAGAAGGAAACATTGTGATTTCACGTTTTTTAAAATTGCTTTTGTAGGGAATCGCCTGAATGTATTCGTTATTTTGTAATTCAGGGCCGCACTTTTAGAGGAAGAGCCACTGACCAATTTTCAGTTGTCATTTTAAAAGTCTTGAAAATTTACTGACTCAATGTTTAATATCTGCTCGATAATAGAAGCCACTTCTGGCAGCCCCCCACGGTCGGGGTAAATTACCCTAAAATTTTAAAGAGGGTGTGAAAAAAGAATTATTTTAGTTAAAGTATTAGTCATGAAATTTTCATGCAGATTATTTCTAAAAGTATACTGAATGTATAAAAAATTTGCCAGAACATTTTCGTCCCTCTTAATTATTGACCGAACGCTATAAATATTTATAAAAAATAGTTTTATTTTTGTTTTTTTTTTAAGTCTTTAAATTTTAACATAATACAGAAAACGTATTATTAAATGCCAAAAATAAATTTCATTACTTACTATCTGCCAGAGGGAAAAACGTTGAAAATGAATTGTAAATTATATAAAATGCAACAATTCCTTGTTAAATTTTAACATTACAACTCATAGAAAATGGATATTGCGGTCAAATTAGCTGTCCCTGTGACAGAGGTATTTTCTAACACCGAAGGTGTTACCTTTTTCTGATTTAAACAATAAATTATCCCCCGAATTTTTTATATTTACACTTGTATATATTTTACTGTCCATTTGCGCTTTCTTTTTAACTCACAGACTTTTGAAATGACAACTGAAAATTGGTCACGCTTTGTGAATATTTTAAGGAATATCTATAAAACCAAATTCTTTCTTTGGCACCAAAGTTTTGGGGGCTTCTGTTCTTGGTGCATGTTCACAGGGCTCTCTTCCCAGTTTAAAATCTCGTAACCAGTTCTCGATTACCTGGTACAAATGGGCAGAAGTCACCCAATACTTCCACGATGTCCTTATAAATTACTTACTCTTTTCTCAATTTAGTTCATTTTTTTAAAATCACACATACCACAATGGAAAAAATTATTATTTAACATATACAAACTGATGCGCTGATGATAATTGGCACACACTAATGTCATGCACAATAAGCTTTTGCCTGACACTTTATTTGCATTTGTCATTCAACGCCAACTATGTTAGGGACAACAATTCGTGAACTATCCTCGAAAGAGATAAGGAGCACTGCTGAGAATGGCACAGATTGAAGTTGTAGCTAACCTTCCATAAGAAGACGGCACTTAAAGAAGAAGGATTCTTCATAAAAATTGCCCGGGCAAATTCTGAACGATTATTTTCTATGGATATTTTGATACCCCTAACGACGATCCTGGGACGCGTTTATTTTTTAATATTAAACATGCAGTTTCAACGGAAAAAAATACACACAGTGCCCGACTTGTTAGAATTCGTCGGATGATGATAGCAGAGCGAAATATAAACAAGCATCGCGTTGCGAAATAACAAGAAAAAAATGGATTGTAAGTGCTGCGGAAGTTTGCTTCCTCCTTGAAATCTGCGAAACGAAAGTCAACAACTTTTTACAAAACTAATAATCAAATATCTACCCGACCAAAATTTTTTGGTTGCAAAAAAAAAGAGATCCGTCAAACGTCGACGAAATACTTTTTATATCGATCCATAAATTATTCCATCATTCCAGATATATCTTTATATTTATTAAAACTTTCTACGATGATAAATTACATTTTTTTTTTAACTTTCTACCCGAAATTATTCAGGAAAGTTACGAAAGTAATAAATTTTAATTTAATGAAAATTATTGATTCAATCGCTTTTTGAATAAACAAAATATTTTTAACCATTATTTTAAGAAAATATTAATATATTTAAACTCGTATATGGCGTTATAAAAGTGACAACAGCGCAATCATTTGAATGTTGTCAGAACTTTTTACTTATAGTCGACGTCTTATATTAAGTTTAAGTCATTGTAGTTAGATATACGATTTAAATAAATCTTGTTATTTATTCACATAAACTTCCTTTTAAATCATACATTATTCTTTAAAAATCTTTACTATTCTATTAAATTATATTCGTATTAACCAACAAATATTGATTATATTGGACAGATAATTCGAGAACTAATTTTTTTAATAAGGGATGTTGAAAAATGTTTTTTTTTTATGACGCTATAACCTTTGCAAAATCTAAAAGTCTAAAAAGACGATCTAAGTATGAGTTATTTTTAAAATTGTACTTTTCGAAAATCACACAGTAAAAAATTATAAAAAATTCATCGAATTTTTTTAAATAGGTACTATACAGGGTGGCCAACCGAAAACGAAACAGACCCATTTGCAGGAACATCATTAACATTTTAGAAAATCGCTCAGACCGGTTGATTTTTGATTAAAGGGGAACACTCTTTTCCGGTATTATTTACTCCACCACTTTCAACCCCAAGCGAGGGTAAAAATATCCCCAACATTTTTAAATGACAATGGGGGTCGTATAAGATGTCTTTCAAAGGCTTTTACAATTCTCTGTACAATAGTCTTTAAATTTTATAACTCCGCTCATTACATATTGAGAAATTAAAAGTTTAAATGTGAAACTTATCTGCAAACAATCACAAACGGTAAAAATGCCATTCATTCGAGTTAAGTATGCCAATGGTATAAATTTAGTACCTAGTACTTAGTTTTTTTTTGCACGGGACGGTAAATCGCCACAATTGCCGCTATTGGTCCGATTCAAACCCAAGAGTTTTTCACGAGGTGCATACACAGCAACCGGAGAAATTAAATGTATTTGCGGTGATCGAAAAAAAAATAATACTTCCAACCTTTTAGGAAAAATATGAAGCAATTAACTTACATTTTCGTTGAATAAAGAGTTTCAATTGATATCCGATACTCACCAAAAAAAACTCTCCATAATTCGCAAAACTAAATGGGACGCGCTGTATATTTAAATTTAAATTTAAAATCAATCACGGCACAAGTCAATAAAACATCAATGTTTTGCGACATTTAATTCTACTCGAACAGCCTAATCACGTCCTCTACGTTTTAATAAAAAAAGGATAACGACAAGGACGCCGTTGCCAAATAAACTTTTTTATGAGATCATTGTACCTACGCGTAAAACGAGAAATAAACAAAAAGAAAAATGTGCGTGTTTCGTTTTGTCAAATACAAATGACTACTTAACGACGTTAGTTTTGTGTATGTCAAAGAATAATGTACACTCTGTAAAAAATGAAAAGTCGATAACTGTAAAATGTAATATCATAAGCCTTATTGCTATTTTTCCCCACCCTCCTAAACGAACCACAAAATAGGGAGGAAAAACCGTTGTGGATTTTAAAAAAACTGAAACATTTACCAAGTGTCCAAAACAAACTTTCTTCTACCATACGTCATTCATATTTACGTAAAATTGTTCGCTTATAGTAAACAACATAGCCTGATGTTCAAACTCTCATGTTTACGTCTCATATTGGGCGTCTCAATGGCAAATTGGAAGTGGTACATGTAAATACTTGTATCAAGTCATACAATTTTATCAACTTACTTTTCTAAATCTGTATCACACACATTTGCTGCAGTTTCCATTTTTCAATACTTAATTGCAATAATAAAACAATATTTTCACGAGTCTGTATAACCCTTTGTTGAGGTTATATGATAATAAATTATAGTTTAAAAAAACTAAAAAACACGCTTTAAGAGTTAATCAAACTAAAAAGTACAACATAATTCTTAACATAAGAATAAAATTACTGACGATAAAATAAATGTCACTGTTCTGTTTGTCATACTGTGTTAATATTTGTTCTGCGCGCATGCGTAGTTCACGCACTAGTTCTATCTGTCTTACTTTCATGCAAAGGATCCCATTTCTTTATTTTCTATCTCTCTTACTCTCATGCAAAAGATCCCATTTCGTTACGTGACGATTCTTAAATAGGGTTACAAATAAAATGCATTTAACAATACATGATCTTTACCTACAGTGCGATTTGAAAACAGATATATAATATCATCACTGCATGGAGAGTCGGTTAGGTTCAGGGCGGCGAAGGGGTGTCCACAAGGCGGAGTACTTTCCCCCCTAATGTGGTCACTTCTAGTCGACTCTCTGCTGAGCGAGCTTTCCATGCAGGGAGTAGATTTTCAATGCTATGCGGATGATCTGGTTATAATAGTTAGAGTTAAATTTGAAGCGACGATCTCAAACGTCCTCCAAGAAGCCCTTAACACAGTATACAGATGGTGCGAGAGGGAACAGATGTCTGTAAACCCCCGAAAAACTGTAATTATTCCTTTTACGAAAAGGAAAAAGCTAGATAAGCTTCGGCAGCCTGTCCTATACGGAGGGAGCATTCCATTTGCGACGGAAGTGAAATACCTGGGTGTAGTTCTGGATAAAAGACTCACCTGGAACGCCCACTTGGAAAAAACAATAAACAAAGGCAGGTTTTCTCTCTGGAATCTCAGAAGAGTATGTGGCAAATCTTGGGGAATGAACCCCAAACAGATTTACTGGATTTATCAAACAATGATAATATCTATGGTCACGTATGGTTCAGTAGTCTGGTGGACCAAAGGGTTACAACAGACAGCTAGAGCAAAGCTTGCTGGCCGTCAGCGGCTGGCATGCCTGGCCATAACTGGAGCTATGTCCAGCACACCAACGGCAGCAATGGAACACCTCCTACATCTCCCTCCACTAGATATTCTCTTAGAGAGGGAGGCCAGGATAGCTTCCTATAGATTCCTGTCTTTGGAAAAGCAAATAAATGGAGAGCAACTCGGAGAACACTCCGGGATACTGAGTGAAACAAAAAACCACCAAATTCTCGGGATGGTTCCTGACTTGCTAGCCACAAAAATACACGTAGGAAAGTCGTTCAAAGTCCTCTTTCCAGAGAGAGACGAATGGATGAGGGGACAAATCTTCTTCCCAGAGACTAAATACGTAATGTACACAGACGGCTCAAAAACCCCAGATGGAGTTGGGGCCGGTGTTTTCAGCAGGAAACCAAAGATTGAAATATCTACCAGTCTTGGCAGGTATGCCACAATCTTTCAGGCTGAAATATTCGCTATCGAATTGTGTGCAAGAGAGTTGATCAACAGACCTCTAGCAAACAAAAACATAAATATAATATCAGACAGCCAGGCCGCTTTAAAAGCACTGAGCTCCAACAAGATAAATTCTAAACTTGTATGGAATTGCATCGAATCCTTAGAGTACCTTGGTGCGAACAACAGGGTGACCCTACCCTATTGTGGGTACCTGGACACCAGGGGGTGGAAGGAAACGAAAAAGCCGACACCCTTGCAAAACAGGGGGCCGATTCTGCGTTCACTGGACCAGAACCGGTTTTTGGAGTCACCACAAGTGCCGCCAAAACAATTATTTCGGACTGGGCGGAGAGGAAAATACTCACGTACTGGTCCGACTTACCAGGGCTAACCCACTCGTTTTTACCGTTACAACCCTTGAGAAACACAATAAGCAGATCCTAGAATGGAGCAGAAATGACCTGCGTATTCTAACAGGACTGCTTACGGGACACTGTCGTCTGAGATACCACCTCAGAAAGATAGATCTGAACCAACAAACGGACTGTCGGTTCTGCTGCGTGGAAGACGAAACTGCTAAACATATACTATGTTCATGCCCCGGCCTGGGAAGAATAAGGTTCAACATATTTGGTTACACTAACCTAGAACCTACCGATTTTAAAAAAATCTCACCCTATACAACCATGAACTTCGTAAGAAGGGCTGGATTGTGCGGTGAACTGTAGCCTCTAGGGGTGAGCCACAATAGACCTACTAAGGGTCGCGGTGGAGGGGCGACCACGCCCCACTCACATAAAACCTAACCTACGTGACGATTTCTACCAAATCGCGTAAACCGCGTTAAGAAACTTCGTTCCAAAAAAAGTCTAAGACACACTTCGGTTTTAGCCAAAGTTCCTTCTTATTCGTTCTTCTTTCAGTGATGAACTAACTGTCTCTTCGAAATACAAAGATACATCATTTTTTACCGGTAACTTGCGAAAACCTGACTTCACTTCTTGATTGTTTATTGACAGCGTTATTTTTCTGGTCTTGTTCCTCGACCTGCCATTGGTCGCGCAAAAATTTAGTGATGAAATGTCATTTTTTAAAATCAAACATATGAATGAATGAATGAATGAGTAAATAGAAGTTGTGGAAGAGGTCTAATTTTTCCCTAGGCACTTCAGCATTGTCTGCTTTTTGTACCTTTCCAGCTCTTTAGTTAAGTCCCATTTTTTTAATTCTCCTGTTAAGAAGTAGATTGATCACTCTCTTGGTCTTGTATACAATCCAGGTAGTAACTCCATTGGGCGGTGGCTTCACATTCGAAGATAATATGAGTGGCTGTTTCTGGCTGTTTCTCCTCATTACATAATCTGCATATAGGTTTTGAGTCAGACACGCCTGTATTGTGCAGATGTTTCCTCAAAGACCAGTGTCCGGTACAAAGCTCTACAACTGTTCCAAGTTTTTCCCTACTTAGCGAGAGCAGCTTCCCTGTCTGCTTAGGTGGTGAGGGTTTTTTCAGCATTAACTTGATGTGTCTAACTCCCTCTGGCTGTGCCCACTTCAACTGATGTTGAGAGTGGATCCAGCCATTGATTGCTGCTTTAACGCTGGCCTTGGGTATCCCTATTACTGGTTCTTGCCCAATAAATGGTGTTTCAAAGCCCCGCCTAGCTAGTTTGTCCACATCTTCGTACCAGAAATACCTTTATGCCCTGGCATCCACGACAAGGTAACCTTGTTATGGTTAGCCAAGATTCGTTGGTTTCCGGCACATTCCCGGACAATTTTTGAGTTTATTCTCCGTAATGCCAAACCTTTGAGTGCCGCTTGACTATCTGATTTGATTAGGATCGTTCTTCATCTCAGATTTTCAACTAGCACAAGCGTTTATGGCATGTTCTTTAGCTTGGAAAACCGAGGCATGTCTCCGCAATGAGTCATTTTTGAAAATCAAACATATACTAGGCGAAGAAACATAAACGGAAACTGGACACACATATAGCATGATCTTTAAATATCGATGAAATAAAACAAGATTTTTTTGGAAAGCCAGCAATATACTAATTAAAAAATGTACTTGGATGCTGTCATGTTGCAACCAATCATTTTGAAGCGTTTCTGAGAGTTGCCTGGACAATTTCCTTTTGTTATAAGATTTCAGATGATATCTTCGCGACCAACTTTTACTTACTAACTCTGCTGTCCTTTATAGATAAAAAACATGGATATTTGCTCATCTGTATTGCTACAGAAAACAGAAGAATTAACGTGATAGAAAAAACTAAATCCACAAGCTACCTCACTTAAAATTAACAGCTGAGAGCAGAACAGAATTGTATGGCATATTTTTGTAAAAATACTAAATTTGTCAAGACTTTTGCCAAGATAATGATTAAAGAATAAAATAATGTAAAAAAACGAAAATCCTTCAACTTAGTTATTAGTATAATAAATTATACGAATATTTAATAACGTGAAAAATTGTAAGAGACGTTAAGAACATAAACAAAACATTTATAAAAACATAATTACATTGTTTTACCATTTTCCGTACATTTTTTAAATGTACAATTTTTCAATCTTTTTGTAAAAAAGACAAATCGGACAAATTTGCAACTTGGATTGCCCGACAGCCAAATATAATAGTCGATTGCCAAAAGCCGATGGAGGAATAAATTCTAATTGATGATCTTTCGAAAATGCCAACACTGTTGCCAAATTACAACCAACAAAACGCACATGTGTAGATATCTATTTTTATTATTTCTAATTTAAAATATTGCTAGCAATGAATTAACGACAATAACGAGCGGTTTTTGAAAAATGAAGAAACGGATTTATGTTTTAATAGTATTTCTAAAACTTTGCCAAGTGTTTCAACAGTTCCACGACAAAGTGTGAAAATTTTCCAATTTTACCTGGAAAATATGGGTATATCATTGCTACCGAAAAGCCATGAATCATACGACATTTTTTGGTGAATGACTCGCCGTCGCCTCAGGTCACATAATGACTCCAGGGGCATACTCGATAACCACATTCCGTAAAAATATTGTAAATATACTTTTTCTAATTCCCCTACACAAAATGACGAAATTTGTACAAATCGCCAACATCACTTTGGTCAATTTATTCAATGCTAATGCCGACAATAAACATAAGCCATGAAAACATCAACATTGAGACTTATTCTTAAAGAGACACGGTGGTTGGCGTGTGTAATATGCTTCTTATAACTCTTGTTATGTAATATTCTATTACAAAGAGGTAGTAAAGTAAGTTGATTTAGATTGCAGGCCAAAAAAAAGAGAGTATTTACATTTCAACATGATTTTTTAGTACTATTGAGAGAATAACCTTTTGTTATAATTCACTAAACACAATTAAGTACTTCTTGGAGTACAATCAATTGGATGGATCTAGTTTTGGACAAACTTTGCCTCTTAAACATATTCTGTATTTAAAGACATTAATATTGTGTTATATACCCACTAAAAAATTATTAATTTAAATTTTTTTTGTTATGTTCTGGTTCCCACAAAAAAGGAATATCCTGTAATGCTCAAGAGAACATAGTGAGAATCAAGTAAAAAAAGGTGGAAATTGTAACCACGAAGGGGTGTAAAGTCTGAACTTGACGAAGAAACAGGTAAAGAAGGAACGATTGTTGATATTTCAAAAGAGCATCGCCCATGAAAATATCTATAAAATGGAGACAAATCGCTAACTAAGCGAGGCATCACCGACCAGACGAATTGCCCTTTTTTGGACGGAATCCAATAGTTTTAGGATATGTTTAGGTGCCGCCTTCCAAATATGGGAACAGCATTCCAGGACAGGTCGGATCTGTGCCCTATAGATCAGAAGCAGCCGACTGGAAGTGAAATAGCTCTTGGCTCTTGACAAGTTTTTGGGGCAATGGACCTCACGTGATTTTCCCAAGAAAGGTTATTGTTGATAGTAATACCAAGCAACTTCAATGGTATGGTTACTCCTGACAATATTATATCGGGCACAGTGAGATCGGCTTTTCTAGAGAAAAGATATGCTTGTGTTTTATTTGCATTGAATTTTACCAAGTTATTGGATCCCCACTCGAGATTTGTTGCCAAGTCCATATTTATGTTGTTGACTTTTCTTCCTGGTTCATTTCTGGTTTCGGTAAGCCATAAGATGGAAGCTTGGCGAGGAGAACCTGGTGCCAAACTCAAAGTTGAAAGTGGTAAGTTTCCAATGTTTTTGCTCCATTTTTAAACAAACGACCCATTTACCTTTACTACCAGATCCACAACCGAAGATTAGGTTTCGTTTCGACAAATTATCTAGAAATATTTGACCATAAAATTTTTAGGACGATGTCATGTTTTTTTAAATATAATAATTATAATCAGTAAAGTATCGTTTACACTGGATTCTATTTAAAAACTCGTATGCATTTTCTTGCAGTTAAACAATTTGTCTTTGGAAATGGACGTTTTTATTATAAATTAGTCCGTAAATAGTAAATGTAAATAAAATATACAATCGTACAGCTCGATATTTATCGAATGTTCCGTAACGTTCGAGATTATCTGCATTTGTCCAGTCACAACGTTTTATTGAGTCGTACAGCACACACATTGCAGATGGTCAAGAGAATGGGAATGAAAGACTACTCAAGAGGCTGCAGAGGTCGTAAATAGTGAAGCCGTTACCTATGTGGATTGCGTATTGAAGTGCACCGTTGCCGCTGCTTTCCCACTAATTCTCAGCAAATTCGCATTTCATGTTAAGCCTTCTGATGGTATACTCGCAAACGACAACTCGGCAACAGCGTGCGAGACGCACTCTTTCATTCTTTCACACTCGCGACGTAGAGAAACGTACGACTATATCGCCGAAGAAGTAAACAGATTTGCTATTTAGCCATTAGCATGGCGAGTCGGAAACCGTTATCTACAATACACTCGAGTCACCATGCCACACTCTGACTTTGATCATTATAAATTTATGTAACTTGTAGGTAAATAGGTCGTCGTGTATGTGCAGTAGCGTGCCGAAGACATCGACCATAGGAAGTATACACTTTAGAATTAAAACGAGACGTTTTATTACCAAAGTCGAAAGTAAGATGCATTTTAATGCTACGTTATTCACATTAGTTTTTTTTTTTTTTTATGAAAATAGTCGCAAAAAGGGTAGACCTATCGTGTGGGCCGCGGACGGCCCGCAATGCGACTATTAAAAGGGGAAGGGATTATAGAAAGGAAATGATTTTGGACACGCTTTTTAAAAAGTTGCAGGTCGTAGTTCTCTGGAAAAACTGATTTTCGAAGCTCATTCCATTCCGTAGCAGCCCTGTAAAAGAAGGATTCTTGATGAAGATTGGTCCTTGTAGTGTCAATCTTGAGAGTAAATGGGTGAGACTGATCAGCGTGCCGAGTTCTTCGGCCGAATGTCGCCAATGGTGGTACAAGAGTTTTTATTTCTCTGGAGCATCTGCCATGGAAATATCTGTAGAGCAATGACTGGTCTGCAACTCTTCTTCTATGTTTCGGAGGGTGAAGGGTATCTGTGAAAGTTGAGCTGTTTATCAAGCGAATGGCTCTTTTCTGAATTGAATCTAGAAGACGAAGAGAATGCCTTGGTGCTGAGCCCCAAATGTGCGAAAAAGCCAGAACCGCCTTCTTTAAATTAATAAGAATTCTCTACAACAAAGGAATCACTTTAAAATTAAAAATCAGATTAACACGCTGCTATATATTCTCCACATTGCTGTATGGAGTAGAGAGTTGGAAGCTGACCGACTCATTATTGAAAAGGCTGGAGGCATTTGAAATGTGGGTCTACAGAAGGATCCTACGAATAAGCTGGATGGACCGAATAGGAAACGAGGTGGTTCTACAACGAATGAGGAAAAACGCAGAAATAATTAAAATAATAAAAAGTAACGTGATGAGGCACCCAGAGAAATATTACCTTCTTCATTTAGTGATGCAGAGTAAGATAGAGGTCCAGGACGAAGAATAACATCTTGGCTCCGAAATCTTCGAGAGTGGTATCGCAAAACATCCTCTGAACTATTCCGAGCTGCGATAAACAAAGTTATTATAGCCAATATGATTGCTAACGTACATAAAGTAACGTTACTTGCTAATATTTCGATTTCTGTTTGGTTTCCAAAAAAAAAAATGTTGAACACAAGTTGTTTCAAATAATTCAGGCCATATGCACAAGTCGATTAGAAGTATACAGGGTGCACCGTTACTCCAAAATAATTTATTGACATAATTTTTTTAATAGTATCTTAGTATCGAACGAGCAGAAGCACTAATGACGAACCGCAGCACGTGGAGGCAGATTGTAAAGTCAGCGAAGACCCACCCTGCATTATAATGCTATAGAGATAGAGAAAGAGTTTAACTTGTTTAAAAAATAATTACAAAATGTCTACTCGACTTCTAAACAAAACATTTAAATTTTCATGCGGCTGGTGTAGCGCTATCAAAAGAAAGTATTTATTTAATTTAATAACAATAATGTCTGCTTCACGTCTCTACACACATACGCCACTGAACGCGCATGTTAAATTCGTGTACAGGGTGTGCCGAAAAGATGAATAATTATATGGGTGGTTATCATATTAGTATCGATTGGGAAATATGTTATTTATTGTTTTTGAATTATAATAAAAACGCGATTATTTATAGAAATAGGAAGATAAAAATACATTAGACGTAGTATCGTTTTTTAATCTACACCTACTATCACCTTAAATATTTTATCTTTCGTTGGTAGCCTGGTATCAAAAACAATTTATTCGTGAGTCGACAAATATTGCTTTATGTCATTAGTAGAACAACGCCCTGTATTCACAATTATATCAACCGAATTTGCAATATTATATAAAGAAAGGAATTTTTAAGATATTGTTACGATATTAACTCCTTGGGCTCGGTGATTCTAAACACTCAGTACAATAACTAAACCATTTTTATTCTAATATTTCTACACAATGAATTTTAGTATAAAAATCACTTGGATATTCACAATTGTACAACACTTTATAATTATTACTTCAAGTACTTGACTTCAAACTAACTTAAAAACCTCGATCTATGATTCCGTTTATATACTGGCAAATCAATGTTCTCGATAAATCGACACTTTTGGAAATTATTAGACTTTTTTCGAGAATCAATCAGTGTATTTTATTATGCCTGAGGCTACCACGCATTTTTTTCTCGTTGTGGTCGGCTCGCTGTCGCCTCAATGCGACAGTCGACCGAGACGCACTCGTAACAATATTATTTGAATATTTACTTATTATCAACATGCAAAAATAAAAGTACGATATTTACTTATCGGGTTTGGTAATTCAAAACTCTCAGTACAATAACTGACAACTTTTATTTGATTATCCCTTCACAATAACTTTTTCTTTTACAAAACTTGGATATTCGAACTAATAAACTTTTTAAAAACTCATAAAAACTTAAAAACTGAATCCTCGCGACCGCTGTTCTATTTATATCTCCAAATCACAATTCCAGAGTCATCGCTATTATCCGAAACAATTCGACCTCTTTCTAGAGAGTGCCATTGACCATTCCGGAACCACTAGACGCGGTATTCGAGAATTTGCTGGACTATTCTTTTGTTCTAATTCGCCGCGCCGGTCTAAACAGTTTCCCTAATTGTAAACGACTCGCTGACACTGACAAAAACACAGGGCCGGATTGAAACAGTACCGTGAATATTATATATTATATCTGAACTAAAGATAATGTTTACTTAATCCAAACTCGAAGTATAATAAAATTTACCCGGGATTTTTTTCAAGCTTTCCACACAATTATAAAACACGTTCTAATTTATGGCTTAAGCCAGACCTGCTTAGGAAAAAATTTGCATTGTTAATCCGCAACAATTAAATCCTCTAGTAATTGCGTTGACCAACACGATGCGGTTATCGACTAACATCCCGCAATCTCTCTGTCTAATTTCTCTTTCATCCTTTGTTTGGACGATGATAATTCGGTTAAAACTTGATTTACTGATTGTCTCAATTATAACTTCAAATTGGACGGAATAAAAATTGTAGAGATGTGTAATCTAGGAATGATTTATTATTTTTTTTTTGCAAGTAGAAGATAAAATTCGAATAACTTATACAGAGACCATTTGATAGTTTAAAATTCGAATCAACTGTACGAATCTCGGTACGAATTAATATACAGAATTTTCCATGTTTCTGCTCCCGTTTTTTAAAACGTTTTACTTAGAACTTTTTTCTTTCATCTCTTTCTTGTTCTGTAAAATGTACCGCGTGACCATAAAGTTTGACAGTAGGTATTTCAACATTCTGAGCGCTTGCGCGAGTGCTACCGAGCTAAAAATGGAAAGTCAGCAAAAATTAACAAATAACACGAGAATATATTCAATGCAAAATATTTTAGGTGTACGGTTTCCAGTAAATATTTGCGATAAATAATCAAGTATGTATAGTATTTCCAATCTCAGTTTAAAAAAGATGATTTTACCAGGGCACTGTGATATTCCGGTAATAAGCTTTAATGAGTAATACCGATAAATTTAGCAAAACATATTGACCGCCTCTTTTTATATGCTACGGGTAGCACAGCTTATTTTTGAATATCAACGTCGCTAATACGCATTTATCAAATCGTCGGTCTACTATATAGCTCGCAGGTGTTCACCCTTTCAAAACATTAGCGCGCGCTGGCACTCAATAATTTCTCAGGAGATTTTTATTGTTTGCGTTTTATTTTTTTTTGTGATATTTGTGAAATGGCTTTTTGGAGACCGTTTGAGGTAAGGAATTGCGTAATATTGACGATATTCACATTAATAATAAAAATCCTAACAATAATATAATTCAAAGTAATGATAATTTTCAAAAAAATCATGAAATACATCTCAAAAATGCAATTCTACTTAATAATAATGAAAATCAGACGCAATGTTGGAATTTTAAATATATATTCATGCTTAAAAGGCTGAAAATGTGAATTCAACTCAAGATGAAATAACTAAAAGAGTATGCTACTTAACGAAAATTACTTATTCCACAATTTATTGAGTAATTAAACGAGACGTTATGATTGAACACGATAAAAAACGAAAACGTATCGTCAGCCGTCGGATAGATGATGCATCTTAAGATGTGCATCGACAAATGGTAAACAATACGTACGAAGAAAATCAAGTCCCAACATTAGAAATTATATTTAACAAATTGCAAGATTTATGTATTATGGAATCGTTTTGTATTGTGGTAGTTCGTCCAAATTATTTAAGACAGATCTTAAGCTATAGAAAAAGTAATAGAAAGCTGAAAATCTGGGATGCCACGTGATTGTACCACGTGTAGATATTAAACGACCAGCAAACGCTGTTTGGAAAAAATTTTCATTTTCATTTTGCTTTTCCATCATGGTTTTACAAAATTCCATGTTTTACAGATTTGGCTTTTGTTTTGTTTTTAAGTATCTGCGTCTTGCTTATGTGAAGCTAGACTAATTGAGATGTTCAGAAAACGATTTGATTAACAAATTTTCGTGTTACATTTCTTTAATTACTGCTGGCTTTCTACCGCTAGCTAGATAAACTAGATAGACTTATTGTTATTGATAATACCTTCTTAAGCTAGCATGGATAGTAAAAATGGGAAAACAATTTGAGCATCAAAATCGAATTTTTGACAGCCAATTAACAACAAATTTTTGTGTTATTTATTTTTTAGTTTTCGCTGTCTTATCACTGCTTTCTTGATAGAACTATTATTTCGACTCTCTCGGGAAAAGTTTGGCAAAATATTCGTTCAGTTGAATGCAAGAAATAACGTTATTTTTTTTGTGGTTGTAAATATTACTTTTCCTAACATTTCTCGTTACCGCAGTTGCGGTAGATCCTGGCAAAATGCTCGGATTCAATTCGTTCTTGTACGAAGCTTTAAATTGATCTGTTTTCCTCCACTACGAGATATAAAAGATCCCGAATTGCCTTCTTTCTAGCAAAGTATCGCTGAAAATTTCATCCGATAAAATCGTGTATACGGTCGACGAGAAAAGAGCCATCGTATATATTTTCCCACGAAACTAGTTTTAATTTTTTTTTCTTCTTTTGCAACATTTTCACCCTCCAATTCCGCCGAAGATTTAGCAGTGAATTGCAAACATCTCAAAACCTGATTCCGTTCTGTGTTTTGTGGGAAAATAGGGGGCTTTAAAAACGTCCGACTGTTTTATTCATCTTTGTACTTTTATTCGCAATTTACAGGGTGATCACAAACGCTCATCGAAGAAAATATCTAAAGCGCAATTTATATAAATCAACTTGGTCAAAATACTTGCTAAGGGAGCTTAAAGATGGCGCTCTAACATTTAATATGTTGCTCGTTTGGGTGTAGTATTATTGTATATTTTTATTCATAATTTTTTGCCTCGCCAAATATCGTCGTTTCTATTGACAAACAAATAAATTTTTAAAATATCAATGGTTTGGGTGCGACCCAAAAGGTCCACACGACTAACTTCCCAGTGGAAAGAATAAAAAAATACCATATGTTTTGTTGTTTTCATTATTTTTTTTCAAAATATTGTCATCACAGTTTTCATACAAATATTCTTAACATGAAATAATCATATTATCAGTTCCCGCAATCAAAACAAAAAATAATCATATTATTTAAAAGATCTTAAAATTATGTATTAAAAATAGTATAATTTATAAATTGCGAAATTCGGGTAGTTTAATTTTTTTCAGTTTTTTAAATCTCCATAAAATACAGCTCGATCGATTTTGCTGAAAATCTAAGTTGCGTAATTATGCGTCGAATGCAATTTGTCTCACGTCGATATCATTTTTTGTTCTCGAGATTTTTTTTGTTTTTTTCAGTGGTGAAGAAAATCCTTTATGGAGAGGTTATGAGTCCGAAAGCTCAAGGTCTACTGTGAGACACCACTGACTGTGTCAGGACTACTCACTAAAAACTCCACCCCTATTTAGGTCCGCCTGGCTATTTCCTCCGGTGACACTTGGGCCTGTTGTCCCATTGTATCTTGCCTATGTGTTTTTGTATCATTGGCAGTTCCCGGGACCTAAAACCACGCTACACCCAATCCAGTACCTTAGTACCTTGAACAAGTTTGTACAAGTTCTGTACTGGGTGGGAACAATGTAGTCACCCAAGAAACGCCCATTCCCTCCAGCGCACCGCAGCAGCACACCAAGCGCCCCACCACCCCCGGATCCCCACCGCACAAACTGCAGGCCAGGCCTTCATTATACAGTCTTAGCTGATTCCTGTTTATCGGTAACAGTTCTGCCATCCTTTTATGGCACGGTTACTTTGATGTATAATTTCCCGTGTTTTTTTTCCTGGTATACGTTTCCAGTAGTTTTTGTGTTTTTCCGAACCTCTTCTTGCAAGTTCGTCTACTTCCTCATTACCTGCAACTTCCTGGCGTCCTGGAACCCGTATCAGTTTGACGTGATTACGGTCTACCGGCGTTATCAGTTCTTCTTTGCAGTCAACGAGTATGGGGTAAGGGGTGGTCCTGCCCTGAGGTGCCTTCTGCACAGGACTAAGGCTGTCTACTACAGGATTTCGCCCGGTTTCCTGTAGGCTCCGTTAGCGACGGTACTTCCGCACCGCCATGCATCCATCAGCACGGGTCGCATAACACTTTCGATTGGGAGTCTTTTAGCTTTTTACGACAGGCAGACCATACCTGGGATCTATTCTATTATCCCCGTATCCCCAGGGGATTTGTTCTTGAGATAATCGAGACGAAAAATAATTCCGAAAGTTTACCATTTTTTTTCGGTATTTTTATTCTCCATAAAAAACAGCTAGACCGATTTTGCTGAAAATCTAATCAGTTTTAAGTTGCGTAATTATGCGTCAAATGCAATATACGAACACAGGTATAAACGTACATACACACACACACACACACACACACACACAGACGTCCACTTAAAAAGTATTGTATTCGATTATGGGGACCTTGAAATGTGGAGATATGTCAAAACTTTCACAGGGAAGTTAATTATAATAGATGGCTGTGGAAATAAACAAAATAATAATTGAGCATATAAACGTCAACTGAATGATATTTTAAACAACATGGTAAGTTGTCAAATTTTTTTTTTTAAACAACTCCAGCTTTCTTTTGGACAAGGTGATTTACGTCAAATCGACATTAACTGAGCTCTAATATCTGGACACCTTGTATATATTATAACTTTCCCACCAAACGAATCGAAGGCAATTTGAATCAGCGCGAATTATTTTTTAATATCGTAGAAATAATTCTCGTTCCGTGCAAACGTTTCGTCATAAACTCGTTTCCATTCATCAGTATTTTTTATTTATTTAACGATCAAAAGATCAGTTTCGCATTTGTGCCATTGAAAAAATGTATGTTAATTTCGGCGGTTGCCCTATATTTAACCAACAAGTTTTTGCGTTTGCATTTGAAGCACAGTTTTTACGGCTGGAAAATCGCAAGTCCCAGTTTTACAAGAAATGGCTTGCAACATGTCGAACAAATTGCCCCGCACTCTTGATACATACAAGAAAAAGAAAACATCACGTATTAAAACAAATTAATGCCGTGTAATAAGTTGTTGAGTTTCTTCTGTGTCTGAATTTCGTATGGTTATCTGAATAATAATTTTTCTCGAATAATATTGGCGAGGACAAAACGAACAGACGGTACAACCTAACCAATGAGGAGAAGAAAGAAACACTCTTTGGTATTCATCTTCATTTCGCTTATTGGCTTTTCTACGAATAGATTAAACAAACATGGGGATAGGAAGCAACCCTTTACTACATCCATTTACGTCTGTTATTGTAGTTTGGGATGTGTAAGGGTGAAGTATAAACCTTTTGTCTTTCCAGTCCATTCCTGCAAATTCTAGTGCTTGCATTAGTGCTAAAATTGCGAAGAATCCAATTACAAACGCACTACGTTTTTCGCTGAAATATAATCATTTAAATACAAACCTAATGTTTCCACTTGTACACCCACGGTGTTTTTTTTATGTATTCAGACCTCACCTTCCCGCAATATCAACCATAAAGAAAATTATAAAACATTTTTTTGGCATTTTCAGTTCCTGTTTAGGCAAAACGAATTTGTATTTAAATTAATATTACGTACATTAAGCTCCATCATCTCGGAATTACCTTTATAAGTATAAAAGTTGTCGTATTTTATTTGTCTTAGTAACAGCTTGCGTAATATTTTTAAGCTTAATTTTTTATTTATGTAAATTTCAAAAAAAAAATAATATAATATTTAAATACCCATTTAGTAAGTATACTTTCCAAAAATATGCTCGGCAATTTCCCATATTCTTGACAAACTTTTTCCTTGCACGTTTACACAAATGATCGCAGAAAAATTACTAGTTGCATTTTCACTCACCTTGTCCTAAATTACGACAACCAACATAATATATAATGTCCTCTGTAGATAGACACTCATTACCATTATTATTCGTTTAAATAATAATACAGATTTCGCGTTCTCTTGTGATAAATTTCAACTTGTGACGAAACTTTTTTGAATCGCTCATCAACGAAATTACTGAATGCAAAAAATAAAAAAAAAAAAGATTTTGGAACAATTTACTCAGTAAGATTTTGCTGTTTGATTTCTATCAACAAGTCAAAGTTTCTTAGATACCACATAGGCATTAGCAAAGCTCATCATATTCCAGATATACTTTTCAAGTTTTGCTTTCATCTAAGTTGACCCATTTCAGAAATAAGCAAAAATAATAGTATAAAAATAACACTCGGTGACGCGTACAGTTAGAGTGTCTCAAAAAGATTCGATTGGGGGAAAACACAAAAACTACTGGAAAATCTGCCCAGGAAACAAACACTGGAAAGGATACCAGCTAAAAATCACTCCGGGGCTCCATGGTATAGAAGCGAGAGAGGATACCAACAAGACCAAAAGGATGCTACGAGTCGCCGAAATGTCAGTACTGAGAACAATAGCCGGGAAAACAAGAAGAGATCACGTAAGAAACACTGTCATTAGAGCACAATGCGACGTACAGGATGTGGTGAGATGGAAAAGGCAGAGGAGAACAGAATGGTATAACCAAGATAATGACCGACGATAGACTACCACGCGTTGTACCAGAGGGAAAACCAGCAGGTACCCGTCCATTCGGAAGACCACCAAAAAAATGGAGAGACAGCTGGCAGTCCACATCTCAGGAAATATTACAGAGACAAGCCCGGAATCAACAGATCATTTAGATCTCTAACAAGTAGAAAAAGAAGAATATACAATAGGCCAACAGGCTTAAGTGTCACCGGAGACGAAAGCAGTGGAGTCTCACAGTAGACCTTCAGCTTTCAGGCTCATAACAACTCCGAAGAGGATTTTCTCCACAAAAGCAAAAAAAAACAGTCGGTGACAGGAACAACATTTACCAAACATTTCTAACTCTTACAGACGAATTGAACTGTATTAAGGAAGAAATCGATCCTTTAGATTTGGAATCAGCTTATCAACGAAATTACTTAATGCAAAAAATAAAAAAAACTTGCACAAAATGAGATTTTGAAGTATTATACTTCCAAGAGGATTCGCTCCTTGATATTTTTAATGAACAAGTCAAAGCTTTTTAAAGACCAAATAGTCATTAGCAAAGTTCTTTATATTTCAGAGATACTTTAGTGGTTTTGATTTGATCTTCGTCCATCTAATATGGTCCATTTCAGAAATAAGCAAAAATAAGAGGCAACACTAACCTAACCTAACCTAACTGGAACATCATTTATCAAACATTCCAGACTTTTACAGAGTCTTTATCAAAAAAGATTTTGTTACAGCCTGTTTTAAAAAACTTCTACCTTTTTATTCTTAATAACTTTCTGTATAAATATTTTTAAGACTTTTTTTCTAATAGAATGTTGACACTAGAGATAATGAATGTAATTGACATCGAATGGATAGTAAATAAAAATACAACGAAGCCAATCAATCCAGCATGTTTTTTTTATTAGGATCACATCAAAAGTGTTCAAGTAGTGTGTCTGTGTCAGTTCCAGAATCAAGTAAACAAAACAATCCCCAACGCAAATATTGAGCATCAAGCTTTCGCTCGGCTTCCCCTCGAAAGTCCCTCCTCCCGCAGCTGGCGACTCGTCAAAGAGAAAGAGAGAGTAAAATGAACGGGGGTGGGGGGTAGATACACAGCATAATTCCGTCTTTTTCTATAATCGATACGAGCACCCCGGCGGTGTTATTATAGTTAGGTAGCTGGGGAGGCTCAATGTGCAACCACTGCATAGTCTGTTGACTCCGAGATTGATCACCTCGGGTCTCTCTATGTCTGGAACATGAGAAACATTTCAGGGTATACGCGCGGATTTAGGCAGACGAGACGGGCATCGGATTATTAGTTACGGGGAAAAATAAATTGGGAAAGATTGCGATTCCTTTTTGGATGATAAAGGCTAAACAAATAATTTAAGGAAAGTGAATTATGGACGGAAATTTCTTATTCGGCACGCACACCAGATTTGCTCGGTCAAATTTTACATTTCGTGATTACATTTTTTTAAATATGCTTTATCCAATTTTCAAAAGAAATTTGCATCATTAAAGCTACGACATAAATATTTCTAATTTGGACATTTTTTTAAACTATTATGTTCAGATTAGTTCATATTACTCAAAAATATTTCTAATAATATTTCATCGTTCAAATTATTAATAGATAATAAATGAATGAATAAATGAGTAAATAGTAGTTGTGGAAGATATACCTTTATGCATTAATAGATAATACAAATATAAATTTTTTTTTAAAGTTCCTTACAATATTTGTATTGATAATAGCAAAACTTTTATGGGGGGTAGAAGAGGCACACTTACTTTTATAAATTATAAATTAAAATGTAGTATTAAAACTGTTTTCAGTAATAATATTGTTTATTTTAAATATTTTATGTCTTAATTTTATTTACAAACTAAATGAACTCAAAATATTTTAATATTTTATTTCGTAAGCAATGATTTTTTTTATGTAGAAAAAAATCCCAACGACCAGAAAAAACAGACCAATTCATTGAAATTTTCTTAATCATTGTCAGACCAAAACAAATTAATAAGCGTACAATTTTTTATTTTTGTTCGAACAAAAAAAGAGCATCTTTTTAAAATTGCGTTTCCTTCAGTTCTGGTGTAAGGGCAGATCAGTAAAGGATGGTGCTTGGAATCATGTTGCGGTCTCTGACGAGTCCTGATTCTATCTTTGGGTCGCAGAAGAGTAAGACGATTACGTGGAGAACGCATAAATTTATAATTTGCTGTAGAAAGGCATACAGCCCTTACACAGGGGATAATTTTATTTATTTTTTTTACAATTAATGACATTCCTCAAGACATGCATAAATAAATTAATTTCAAGCATGCGTTATCGAATTTATCTACTATTACTGGATGTTATTCAAATGACCTTACAAGGGTTACAAGATTAATAGCATTGATTTTTTATTTTACAAACCTTTTTTCGTCCTTATAATGTTGACAGGATTTTTAAATGACAGTTCGTGCTTACCTGAAACAAAAAAATATTTACAATCAATTATCTACGTGTTAAATTTTCGCAAAGAAATATCAAAATTCCCACAAACAAAGAAACCCCCAACAAAAACAAATCATGGTGTCAACTTCTTTTTTTAAAATCATAGTTGTACATAATTTGCCTATATTATCCATTTCAAAAAAGCTTTAACTTTGTAACTTTTCAACAACTGCAAGCCATACTTAGTATTGTTATGAAAATGGTTGTACAAATTACATTCAGTTAACTGACTGATGAATACTGGAAAGTCTAAAAAAATGATTTTTAAATGGTTTCTACTGAGGACATGCCAGATTTTGTGAAACAGTATAATGTCTGTAGACAATATGTCTGTGAAATTTTCGTATCGTTGGCTGGTGAACGAAGACTGAACCAGCTCGGTAACTAAATACTACACGAGCGGCGGCGGCCGGCGTCGTTATCGAGCGGTGGCGGTGGGTATGTAGCGTCGTTGTCGACAGCCGCGTCGTAGGCGGCCGTGAGGCAGGTTAGTCGAAGGTCAAGGGTACTTTTCCTAGTCAACTACGACGCACTCTTTTGCACACCCACCCCCTACACCGTCAAAAACCTCACTCGAATTACATAAAAGTTACATCAAACAGCAATCCTGCCAATTTTACACCAAAGAAAGTATAACAAAATACCACAAATAAAGTGACAGGTAAAATTCACGAATCCATTAAACACACATTTTTTCTGTAACCAATGGTTATTACGAAGTTTCACTATTTTACAGCCATCATCAAAACTGCAAATATCAGCGGTCTGGGTGCGATCCGAGAGGTCCACACGACTAACTTCCCAGTAGAGAAAATGAAAAAAATACCATATGTTTTGTTGTTATAATTATTATTATTAAAAATATTGTCATCACAGTGTACATACAAATATTCCTAACATGCAAAAATCATATTATCAGATCCCGAGGTCAATATATATATATATAATATAATTCAAAACATCTTAAAATATTGTATTAAAAATAGTATAATTTATAAATTGCAAAATTCAGGTAGTTTACCATTTTTTTAAGTTTTTTGATTCTCCATAAACAACAGCTCGACCAATTTTGCTGAAAATCTAATCAGTTCTAAGTTGCGTAATTATGCGTCACACACACACACACACACACACACACACACACACACACACACACACACACACACACACACACATGCGTCCACTTAAAAACTATTATATTCGATTATGAGGACCTTGAAATGTGGAGATATGTCAAAATTCGGGATTCGCAAAATCGGACCCATTACTATAACTTCCCACTGGGAAGTTAACAAACGCGTGATCCTTTGTTTTTATTTTGACAGAATATCGGTATTCCCCGAGGAAAAATTGTTAACTTTTTTTTTCCGAGAATCGATGTTTTAAACCAATTAATCAATTCCTTTAATTAACATTACATGTAGTTACAGCTAGAGCATAAAATCGATCCAGAAATAACAACGTGTTTTATTGTTTACGAGTCGCGTACGTATTTCATTCAGTTCCCTGAAACAAATTATTATCCATTGTCTAGACGAAATTGTATCTCTAACTTTAATCATTCTAATCCGCCCGAATCGGCCGTACTAATTATTATTATTATTATTATCGATTGTGACAATTTAGACGTCAAACGTCGATGCTTCTCAGTAAACAATTTATTGGGGGCGTTTAAATTGGCGCCGCGAGGGGGTAAGTAACCAAAGAAAAAAAAACAACCAAGTGTATTTTGATTAGTCGAAGGGATTTTGGGGCAATTCTACTCTCAAAATAACACCAAAATTGGCAGTCATTGGGACTACAGAAAGTTTTTGACAAGAATGACATTTGGGACGACACAATTTCCTCATTTATTTAGTAATAAACAGCATTCGGAAACTCAAACTGCAAAATTACTCATAACTGTTGATAGACACAATTGTTAAACAAAACTTAGTTATAGATAGAAATTACAAACAAATTTGGCGATCTTGAATATTTTTAACAGAGAGAAGAAGAAGCCATGACGTTGCGAAACTATAAATTTTCCTCCTACCAAATTTTGCTTAACGCGCCCAAAGAAGTTTTCACTTAAAAATGAACGATTTCAATTTCAAGACATTACTCAGTTTGTTTGTTTAATACTTATGCTGCTCGTTTGAAGAAAACTAATAATTTATAAAGTACTTATTCTGAGAATAATGATAATAAAAATAACGCAACTTTATCATTTGTTAAGAATCAGAATTTATTACACAGAATCTTATCAACATTAAAATCCAACTCGTGTTATACAGGGTGGCCAACCGAAAACGATACAGAGCCATTTGCAGGAACCTCGTGAACATTTTAGAAAAACGCTCAGACCCGTCGAATTTTGATTAAAGGGGGGACACTCTTTTCCAGTATTTTTGACTCCACTTCTTTTATCCCCAAACGAGGGTAAGAATTACCACAAAATTTTTAAATGGTATGTGGTGATTGTTCGTCAGTATTTAAACCAACGTTTTCCACGGCATTGGATTGAGAGAAGAAGCAGCATCGAATGGCCTCCACGATCGCCAGATTTATCGCCACTCGATTTCTTTTTGTGGAGACATCTGAAAAGTAAAATCTATAAAACACAACCGGCGTCGTTGGAAGATTTGCGTCAAAGAATCGTTGATGAGTGCCGTCGAATTACTCCGGAAATTCTTCGGAATGTGCGTGAACGTTTTGAACAAAATCTGTATTATTGTATGAAAGCGGGCGGTCATCAGTTTGAAAATTTAATCAATTAAGTAGTAAGTAAGCTACACAAATAATTGGAATTTTAACAGGTAATTTTTTTTACGAAGTTTAGGGAAGAAATGTAAAATTTAGACTATTGCAAAGAGAATTGTTAGAGCTTTCTTATTCGACCCTCAATGCTATTTAACAATGTTGGGGTAATTCTTACCCTCGCTTGGGGTTAAAAGTAGTGGAGTCAAAAGTACCGGAAAAGAGTGTCCACTCTTAATCAAAAATCGTCTTAACGACAAGAGTTTAGATCTTTATTAATACATTTTTGTTAATTACGAATTTGGTTTTTGCATGCTAATTATATCTTACACAATACCATATTTATTTCAAAGGTGAAAAAGGTAAAACCTGCGTGTCAGCGTCTTCATTTTATTACTGTTGATTTTTTAGAACGCAGCCATAAATCCATCGTTTAAAATGTCACTACAAACGCTCAGACTAACGAGAAATTTCGCGAGGACCCATCTCGCTTTCGCGTTTGCAGACAATTAGTCATTTGTTCTCAGAAATCGGCAAATATCAAAGAAAATGATAGAATTATGAATAAGAACTTACATTATTGCTCATGCGCATCTTATTTTTATCGTTAATACGAGTATTTATACAAGAAAAATAATAGTACTGGTAATTTTAAATATTTTGTCAATTTTATGCTAAATATTTTATTGTCAACAATGAGCAAAAGAACGTGGCGTCTACAACATAATGGGGTACTGAACCTGGCGAAGGACGAGTTCTTATACACTGCTCAACAATTAATAGGGATCGTTGAAATGTTTTTATTTATTTCCTTTATCTCTTACTTGTACTAACATTTTAAAAGTGTACCTGTTACGACTAGAGTCCGAAATTTGAATACTACTAAGTTTATTCAACGATTTTGAATAAAGTTGAATTGAAGCAAAGAATAGTAGTAATTTTGGGCTTTATCCGGATAAAATTAGCATTAGCCAAACGTCTTTGGATAAAGGTGGAATTATATTAAAAATAAACCTACATATATGTGTATGTATTTTCGTCACGTATAATTTTAGTATTCAGATACATTTTGAAGTCTATAATATAACGAATTAGACATACCGTGATGACACTTTGACACTAGAGACTCCGTTGGTTTGGACACGTTCAAAGAATGGAAGACGCCAGAATGCGAACGAAAATTCTAAACATTAAAATCTATGCTACCAGGAAAAGAGGAAGACCACGGCTCAGATGGATGGACCAAGTGCTGGTTGATCTGAGGGCAATGCGGATATCCAGCTGGGGAACCAAAATCATTGCTTGGAGGCGGATTGTGGAGGAGGCCAAGGCCCACATAGGGCTATTGGTAAGGTAAGATTTATTTGAAGAACAAAATTTCGAACATTTTAATTCTTATTTGTATTCATTAATGAAATTTTAACAGAAGATAGATACTAACAGAAACATTCTAATTCTTTTTTCTATTAAAATTCGAGCAATTGCTAATATTGAATGAATTTTATTTGTTTAAAATGTTTGGTACATTTAAATGCCTTTTGTTGAAGTCAGAACAAGAAGAAGGTAAAGTTTCCGTTTCACATTGATTGTTTTCATCTGATAATCTTTGAATGGTCTTGCTAATTTTAATTTTGTTAGTAAGTGAATTGTCTATAAATTCTTCAGCGACATTGGTAGACTTTTAGCCACCGTGTCTCATCAAATGTGTGTAGCAATAGCTGCTGCATTGGAAATTTCGTAAGACAAATTTTCAAACACACTATCGCTGCTGCTTTCCATAGTTTATTGCGATAATAACAACCAAAAACCAAGCAAACTTTCAAAAATCAAAATGTCAATTATTTTCATGTCAAATAGCTGATAGTCGTTATTTCGCTGCTATGGTAATGATCAACTGCATTTATCAAAACCATACCTACTAAGATTTTCATATTTAAAATGACAACAACGATGTGATTCTTCCCCGTCTAGTCCGGGAAGTACGTATTTCCCGTACTAGGCCGGAAAAATGCTGCTTTCTCAAAGAAAAAGCGTCCGGAAAGTGGGTTTTTCCCGGATGGTTGCCAGAAAATATTTTTACGTTGATTTAAAATACTTTGATGTTTTTGATTTTATCAGCAGTAAGACAGTCAAACAAAGAAAAGCAAGTTACTTTGGACACATAATGAGAAGCGACAAATACAACTCATAACTAAACGAAAAATAGACGGAAAAAGGGGACCAGGCAGAAGAAGGAATTCATGGCTGAAAAATTTGCGACAATGGACGAATATGACTTTAATTGAATTGTTCCGATTTGCAGTGGATAAAGTTCGAGGGGCTAACGTGATCGCCAACGTCCTGAGAAGATAAGACACACCGAAAAGAGAAGAATCTTTTATTTAAATGTCACATTAATTTTAGGTTTTTGATAAACACTTTTTTATTTGGATGAAATTCCAATGTTTTGTTTCCTAAACATTGAAAATTGGTTCACACTTTTTAAAGTTAAAAAGCCTTTGGTGTAGGTAGGCTTGAGACGTACAACCAAAAGCAAATGGGTCAAAAAATAAAAGCGCTAAGCAGTGTAGTTTTATTGGGTATATTTTGTGACCGAAGGCAGCATAAATAATAAATGAAAAACTGCCTATTCAAAATTTATAATACGTTGGAAGGTAGGAGAGTTTATCGACCAATAAACGTCACGTATAGTCGTATTTTCGATAACAATAACAAAATTGCTATTACTAAATAGAAGTTAATTCACCACGAAAATTTACTATATATCTTTAGTTTCTTATCAACTGTCGCTCTCATCAATAGACAATTAACAAGAACACAAAGAATTTCAATACCTAAATACTAACATTGCCCGTTCGAAGAGGAGCGAGTATTGGATACAAACTAAATTACAAATTTAATAACTCTAGGTGCTCATTCGATACACGTTTCAATTGCTCAAAGGAAAAATTAGCATAAAGACAAAGAATTGCTCAATATCGAGGGGACGATATCATTAAAAACGATACAGACAATAAAGTAAATTACAACGTAAGCATATCTACGAAGTAATAACAGTAATTCGATTTAAAAAATATTCAGGTGGTCGTTAGATTTTATCGTGGACACGCTTTTATATACATTTATATATATATATATATATATATATATATATATATATATATATATATATATATATATATATATCTTGCAATAATTATTACAACTATTAATTATAATACAAAGGAAAAATTTTAAAATGCAACATTTGCATTTCTACATCTAAAGATACTTAATTATACGGTATAATTATTTTTCTTTTATTTTTAATACGACCATCTTCAACCTGCTAGTTGATAAAACCGACGTTTTTCTCAGTTCTATCATCGTTTGTAACAAGCCTCTTCCGTTGAGTGCATACAGAACTCTGGTGACTGCAGGCTCTAGTCGTAATTACTGCTTTTAGCAAGCAATTCTAAATGTCTACGTCTATGAAACAATAAACGCCCAGTCTAAAGCAAACCACCATAAATGTTATCACCGGAAATAGTAAATTGAGAAAAAAAAAGGATCAAATAAACCACAAAAAAATGATTGTGTTGAACAATGTACAAATACTTAAAAAGCACTCTTCCACTCTTTCTCCTTTAATCAGAACCTGAAAGTTTGTCATGCTTTCTTCTCTTTCAAAAACCATAACTTTCGTTTTGCTTGCATGCGAGGAAATAGAATTACTAGAGAGGAGATTTGACGGCTTCCACATGCATAAAAAGATAAAGGAGATTGCTGGTTGCAACAAAATCAAATCTGCTGGTAGCATAATTAAGGATACAAACGGTCGTATAATTACTGACGTGGAAGACAAGCTAAGGAGGTGGAAAATATACCTCTCGGAACTAAACTACGACGAAAGACCTCCAAAGCCGGTCTTAGAATCAAGCAAAGTACATCTAAATATATTAAGATCAGAAATAGAATATGCTTTGGAAACTATGTTTGTATGTGTAATCCAAATCAGTGCTTGTATTTTTTTAATATTTAATTTACTATTTATTTTACAATGAAAATTAGTAAACCAATCTTTTCTTAATAAAAATAAACAAATTACTTAATCACAACATTTCTTGGTTAGGTTAGGTTTGCCACGTCTTTTTCGTTCTCTAAAGAGTACTCTGCCAGTGGTCTCTCTACTGGCAAATTATGCCCGAGCTCAGCCATAGAGGGTAAAAGAAAAAAAATATATAAAAGTGAGCCGCGCCACCGACTTAGACGGTTCAAGCCGGTAACCCCTAGGTCTTATAGGCACTAGAAGAGCCACACGATAAACAACTAAGATTATGGTGAACCAAATAAATAAAATTATAGCAAAAATATATTGGATACTTTACTCACACAATAAATTAAAATACACAGCTCAATAACAAAATTATAACACATATAATCAAAATTAACAGCCAACAATAAATCGAAACTTCAAAATTTACAACTTTATGAGACAACATTAAATCAAAAATCCAAAGTTTACGAGTCCATAAAATAATTAAAACAAAGGTAAGAATGACAAACCTTATCAGGTTACCAAAAAAATCGTATACAAGTCAACTTTTTAACAATACTTCATCAACGTTCACGTACGGCTGCTAATTTACTCACGTTTTTTTTTTATTTACATAAGAAAAATGACACGGGACACGCGTCAGCCAACAATCTTCGCAAATCTATGTTCCAAACTCATAATCCAACTCGTCCGTGTTGATAGCCAGCCCATCCACACAGAAATGCAAACCAAACAACAATATAGCTGACAACACACGACAATCGAGGCCAAAAATCAAAGCAAAAATCTAATAACAAAAACCCCCACTCCATCTCCATCGATTAACAAAAATGTCACAGCCATTAATAATTAAATCCTAACACTACAAGGTATGCAACACTATTTACAACGAGTGATAAATTTAAATTACAACAAAATACGGTAAGCGAAACTATTTACGAGCACCTGAGAAATACAAAACTATCAGAGATCCAATTAATAATGGAACTGTAGAAGGGAAAAAATAGGCACGTGACAGGTTAACTGACAGTACCCAATACGTCCAACGAATTCTTGGCTTATGTTTGACAACTTCGGCTAGCATATACTTTACTTTTCAAATAATTCCAGATAGAAAAGACCACGGGATTCAAATCTGGCGAACTAGCAGGCCATTCAATGTGACCGCGTCGTCCAATGCAGCGATCGGGAAAAGTTTCTTTAAAAAAATTTCTAACTACATCATACTGTGGACTTATTTTCTGCTTGTCACAGTCTGCTCGATTTTTAGCAATAATACTCGTACCATTACAATAATTGTTAATTGAATGAAATTGGTTATCTTTATTAGACAAAAAGCTAACCTATTTGTTTCGATCGATATCTTTATTAGGAAAGGACCAGTTTACCAATTTGGATAACACTCAGTATACTGTAGCTTGTAGTATTTTATTTGACCATACCAAAAGGTTGATATAAAAACATACCTTTTTCAATAAAAATTTTTTTTCGATGATGTCACATCTGATAGGTAGTGGGGGTGAAAATTATTTAAAAAAAAATTAAAAAACAAAAATAAAAATCGACCTGTCTCAGCTTTACTTCTAAAAATAGTCAATTCCTGAGATACTGGACCGTTTCGACACTTTATGAACGCACTGTATAATATTTTTTTCAATTTTTGTTAATACCTTATAATACGTAACATTTTTTTTTAAATGCCGAACATTAAATAAAAGAAGGTGACATTAACAAGATATGAATCAATCAATACTACTATTAAACAAACTAAAGCTCGAATAAAATTTCATTTAGTAAAACTACAAGTTAAACAGATAAAAGTTTTGCCACGTCAACGACTTTCAATTAAAAAAATGGCAAAATATACGTAATTACAAAAATGTATAATAATATGATAACTGTTATTAATTTTAAATTTTAACATTTGAACATATTATAAATTTACCGCACATTGTTATTCAATTCATTACTTCTGTAAACCCCGATCACCTCGCAAGACCTATTTAAAAATCTAGTCGAACAATGTTTTTAGCCTTTCACGTTTTTATGACTAATAAACGTCACTGCCAACTTGTAGATGTCAAAGGATCAAGAATACCAAAATAGTATATAAATTTAAATGACGTTTTATGATAGGTTCAGTCAGATTTCATTTTCTCCAGCCCCCCCCTTTTCTCACTCTCACTCTCTCTTTCTCTCTCTCTGCAGACAGTAAGTGAAGAGGAAGAGAGATAGCGACTAACGCATTCTTGTAACGTGTAACGTGCGATAAAGAACTTCTTCCAAACATTTGAAACCAATGAAAAAATTCACATAGTATTGTCCATTTTAACTTTTCGAGTAAATCAAATATGTAAAAAGTGGAATTTTCAGCAGTAAATTTAATAAAAAACAACAACATTAACGGCTACTATTTAGCCATTTAGTTCGCACCAATCTGCATTAAATTTAGCAACGAACAACACATCTGCTAGACATTTTAAGCTACTACTATTTATGAATTAGCAACGGAATGCCAAAACTCTATTAACATCCAGTTAACAGCAAAGTGAATACAATGGGGGTTTTCAGCAGGTAAACGAGAAACGCGAAAAAAAAAGATACACGATTTCGTTGCGAACGGGATGCAATTATATACTACTCAGATGTAATTAGTAAAGAGCAAGCAACGCTATAAATTAGCGTTACACTATAGTAATTAATTTCAACCGTGTTCTATACAGAGTGTTCTGCAAGCGACGACGCGAAGGAAAACATTACGGCTTCGAAGTTCGTTCGACAGGCGCACATTTTTGATGTGTAACATCTTTGCTCTCGCTTTCTTCTATGTGTAACATCTTTCCTCTCGCTTTCTTGCATGTGTAACAGTAACAAGAAGTAACGGAAGCACGCCCATTGGATTTAATTTAAGACGAATGAGCGCGCAGTTAGAGTTGGCCATCGGATAGACGTCAACCAATTTTCCGAGAGTTAATTTGACGAATGATCGCGCGGTTAGATTTGGCCATCGGATAGACGTCAACCAATTTTCCGAGAGTTGATTTGAGACGAATGAGCGCGCAGTTAGAGTTGGCCATCAGATAGACGTCAACCAATTTTCCGAGAGTTGATTTGAGACGAATGAGCGCGCAGTTAGAGTTGGCCATCAGATAGACTTCAACCAATTTTCCGAGAGTTGATTTGAGACGAATGAGCGCGCAGTTAGAGTTGGCCATCAGATAGACGTCAACCAATTTTTCGAGAGTTAATTTGACGAATGATCGCGCGGTTAGATTTGGCCATCGGATAGACGTCAACCAATTTTCCGAGAGTTGATTTGAGACGAATGAGCGCGCAGTTAGAGTTGGCCATCAGATAGACGTCAACAAATTATCCGAGAGTGTTGTGTATTAAGTTTGCTGTTATATGCGTAAACTATATAAACAAATATTTACTGTTAATAAGTCTCAATAAAGTGCAGATCATTGATAAAAAATTCAAGCAAGTAAGAATAGAATATTTCAGTATTTAGCTTTTTTAAATTTTAAGGTTGATTTCTGTCACTCCTAGTGTCAATTAAATAAAATACAATTTTCATTAAAAAGAATTGTTTGTTGTGAAAAATCCTTTCAAATAATTCTTAACCCATTTTTTTCAGAATATAATTTCCAAATTGCTTATTACTAATGTGAGTTGACAATTTTAGAATAATTATTTTTATTGCAATTTATATTCAAGATACCAGATTTTTCTACTTTAACTGTTACAAGTTGTAAACGTTACATCATGCAGATACATTTACAATGAATTAAATTGCGTCACAAATTTTGGTAAGCATGAACGAGTATTCCATTCACAGACAAAACAGTTTGCATTCAGAGTAATAACCAGCGTGTGATTTTAACAAAAATATTGGAATAATATGGAAGTTGAAATAGTTTTATATTCTTTGTAAACTAGACAGAAATTCAGCATTTTTTGTAACGTTCGGACGATGTTGGGAATTTTAAATTCGGAATAACATTAAATAAAGATTTATGCACATACGAGAATGGTCAAAAAGGCAACCAACCTGACGTATAGATGAAAGTTGTTTAAAAAAATGACTATGGTAGAAAGTATAAAACTAAGTTTAAAGTTGTTTAGTATTTGTTTGACACATTGATACTTTCAATTGAAAGGTCTTAGTCTTACCACGAAGGCTCAATTACCTCAGAGTCTGGTCTAACAAAATATCCGCAGGGCTCTTTCAGATTGCTGCAGACAGATGTAACGGGAATATTTCCTCCCATTTTTATTGAGAATTTTTCAAAGCCGGTCCAGCTATTAAGCCGTCCCACCAAGTGTTATCGACTAATGCATTTAAATATTAAAGAGCCATCGTCCATCGAATTTATTCATTTAGTAGTATTACAAAGTTAAAAAGGTCGAGTGCATTTTCATTATATACTTTAAAGTTTTAAGTTTGCAATGTAAATGGTAAGAATAGTTTTAATTTTTGTATTTGATCTTGCTTTCAAATGTAAATCAGTTTTAACGACTTATTTGAGTTGTTATCTTGGTAAAATATTTTATGCTGGGGATTTTCGTCGTTAATGTTAAATATTATTAGCCAAAAATCATTCTTAGTGACATTTTTATTTTAGTAATCCGTATTTGTTTTATGAATTTCATGCAATTAGTTAAAAATATTTACAAATTCTTTTTCACTATATTTAGAAGAAGAAGGAAATAAAATCCAACCAATATCAATGCGGAACTAGATTCTACTCTGTGAAAGTCTGCTCCTTTATTTACAACTGTAAAATATTGGCTGATAGAGTTTAAACGAGCTGCCAATACAAACATTGCTCTGGTTAGCCTAATAAAGAGTAACGAAGCTTTTGAAAAACGCTGGAAAAAGTTAATAGATCAAGAAGACTATTTAGAGTAATAAATTAGTTTTCTTTGTTATTTACTGCACTTTGCAACTTTAAATATCTAGGATTTTTTACTAGGACCTCTTCAATCATTTTTAAGATTACGACTTTATTAATTTAAATAAAAACGTGACTATGAGTGCACTTGGACCAATCAAGTACGTCATCGATAATGTAATACTTATGCATGTTTGGAAACGGTTATTTTAATTTAACAATACAACCATTGTCCTTGATACACTACTACACATCTATACGTATACAAGCATTTACGAAATTTTATTTTATACTTAATTGTGTATAAACAATGGCGAATCACACGCATACGGCACGCATCCAAAAGGAAATACAGGTAATTGAAATTCAAGGTAAAGTTGACACAGTTCGAGTAGCTTTGTCACCTTCTGAATACGCTAATAATTCCATTTCATTACTCTATACGAAAAAAGAAAAAAAATAAATAAACACATTACTTTTTTCATACCCCTCTCGTCAGACTGGAAGTCTTAGAAGTGTAGGTAATTTTGAATCCTCAAAATATCATGGATAGAACATATTTTTAATGAAACTGCATTAAGAAGAATGAATATAGTCGGAGGAATTCTTTAAATAGTTAAAAGGAAAAAAACAAGCTACCTGGGACATATAATAAAGAGACAGGAGTAACAAGTTCCCAAGACTAATAATACTTAAGGAAAAAGTTGGGGATATAATGGGAATGTGCAGGAAACAATGTTCATAGCTGAGAAATGGTCTGGTCCAAGTTCGCATTCGTTGCTAAAAATAGCATAAGACAGAGAGAAATTTTCCAAAGTAGTAGCCAACGTCTATAAAAATAATATGGTTTTTATTCCTAAATATTGAAATTTTTTTAGATGATTGTGGCGGACATACCGCACAATTGAAGGTGCAATAAAAACATTTGTAATGCAGACACACTCGCATTTATGATCGAGTCCTGTCTGCTGGTTTATGATAGGGATAAGTAATCCTTCGGTAGGTAGGCCCTGTAAAAATATATGGCATGCAGTCCTGTAACGTACCGAAAGCCGGAGATAATGGAAAACTCTGCGCAGGTAAAATAGTTGCAAATCTGGCAGAGCAGAGTACCCGTAGCTTAGCTATTAAAAACATCAGTCGATTAACAAACACCATCGGGTGTACACCGCATTTTCCGCCGGCCAAAATTTTATATTAAATCATTCCAGTTAAAAGTATTTGTTATTAATTCAATCACACCCTTACGCATCGGCCTATTTACCACGATGCTCTATTTTTTCTGTATCTATATATTTACTTCCTCTGTGTTTTCGCCTGTTATTAATATTTTTGTTTATTTTTATTTCATTTCACTTTCTAGCATTTCTGTTTTCCAAATGTTTATATTGTCTTGTAGTTCTTTTACACTCCCCGTCACTTGTTTTATCCTTATTTAACTATGGTTCTAATTTGACGAATAGCTATAAAAACAAAATTCAAAAATTACAAAACTCATGTCTTCGGAACTCGCAAACGAAAACGTATTTCTCATAAATTACGCGTGGCTGGATGCTTGAACATGGAAAACTGGAGAATTCATCGCAATGCCCATAAGATCTTAGGTTAGGTTAGGTTTCATGTGAGTGGGGCGTGGACGCCCCTCCACCGCGACCCTTAGTAGGTCTATTGTGGCTCACCCCTAGAGGCTACAGTTCACCTCACAATCCAGCCCTTCTTACGAAGTTCATGGTTGTATAGGGTGAGATTTTTTTAAAATCGGTAGGTTCTAGGTTAGTGTAACCAAATATGTTGAACCTTATTCTTCCCAGGCCGGGGCATGAACATAGTATATGTTCAGCAGTTTCGTCTTCCACCCAGCAGAACCGACAGTCCGTTTGTTGGTTCAGATCTATCTTTCTGAGGTGGTATCTTAGACGACAGTGTCCCGTAAGCAGTCCTGTTAGAATACGCAGGTCATTTCTGCTCCATTCTAGGATTTGCTTAGTTGTGTTTCTCGAGGGTTGTAACGGTAAAAACGCCTTCGAGTGGGTTAGCCCTGGTATGTCGGACTAGTACGTGAGTATTTTCCTGTCCGCCCAGTCCGAAATAATTGTTTTGGCGGCACTTGTGGTGACTCCAAAAACCGGTTCTGGTCCAGTGAACGCAGATTCGGCCCCCTGTTTTGCAAGGGTGTCGGATTTTTCGTTTCCTTCCACCCCCTGGTGCCCAGGTACCCATAGTAAGGTCACCCTGTTATTCGCACCAAGGTACCCTAAGGATTCGATGCAATTCCATACAAGTTTAGAATTTATCTTGTTGGAGCTCATTGCTTTTAAAGCAGCCTGGCTGTCTGATATTATATTTATGTTTTTGTTTGCTAGAGGTCTGTTGGTCAACTCTCTTGCACACAATTCGATAGCGAATACTTCAGCCTGAAAGATTGTGGCATACCTGCCAAGACTGGTAGATATTTCAATCTTTGGTTTCCTGCTGAAAACACCGGCCCCAACTCCATCCCCATAAGATCTTAGTTACCAAGGAACCTTTTTATCTGAATCGAAAAAACACACATGGAACCGTTCACAACTTGAACATAAGATTCAAGGGCACTTTTACGCCACCCTTTTTCAAAACACAAACGTTCAGACGTTCATTCAGCTACCGAATCGCATCATTATATTCCTCCACACTTCAAGATAGAGGAATATAAATATATTCAAAAGGCTACTGAAAAAATATTTATTTGAAACAAAAGAGTGCTTTTAAAATTTTGTTTTGTTTGTGTTTTACTTTATAGCTTTTTTGTTAATTTGAATTCATTTCATTAAAAAATAAATTGTTTTTGTCAGGTTTAGAACAGATATTGACGTGGAGACATTTCAGGGTAATAGCTTTCGCTGACGATTTAGATATAGTAGGAAATACAACTATCAACGTTAAGAAAAAATTCATTAAACTGGAAAATGCTGCAAAGAAGGTTGGCCTACAAATAAACGAAGATAAAACAAAATGCATGACTACAACAAGAACAGAACGAAGAGACAGGATAGGACAAAATGTGACAATGGACCACTATAATTTTGAAAGGGTCCATGAGTTTAAATATTTGGGAGCTACAATCACCTCAGATAACAATATAACACAAGAGATTAACAACAGAATTCAGGGAGCCAATCGCTGCTGTTTTGCACTACAAAAAATAATGAAATCGAAAAATGTAACCCGCCATACGCAAGTAACAATTTATCATGCAATTTTAAGACCTATAATGACATATGCATGTGAAACATGGACGATGACAAAACAAAATGAGAACCGACTAAAAATCGCAGAACGGAGAATTCTTAGAAGGATATAAGTCTTTTCTGACTGAATTGAAATTTGCTCATTATTTTAAATAAAAATAATTACATTTTTTTTTATATTATGTTATGTATTTATTATTGAAAATAATAAATACATATATTATTATTATTATTATTAGCATTACATCATCTGTGAATGCTCCTTAATAATATTTTTAATCAAATAATTTTTTGCCTTTATTGGAGCGCCTAAATTATCAAAGGAGTTTCATTCGCTTTAAAGGAGAATGGAGTAACCACATTTCGAATCTTTGAATTTTCTGGAAAATGTGACCTTTCCATAAATTATTTTGTTACTGACTAATTTTAATTGCATTTTACATTTCCAATGCTCTTTGATAATATTGAAGTTTTTTTTACAAAAACAATACGTACGGAAGATAAAAGAGCTGGCAATTGCTAGTGGTTGCAACCAAGTGTAAATATTGTTTGATTACCATTAAAAATGGGTCGTTTATCAATGTATTTTTAATGGTAAACAAGGCAGCAGCTCCGGCTTTTGTTGTACGTCAAAAAAGTAAAAACGAAAAGAGGTTTATTAGGTTTTTAATGTACTTTTGAGGTGAGCCGTGGTACCTAACTGATATGTTAAAAGTTAATAATCAACTTTCACTTTTGTTACACACCAGAAAAAGTTAAATATTTAATAGTTATAAATATTAGCCAATGTATTATATATTACTTTTTAATTTAGGAAAATACCTTAAAATACGTAACATTTTTTTTAAATGCCTAAAATTAAATAAAAGAAGGTGACATTGAGAGCCTCCGCACACGGGTCGTTTGGTAGTCGAATCGGGTGCGTCTCGAAGTTGAAGCGATTCTCCTTCCACTCCACTTTGAGCGTCAGTCGAACCTTGCGAGCTGCTGAGATCGGGAAATTTCTAGTGTGACGAGGGATTCGTGTCCAATATGGAGGTAAATTTTTGGGATTTTTTTAAATCCTATTATTGGTAGTTTGATGAGAAAAAGATGGAACTTCTCAATGAATAATAATAATTGAACTACTTTTTCATCACTCTCTTGTAATTCTTTTGCTGCAACAAACAACCGACAATAAAAGTTCTGCTCTAAGTACGGATGCACTTTCTCTATCACTCTCTCTGCAAGCAGTAAGTGTAGAGAAAGGGAGATATCGATAAACCAATTCTTTTTACACATTCTTTGTTTATTGTTTATGCGAAGAATCTCAGGGTTCAAGAGAGTCACACTTATAATTCATTGCTTCCTGAACTAAAGATGGAAAATTACGGAGTTCTCAATCGAAGGCACTGGAATATGTGGTGTGTATGCCGGTGTATTTTACTTGTTTATTTATGACTATTATTAAGATCGAACTGTTATGGTTTCGAATATAACATGTAACATAAGTGATATGTTTTCAAATGTTAACAGTATTTTTGAAATTTATTAATTTGACAAGTTATTGAAAGTGACTTTTGTACAGGCAATAAAAACCTTATATATTATGAACATCTCAAGATAAACGAGGTACTTGAAAGGCTTTAAGGCGCGCGGGCCCGACCGTTCATCGATTGAAGACTTAGAAACTCCATCTAATTATGGAAAGCATTATACAGTATGATTCAGTATAGCCGGAGTGACTCGGTTGGATAAAGTAAAGAATAGTAAAATAAGAGAACGCTGTGGTGTAAAAGAAGATGTGGGTACAAAGATAGATAAAGAAATGCTTACATGGTTTGGACACGTAGAAAGGATGGATGAAGGAAGATTGACGAAACCAATTTATATGGCGAGTGTGAATGGACGGAAGTCGGTAGAGGTCGACCTCGGAGAACATCGATCTCGATCAGATCAACATTGTTTTGAAGAAAGGCCAGCTGTCAAGAGTACCAACAGCCGACGAGCATGTATGAGAGCACTGATGAAAGTGGAGGAAGCAAAAGATGTGTGTAAGAACCGTAGCGGAAGTGGAATGAAGTGGTCTCTGCTTACCCCGATGGGAAAAAGGCGTGACTTTATGTATGTACGTATGTATTCAGTAGGTAAAATAGATAAATTAAATATTTCGCGAACCACTTATTTTACAGAAAAATCCCAAAACCCGTCGATTTTAATTTATAAACGCGCATTCCTCCAGATATTCTTTTTATTTAAGACGTCATCTGCCCAAGCGTGATGACGTCTTCGATGATTTTTTCAAAAGAAATGTTGATCATTACCTCATTAAAATGCATTTTAATTTATCGAGAAGTTTCTTTATGGTTGCATTTCCTTCTGTCAAGCAGCAAAAACTACAAAATATAAACTTCAAAAATTTCAAAATAAAATCCTAAAACGTATAACAAATGTACATTCGAAGTTCAGACCTATACAAAGACCTCAAAATCGAAACGATTACAGAATACATAAAAAATCGCCACAAAAACTTTTTCGAAAAAGCCGTTTCACATCCAAACGCACTTATAAAATCAAATTTTGACCTCATACCAGGTCATCAAAATGGCAGACACAAATATCTAAGAAGTAGAAAAGCAGCCAAAAGCGCTGAGTGTCTATAAAAGATTTTCCTCTTGAAAACAAAACAAAAAATTTATCGAGCCATGTCAGTAATTTAAAGCAATCTTTGAAAGAAGCTTTTAGAGGTCCTTTGGACCAGGATTATTTTTAGAATGTTCAAGTTTTTTAGTAGCAGTAATTTATCCAAATAAAAAAATCATAAATTATAAAACTGTGTCACCAGAGCAGGCCCCATGGACTCAAGCAGCTCCAAAAATGATGGGAGAATGCGAGAGGAAAATTTCATTTACAAAAATTTGTTAACTTTTTACGACCTGTCGCCGTACACTCGAGTGAAAATTTAAAAGGAAAACTTTCGTAACTTTTCCGTTTTCACACGATTTACCTATTTCACAGATTACTCTCGGTGGATTCTTAAGTTGTTTTATAACCTCAATCTCGGCTATCTACATCTTACAGGTGTTCACTTGCTCGCAGTCGTAATCGTGGCAATTTTCAGATAAGCGCTCGGCCATATTCCGCTCCGAAATACGAAATTATTCCGAATCCGTGGGCCATTAATACAACAACCTAACGTTTCAAAATTAAGGTATTCACCGTTTGCACCAACTGTCTAATAGGACACTTACAATTTGCCGCATGTACGTTACCATGGATTATTTTTATTGCTTTTTTTACAGTTTAACAAAAAAATTTAGTACACACAAAGATATTGATTAAAAGAGTGACGAATGAAACTGAGAAGATAATATGGAATGTGCGAGCAGGATTTAGAAGAGGAAGGAGATCAGTATGGATCAGGTCTTTTCATTACGAGCTATAGTCGAAAAAGGTCTATTGCGCTTTCATAGACTTGGAAAAGGCCTAAGACAGAGTGGTAAGGAGTGAACTGTGGTCGACATTGTCTATGTATGGTGTGAGAGGTAGTTTAATACGAGCACTGAAATCACTTTACGACTGGCTTAAATACAAAATGTTAATTATGAAACTTCTCTATTTTGTGTGACGAAAATCTAAATTTATAGACTTGCGAATTCAACGATGTTGTCGTGGTACAATATTGTCAGAAAATTTTAGAATAAACGTGCGGATAAAGTATACAAGCTAAAACACTAAAATTAAGCGTATTGATGCGCATACCGACACTTTTTAAAATACGAAAATAAATATGATTGAAGGAAATATTTATGAGTCACGTAAAATGTTTATTGTTTACTGTTAACATTTATAAGTTATAAGCTTAAATTTCAGATAACTCTGTAAAACTTGATGCTGTGTTCACTTTATATTTAATTAAAAAAAAATGTACCATTATTGTTTTTAGTATTACTAAAAATTTGAAATATATGTTCTACTAAATATAATTTTGAATATTGAATTCTTCAGCAGTTCGTTTAAATATACCGCGCAAGTAATATCTATACTTTTTTATAAATTGTTGAACTTTACACGATTATTTATTATTATATAACTAGCTCGTCAATTATTTCTTTTTAAACTAAGAACAGAAACATTAAAAAGCTGTTAGTTTTTTTAAAGTTTCTGACAGTTAATTTTTTTTCTAGAACTAATCAACTGGTACAGAACTACAGCGAGCGTATACTCTCCATGATAATTATCCAACTTTTAATTGAGTTAGAAAAGGTCGATTGACTTTAAATTCGTGTCCTTAATAAGTATACAAAAATTTGGAATTTTCTGACGCTATGCCTGCACCACGACAACTATATACCTGAAATGTTGTGAGCTGTTCAAACACTAAACATTGGTCAGAGCTAGAGGTTCATTCGAACACCCCCACGTTTAGGCTTGGATAGTGCTCGACTACACGAAACTAAAAGCAGGTAGTACAACAGTGTTTTTTTCATAAATTTTAGGAAAAATCGATTACATATAAACAATTTTGCAGCAGTAAACCACAACATATTTTGTACCCATAGTTTTGGCATTACCGATTTTTATTGATGCGTATGCACGTATGGCTGCAAGGAAATAATAAATAAAAGCCTGTCTCCTTCGCAGTTTAACAAGAGATGTACGAGATCTTTTATAAAATCTATTGCAAAGGTAAATCCAAGTAAATTACCTCTTTGTACCGCCACATGAACGATTTATTGATTTAAAAAAGGGGGTACGCAAGGGGGGCCGGGCGCTTAACCGATAATATACATTAGAAGAGATGATTGCAATGCTAAATATGGCACTGCGTGAAACAAACGGCAACCAACTAGCGAAAGAGATGTAGATAATACTGAAGCGCAATGAGGTGTCGAATCGATAATGTATTTTCGATAGGTAAACAACAAATTACAAATTTGTATACAGACCAAGCGTGTAATAGTGTCGATTTTGATCTGAAAACGAATTCGATTTTTTTCAAGCAAGGATTACCATCGATGACCGGTTAACCTTGAGATACATTCCATCAAACAAAGAGCGAGTTTTTCCACAAAATATGAGTAACGAAATAACAGCAAAACAAACGTCCATAAATTCATTACCTACAAAATAAATTAGAAGCAAACGAAATAATTGAAACGCAGCAACAACCGTACTTCGCGTTGCGCATATGCCCAAAATACACTGTTTTTCTATATTTAATCGTATCGAGGATTTCCCTGTTTTTCCCAAGTCTTTCCAGAATAGCGTCATTGATGACGTGCTGTACATATGACACTCGTAGCATTCGCCGGTAGCACCACATTTCGAATGCTTCCAGTCACCTTCAGGCGTTTTCAGTGAGGCTCCAACTGTCTGCTCCATATAGCAGCAGAGAGATCGAAAGACTCTGATTCTTACATCGATGCTTAACGAAAGATTACAAAGAACTTTTCGCAGTCGGCTAAAGGCATTTTTTGCTTTCTCTATACGAGTTCTTATTTCGTATGAGTGGTCCCATGTTTCAAGTCCCAGATAAGAAAATCTGTTTACTCTTACCACCATAAAATTGGCCGTTATGTTTGGGTTCTTACTTATAATCACAGTTTTGTTTTATTTTTACAGTTTATTATTTTTTTTTATAACAATAGTCGCAAAAAGGGTAGACCTATCGTGTGGGCCGCAGACGACCCGCACTGCGACTATTAGAAGGGGAAGGGATTAAAGAAAGGAAATGATTGTGGACACGCTTTTTAAAAAGTTGCAGGTTATAGTTCTCTGGAAAAACTGATTTTGGAAGCTTATTCCATTCCGTAGCAGCCCTGTAAAAGAAGGATTCTTGATGAAGATTGGTCCTTGTAGTGTCAAGCTTGAGAGTAAATGTGTGAGACTGATCATCGTGCCGAGTTCTTCGGCCGAATGTGGCCAATGGTGATACAAGAGTTTTTATTTCTCTGGAGCATCTGCCATGGAAATATCTGTAGAGCAATGACTGGTATGCAACTCTTCTTCTGTGTTCTAGAGGGTGAAGGGTATCTGTGAGAGTTAAGCTGTTTATCAAGCGAATGGCTCTTTTCTGAATGGAATCTAGAAGACGAAGAGAATGCCTTGGTGCTGAACCCCAAATATGCGATATGGAATAAGCTTCCAAAATCAGTTTTTCCTGAGAACTATGACCTGCAACTTTTCCAAAAGGGTGTCCACAATCATTTCCTTTCTATAATCCCTTCCCCTTCTAATAGTCGCAGTGCGGGCCGTCCGCGGCCCACACGATAGGTCTACCCTTTTTGCGACTATTTTCTTAAAAAAAAAAAAATACTCCAGTAGAGGTCGGATTTGAGCCTTGTACGTCTTCAACAGTTGATCAGGAGTAAAAAACTTTAAAACCCTATTCACTGTAGGCATTGACTACAGCGTCTATTATCCTCTGAAGGCCCTCAGCACTATCTGCCAGCAGAACTGTATCGTCTGCGTACCTGAAGTTATTAATGAGCTCTCCGTTCTTGATTACATCATCCTTTATTTTGCCTAATGCCAGAATAGATCCTTGTCGTACACCTCTCTGTACAGCAAAGCTTTCTGATTATTTAATCTGATAGTTGCATGTTGATCGAAATGGAGATTTGAAATTATTCCTGTGCCTTTACTGTCAATACCTGATGTTTCTAAGACTTCTGTAAGTTTTTTCATGAGACACTGTAGCATGCGAATATGTCACAATTTACGTCTCGATAAGTACCTGTAAGCTAAACAGGATAAACTACGTGTGTAGTTTTATTATTTAGTTCGTTGATGATAATTTCACGAACGAAACGTCGCCGTTGAATTTGGTGTTAGAAGCGTTCAACAAGATTAAACAAAGGACAGGTCCATTTAAAAAAAAAAGAAGTTGTCGATGGCCCTGAAGAAACGAAATGTCGAATTTTAAATTCAAGCGCTTAAGGTAGAATACATAAAAAACAAAAATAACATTTTTTAAAATTGAATACAACAATTTGGGTCATGGTTACAAATAACACAAAACGTTATAAAAATAAAAGTGGTAACAATGCCTGATATTTTGAAATTAATTTATGATACATATTAGAATCTTAGGCGCATCCAACTCTTATATTTTATCTGCATTAAGCGGCATCCGATTCGACTCGGTCGGAATTCATTACAACGGTCGCCAAGTTTTTGGCAAGATGAATTTAAATTTAAAATAATTCGGTCTATCATCCACCTCGTTATATGGAGGAAGTTTAAAATGAAAGATGCATCCTCGAAGTTATTTAAAAGGCGGATACGACGTTGACGCGTGCGATTTTGTAGATTATAAAAAAGAATCAACGTGTTAATGATCGGCACAACGATAAATAAATAGAGATAACAATAATGTAAAGGATATGAATAATAAAAAGTCCTTTTTTACCATACCTGCGTCTACTTTCTTTCCCTGTCAGATATAAATAAGTATAACTGTAGCCTAGCAACGCATAATAAAAAATAAAGTAAAGTTTAACCTTCACTCAAATTAATTTATTTGAATAATTTTAGGCTATAAGATTTCATTAATTTTGAATGCATATAAAACAGAAGAAGAGTATGAAACATATGTAAAATTTAACCCATAACTTAATCGAGTAGCATTTATTTTTATACTTATTTAATTCAAATTTTCCATTACAGATGTGGTAAAAAGAAGTATGCGCACCACGGGAAGAAAGTATGTCATCTCAATCCGCGTGTTTGTCACCCTCGCTTCGGACGGGTCGACAATCTTACACGCGGGTTGGAATGACATACTTTCTTCCCTAGTAGAAATATAATATTATGCTAGATAATTATTATAATTAAAAGGGCTGATCACGGCTAAATTTGACGGAGAGGGATTGAACGTCTACAAAACCCTGCTTGATGATAAACAAAGAGGTATCTGCGAATATTTTTAGAGGGAATGTGCAATACAAAATTTAATCAAATAGAAACAGCAGTAAGCATGTCTACTGTTTGACGACGATCAAAAGAAAGTGGTTTGACAGCTTGCAGTCCAGCTTGAGCACCCTTGCTTACTGCAGCTCACTGGAAAAAGGTATTGTTCACGGATGAGGCTAGAATTTGCCTTTATGGTAACAAAATGTTACTATTCTTCATCTGCTCCCGTATCACTGCGAACTGAACCCATAGTTACACTACTGCAGGTAGGAAATGACCCTTTTGCTAATAAAACCTTTTGTTTGCAGCAGACTTCCAAATAAAAACAGAGAAGCTCGAGTAAAATATAATAATCCTTACTATAACAGCTGTTGCGGACCATTTAGAAATCATAAATTTGTTTGACCACTCTGTATACAGGGTGTGTCAAGAAAGGTGACCCCGTCTCTAGGATAGGTAGAAAACTGAAAATTAATTGGGGTTTGCTTAGTAACAAATTTTAGTAACGCCATCCTTATTCAAGATAAGGGGCGTTGAAAAAAAATTTTATTACTTCATAATTTTCAAATCAAAATATTCCGTAAACGGTACATACTATCGAGTATTATCAAGATTACCTTTTTGGTGTAAAATTAAATGATGTGTAAGTTCACTTTAAATTTTAATTAATAAATCTAACCTTAAAAAAGTTATGTTCAATACTACTTGGTACGAACCGTGAAACTAGCGCCGTCTATGAGAGTCAGATATAAAAACAAATTCTTAGGATGTATCGGCTTTTAAAACGTATTCGTATAAAATTTCATTACAATGTTTCCAGTAGTTTCGGCAAAATCGTAATAAATGTGTATATATTTTTTTTCTTCAACGCCTTTTGTCTTAAATACGGATGGCGTAACGAACATTTTTTACCAAGCAAAACCCAATTATTTTTCAGTTTTCTACCTATCCCAGAGACGGGGTCAATTTCACCCTATAGAAGAAGATTAACTGCAGAAGACTATGACGAAAATCCAGAAAAAGATTTATCTGATAATAAATTACCCTGCAAAGACAAAACGATAACAACAAAAGTATCTAATGTACGAGGGCAGTTTGATAAGTCAGTGACTTTTTGAATTTCCCGCGCAGTTACTCCAAATGCAACAGTGCTGCCGTCAACTATAATCTATCAGTGCAGACAACCTCGTAATTTTTACGAAAATGGAAAAAAGTGAATTTCGTGTGCTGATTAAGTATTATTTTTTACATAAAAAATCCATCACTGAAACTAAGGAAAGACTTGATAAACACTACGGAGACTCGGCACCATCAATTTCAATGGTTAAGAAGTGGTTTACAGAGTTCCGTTGTGATCGTACCAGCACTAGTGACGCCGAACGTCCAGGTCGCCGAAAAGAAGTGATCACGCCGGAAATCGTCGATAAAATCCATGAAATGATATTGGATGATCGGAGAATGAAAGTGCGTGAGTTGGCTCATGCTGTAGGTGTATCTCAACTGAACGGGTACATCATATTTTACACGAATATTTGGACATGAAAAAACTCTCTGCGAGATGGGTGCCGCGATTGCTCACACTCGACCATAAGCGCAATCGTGTGACCACTTTAAAAGAGTGTTTAGCGATGTTCAGCCGTAATCCGGACGAATTTTTGCGCCGTTTTGTTACTGTGGATGAAACATGGATCCATCACAACACGCCAGAGACTAAGGAACAATCGAATCAGTGGGTTGCGCGGGGTGAACGTGGACCAAAGAAGGCGAAACAGAGCCAACAAGATCATGGCCACAGTTATTTAGGATGGACGCGGTGTCATTCACATCGATTAGACAATGCACGTGTGCACACTTGTCTAGTCACGATGGCCAAAATCCACGAATTGGGATACGAACTGCTACCCCATCCAGCATATTCTCCAGATTTAGCCCCCTGCGATTATTTTCTGTTTCCAAACCTAAAGAAATGGCTGGGCGATAAGAGATTTGAGTCGAATGAAGAAGTCATTACCGAAACAAACGCGTATTTTGAGAGAGCTTTGAAAAAACCTATTATTTGGAGGAAATAAAAAAATTAGAAAAACGCCGGACTAAATGTATCGAGCTAAAAGGTGATTATGCAGAAAAATAAAATGTTTATTTTCGGAAAAAAATTTGTTTTATTCAAAAAGTCGCTGACTTATCAAACCGCCCTCGTACAATCGACCTCCTTTAATACAGCCAACTCACTAAGGGACTTATACATGAGCTTTGTAGAAGAGTTATTGGAATTAATGATTCTCTTGTTTACAGTTACTTTTTAATTTATTTTTAAAGTACAACTTATTCTTTCAAAATATCTTTGTTTTAACGGTTTTGTTTTTTGGAATTATTTATTTTTGGTCGAGTCTTTTAAGAGCTTTCTGGAATCGGAAATGCGTATCTACAAAATAAATTACCTGAACGTAACGCGCTGCCATTTCCGTCACGATAAAATCCCCCGAAAGAAATGTCTGTCAGTGCTTTATCCATCCGGCTAGACGTTTTGGAATTACAAATTTTGGTAAAAGTTTGGTATATAGGTACACGCAGCGAAGAAATTATCTTCGTCACTAGCTATGCGGTAGTTCTGTCTCTAGTAACTTTTCCAAATAATTAATTCGTATGAACTGCAATTCCTATAAATAACATGCAATAACTTACTGATGGTTTGCGACACTTAAAGCTTTGGCATCAAGGAGAATAGACTCAAAAATGGTCCGGGAATGTGCCGGAAACCTACGAACCTTGGCTAACCATAACAAAGTCACTATGTGGTGGGTGCCAGGTATTTCTGGTAACGAAGAAGCGGACAAACTAGCTAGGCAGGGCTCTGGAACACCATTTATTGGGCCAGAACCAATAATAGGGATACCCAAGGCAATAGCAGTACATGAGCTTCTACTCATAAACAGGAGAATTGAAGAAATGGGACTAAACTAAGGAGCTGGAAAGGTACAAAAAGCAGACAATCCTGCAGTGCCTACGGAAAAATTTAGACCTCTTCCATAACACCTATTCATTCATTCATTCATACTGATGGTTTCCAAATCAACGTAAACGAATTTGTTTCAAAAGGGTTTAAAACACTTCAAAACCGATATACCAAGTGCATAAACGTTGCAGATGACTTTGTTGAAAAATAAATTAGTTTTATTCTTCTCACGTGTTTGTTTCTATGTTAGGGACAACAATTCGCGAACTATCCTCGTATACCCCTACATAAGTTAAATTGTAATAACGAATAATACATAAATTAAATATTTAACAAATATTGGTATTTTACTTTTATTTTATTGTGTTGCATTTTCGCAAGCACGCGGTCTCGGCAAACCGGTCTGATTGTGAGCAGAGTACAATATTCAGAATAAAATGTTTAAAAAAAAAACGCCAGTAGTTGAGCAGTACACTGAGCAGCGCTCAAACTTGTTTCCCAAACGTTAACATGGGTGTTATGTTATGTGGGGATGTGCTGTATAGTAGACAAGAGTGGGAAGGCTACGAAGCAGCGCACAAAGAGGAGACCGAGTAGTATGAAACTTTGTATAATTTATTCCATCTCATTCTTTCGCACGCAACAATTCTCGAATGGGGATCCAATAACTTGGTAGAATTCAATGCAAACAAAACACAAGCATGTCTTTTCTCTAGAAAAGCCGATCTCACTGTGCCTAACATAACTTTCAGGAGTAAACATACCACTGAAGTCATCCATATCGATGCTTGGTATTACTATCAGCAATAACCGTTCCTGGGAAAATCACGTGAGGTCCATTGCCAAAAGTGCATCCCAAAAACTTGGTTTTTTGTTTCGTGCCAAGAGCTATTTCACCTCCAGTCAGCTGCTTATGATCTATAAGGCACAGATCCGACCTGTACTGGAGTACTGTTCCCATATTTGGAGTGCAGCACCTGAACATATCCTGAAGCTACTGGATTCTGTCCAAAAAAGGGCAATTCGTCTCGTCGGTGATGCCTCGCTTTCAAACTTGCTCACTTGTCAGTCTCTTCGAGATTAACCCGTCAAGTTCAGTCTTCACACCCCTTCGTGGTCACTTTGGAGACCTGCAGAACATCACTTTCCAAAGACTCATTCATCCAACGAATTGCGAGGCTTTGGAACTCATTGCCTAGGGAGGTGTTCCCCGAGGCATACAACCTCCAGAAATTTAAGAAGAACACCAACTCCTACCTTCTTTCCCTTGGTTCCCGCGATGTTCTCTGAACATTACAGGATATCCCTTTTCGTGGGAACCAGAACATAAAAAAAAAAACGCTTAATCCTATAGATCTATGTGTTCTCGTTTCATCGATCTTAAAATCACAACGATTCTAAAGAAGTTTTACATCGAAAAAATCTGCCGAGATAACGAAGAATTTTTTACAAATAAATAATCTAAACGTAATAAATAAAATGGTGGATAAACGCACAAAAAACATGTTTTGTAGATTTTTCAATATTAATCACAAAAAAAAATACAGGATAAAGAAACTGGAAGGTGTGTGTGGTCCTGATTTTAAAAGTCGTCGTCCCAATTATGGAATTATATTTTACAATATTAATTTTCTTTTTAACTCGAATAGTACGTGATTAACAATTAATAATGCTGAAACTTTTTTCTAAATGATCTATTGAGGCTGATTAATATAATTACGTCGTAGCATGCTCCATGTTATGTTTCATGGTTTAATTAATCTGCATATTTATTAAATATCATCGATATTTACGAGACGTGCTGAAAACTAATTGGGGACTATTGAAAGTATAACCAAATAATCATAGCAACAAACGACTATTAACAGTAATTTAACTGGCATTTTTTAACACAACCGTGGGTAGTAAGTGATGTTACTTAGTTAGCAAAGTAAATGTTTATACGTACAGATTTTTTTTTCTTTTTGGAAAATAACCACACGCATTCGAGTCGAAATTACTTACAAATCAATATAATTCTTTTAAAACAACATACAATATCTACGTACAATTTCATACATACATACATACATAAAGTCACGCCTTTTTCCCATAGGGGTAGGAAGAGACCACTTCCTTCCACTTCCGCTACGGTTCTTACACACATCTTTTGCTTCCTCTACTTTCATTAGTGCTCTCATACATGCTCGTCGGCTGTTGGTACTCTTGACAGCTGGCCTTTCTTCAAAACAATGTTGATCTGATCGAGATCGATGTTCTCCGAGGTCTACCTCTACCGACTTCCGTCCATTCACACTCGCCATATAAATTTGTTTCGTCAATCTTCCTTCACCCATCCTTTCTACGTGTCCAAACCATCTAAGCATTCCTTTATCTATCTTTGTAACCACATCTTCTATTACACCATAGCGTTCTCTTACATCACTATTCTTTACTTTATCCAACCGAGTCACTCCGGCTATACTTCTTAGACTACTCATATCCACAGCATTAATCCTATTTTCATGCTTCTTCTGCCAAACCCAACATTCACTACCATACATAAGAGTAGGAACCAACACACCTCTATGCACCATAGCCAGACGTGCCTTTTTTGACACTTTCTGGCTATTCTTAAAGCTATACAGTGCCCCATTCATTTGTTTTCCTGCCAACACCCTTCGCTCAATGTCACTGTCATACTTTCCATCTCTAGTAAACTTTGAACCCAAGTACACAAATTCATTTAATTGTTCCACTCAATCGAAACTCCACAGTTTGTTATGCCTTTCCTCTCTTTCAAACTGTGGAGTTTCGATTGAGGGAGAAAGAGTGGAACAAATGTTATAAAAAAGAAATGATTATTTTGAACGTCTATTTGGGCATTTACTTATAAGCAACCGTGAAATTGACTGTCAAATACGATAAAGCAAACAATATGGGCTTTGTATCGGTAAATAATTTGACCTCCAAAAAAATATCTTATTACCTTCAAGCATCATTTATCTGCGCGTAAATGCAAGTATGCAAAATTAACGAGTTTTTGTACATAAAAGCTGTCAGATAATATTTTTTTTTAAAAACGAAATATTTAATTACGAATTATTCGATTTAAAATCATAAAGTAGAGGATCCATGTAGAAGATAAGATTCAACAATTTGAATTATAGAAACGAGATAACAGATAACAGGCAGTCGGCGGTTGGTGAACTAGAATACCATGGTTTTACAGATGTAATGAGCCGACACACATATTTCTATCCTCGACAATTCTTAATCTTACAGAACAAATACATTCATACATATAGTCTTTTTCCCGTAGGGGTAGACAGAGATCACTTTTTTTCAATTGCTACGGTTCTTACACACATCTTGTACACAGATGGCTCAAAAAACCAAGATGGATTTGGGGCCGGTGTTTTCAAAGATTGAAATATCTACCAGTCTTGGCAGGTACGCTACAATCATTCAGGCTGAAGTCTTTGCTATCGAATTGTGTGCAAGAGAGCTGACTAACAGACTTTTAGCAAACAAAAACATTAGTATAATATCAGATAGCCAAGCTGTTTCTAAAAGTACTGATTTCCAACAAGATAAATTACTGGACACTACAAGCGCCGCCAAAACAATCATTACGGACTGGGCGGAGAGAAGGCGTTTTTACCTAAACCCTTGAGAAACACAACTAAGCAGATCCTAGAATGGAGCTGCGAATTCTGACGGGACTGCTTACAGGACACTGTCGCCTAAGATACCACCTCGGAAGGATAGGTCTGAATCAACAAACGGACTGTCGGTTTTGCTGTATGGAAGACGAAACTGCTGAACATATATTATGTTCTTGCCCCGGCCTGTGAAGAATAAGTTTTAACGTATTTGGTTTTACCAACCTAGAACCTACTTATTTTAAGAAAATCTCACCCCATACAACCATGAACTTTGAGAGAAGGGCTGGATTGTGCGGTGAACTGTAACCTCTAGGGGTGAGCCACAATAGACCTACTAAGGGTTGTAGTGGAGGGGCTACCTACGCCCCACTCACATGATACCAAACCTAACCTAACCTACACACATCTTTTACTTTCATCGACGCTTTCATACATGCTCTTCGGTTGCTGGCCTTTTTTAACAATTTCGATCTGATCGAGAGAAGTATATAAACAAAGATTAGATAACCAGGACTGTAGCTGTAATTATTACCACTTACCATACTCGTTGGAAGTTTGAAAAGACCGTCAGAAAGAAGTCACGGCAGTGTCACACTTTTGCTACGAACAAGTTTTTGTAATATAACTAAAAACGTTATCGAATAAACTTTCAACGTTATCACAAACATTCTACGACACAACTTTCGTAGGAAATGAGACAACTAATACTTGTCATTTCGCAAAACTTTGTTACAAACCATTTGAAAGCAAAATCGTTTAAATTAATATTCGAATTGGACAGATCTCTTTTTTTAATAGAACCAATCCATTTAATTTTTATTAGATTTTCCAATCAATTGGTAATCTGTTACATTCCTTCACAATTTTATCGATTTTCGCCTCTAGTTTGGTTAAGTCAGGAGTAAAATTTCAGCAAGTTAAAAAACCTTCGTTCGGATCGTGAAACTCACTTCGAAAATTTCCGTTCCACCTTGTTGAACTTTCAACTCACCCAAACCCCGAATTAACCAGCTAAAATTCACACTCAACCTCGCGATTATTACATAGTAGAATGCAAGTATTACAATAAAAAAGTACAAATTTCGGTGTGGTTAAAGTTTTTTTTTTTTTGTTACTTAATAACAAAGTCGGATGATCTCATGTAAACGACATGGTATCAATACGACGGCGACGTGCTCCGGGTGAAGATTCTTATCCAAGATCTAATCTCGACAGGTCAAAGAGGTGTAGTGTGTTCGTCACGATCCGGCACTTGTACCTTTGCACCTCTTCGCAATTTTCCTTATTTCAATTTGAACGCAAAAGGAATATATTTAAATAAAATCAGTCGATGCAACTCATACGGGACTTTTTTAAAAGGACATTGAATGGTCAAGATTGATAAAAAATCCTTTTATAGCTTTTAATTTTTACAAACAAATTTCTAAATTAGATATGTATTCGATTGACTCCTGGGTTTCCATTAGGAAGTCCTGTGGGTCACCTGCGAATGCCCTTAGCGGGCATTCTTGCACTATGTGTTTGACAGTCTGTCTCTCATCACCACATTCGCAACCCCATCTATGCAAGGAGTCGGCGCATCTTCCGCAGTAGGTTCTAATGCGGTTAAGGGTTGACCAGGTCTTGCGAGGAAGGTCAAATTATTCCGGTTTGCTGGAGATGCATGGCATGCTGTGGTAACTGGGTGCTATGCCACTTTCCCATTCTTCTTTCCAACGAGAGCATTTACTTCGAAGTTAGTTTGGTGAAGCGCCTGTGCCGTCTCGAGTGAAGATTGTCTGGATCGGAGTCGGTTTGTCTGGACGTCAGGAATATCGTTATGGACTTGCAATTGAGGATTGTCCATGATTTTCTTAAATTCTCTAACCGGCGTAGTTTAGGTGGAGCTGAGAGGAGGCAGCCATATTGTTGAGCCACACTGAAGCACAGAATTCCGCTTTTAATAAAACCGTCACTTAGATTTTCGGAGCTACATTTTTGAGCTTCATAAACCTGAACCCCGACAATGAAAATAACGAATTTTTTTTTGCTAAAATAAACTACACACGATTTAGATGAATTTAGCTATAAAGCTATAAATTCAGAAACTACAAACAACAACATAGGATTGTAGTGAATTTTGTTATTTAGGCATTATTATGTTGAATTTTTATTTTTTCAAAATGCTCAAAATAATATATAAAGTTTACTTTTCACCCATATAAACAAATGGTGGTTAGTTGTTCCAACCTCGAGAAGTTCATACGATCAATAAAAGATGTCGCCAACTCCGTGATTTTTCCCTATTGGAAAGCCGGTGTGTGAAAAAGTTAGGGAATTTCATGAACAAAAAAAAGTTAAAATAGAATTAAAAAGAAACAAAAATATCACGCAATCATTTTGATGGTATTTAAAAAAAAATTATGTTTGATAATTTACACTAAAAAAAAATTAAATGTGTTGTACAGTAGATAAATAATGACAAAATCTAATTATGCCCATTTGGCACAATCGCGAGATCGATGTTTGGCAAACTACGACTGTCGGCTATTGATTTGAAATCACAGAGCCAATTACTCATTAGATACATACACATTGGCGTCATTGCTGTTATACAATTCGGTAGGTAGGAAAAAAAATGATATATATTTTAATTGATGAACACAGTCACAACTGGGACAATGACCCACGCTACGAGGGGCTCCGATAAGGAAAACGTAATATTTCGCAAGGAATTACTACGGGAGTTATATTATTTTTTAAATGTTAAAAACATACGACTAGTTTACACATCTGACTTTGTTAAATATTTTAATGACCGGTTTATTTTTTTTCGTGGAATGTTTTTTCTTTTTTGGCAAATAACCAAATACATTTAATCAACAAATCTTTTGATAAATATCGCTTCGATCTAATATATCTCGTTTCTTAAAATACTGAAACGCAAAACTGCATTTTAAAGTTTTTTTTTGGGCGAGAAATTAATTTATTTCATTGCTACTTTTTTCTTGCTTTAAAAGCTTTTGTAGTAAATATTTCAATACAAATAATATATTCAGCAAATTAGGTACTACTAAAAATATGTATTACCAAACAAACAAACAAACAAACAAACAACCATGTTGCTAACATTGCAAAGTCTGCAAGCCAGAGGCTGGGTTTTCTGTGGAAAGATAGAAAGTTTTTTACTCCCCATCAACTGTTGACGACGTACAAGGCTTAAATTCGACCTCTACTGAAGTATTACTCGCACATTTGGGGTTCAGCACCAAAGCATTCTCTTCGTCTTCTAGATTCCATTCAGAAAAGGGCGATTCGCTTGATAAACAGCTCAACTCTCACAGATACTCTTCACCCTCTAGAACATAGAAGAAGAGTTGCAGACCAGACATTACTCTACAGATATTTCGATGGCAGATGCTCCAGAGAAATAAAAACTCTTGTACCACCATTGGCCACATTCGGCCGAAGAACTCGGCACGCTGATCAGTCTCACCCATTTACTCTCGAAATTGACACTACAAGGACCAATCTTCATCAGGAATCCTTCTTTTACAGGGCTGCTACGGTCTACCCTTTTTGCGACTATTTTCATATAAAAAAAATGGGTTTTTTCTAACTAAATAAACTCTAGAGAAATCAGTGCCGATTCTAAAAACGAGACAGACGGTCTTAAATTTTTTTTATTACAAATTGTGATTGATAATTGGTCAGATTAACGAAATGATATTGAAAAACGTTTGTAGTCGATAAAAGCAACATCTTCTTCTTACGATGCCTTACAGGGTTGTTCCTGCGTCGGCGACCGTCCATCAGATGTTTCTATTTATTGCAACTATTTGCAGTTCTTGGAAGTTATGTATGCCTGTCCACCGTCGGATGTTTCGTAGCCAGGATAATTTTTTTCTACTTATTCCCCTTTTTCCACCTTCGATTTTGCCTTGAAGAATGAGGCGTTGAAAATGATAGCGCTCTCCGCGTAGGATGTGTCCCAGGTATGAAATTTTCCTTTCTTCCCGATCTTCTAGTTCAGCTCTTTCGAGTACTTCCTTGTTTCAAAAGCTTCAATTTTACTTATTGTTCTTACTTTTAATGTCCATGCCTCTACCCCATAAAGTAGGACCGACCAAACGTAGCATCTCAGCATTCTGTATCTTAGTTTAAAGTTAAAATGTCTGTCTACAAGGAATTTTCCAAGTTTTGTAAAGACTGTTCTTGCTTGTTCTATCCCGCTTCTTATTTCTTGGTCTGGGTCCCATTTTTCATTCAGCATACAACCCATGGTATTTGAACCCTGCGACTCTCTCAATAACTTCTCCATTTACATGTATTCTAGTGTTTGGGGGATTGTTTTTACTCACTACCATTACTTTGGTTTTATTTATGTTAATTTTCAACCCTACTCTTTCATTTGCTTCGTTAATCAGATTAAGCAGTGTCTGGAGATCATTTACATTATCTGCTAGTATCGCAGTGTCGTCTACATATCTGATATTGTTTACGGGGATCCCGTTTATTTTAATACCTATAGGGCTCTCTGAAATTGCCTCTGTAAATGCTCTTTCTGTATGTAAGTTAAAAAGCATTGGGGACAGGATACAACCCTGTCTCACGCCCTTTTTTATCTCAAACAGTTCCGTTGTTGAGCTATTTAGTCGAATTTCTGCTTTCCGGTTCCAGTATACGTTGATTATAAGCCTTAAGTCTTTATCGTCTAGTCCTATATCTTTCAAATATGTTATCAGGAGATCATGTTTGATGTTGTCAAATGCCTTTTCGTAGTCTATAAAGCCTATATAAGCATCTTTTCTTTGATCTTGACAGTTCTGAATCAATTTTTGTATACTAAAAATCGCTTCTCTGGTTCCGAAGCCTTTTTTGAAACCGAACTGGCTGTTACCACTAACTTCTTCACATTTTTTGTAAAGCCTTGTGTGCAGAATTCTAAGGAAGAGTTTTAGAAAGTGACTCATTAGGCTGATAAGGCGATGTTCTTTACAAGTTCTTGCGTTGTTTGATTTTGGTATCGTGATGAAAGTCGAGCGTAATAAAAAAAAATAATAATCCCAGAGTTCTCGATGAAACTGCACAAATTAAAGTACTGAGTAATAGCTATAGATCCTACCTATTCCATATTTAAAGTATCAACATTTACAAATATTTCTGGCAAGATCTCCAGATCACCACTTGACTTTTTTCGGTGGGGCTATTTAAAAACATTAGTTTACAAAACTCCTTCCGAAGACATTTAAGAACTAAAGCTCAGAATAACTGAAAAATGTAGACGAATTACTAGCGAAACTTTGCAAAGAGTTTAAATAGAATTTGAAAATAGTTTATATTATTACCTACAAAATAACGGAGCACATTTTGAACAGTTACTGTTAATACATTTAAGGAGCTGTTTGTAATTAACTTAATTTTAATTTTTGTTGTTATTTCGCTGTGTTTAATGTTATCTGCAAAATAAACCGATAAAATAAATTGCTCTTGGGTTTGTTTTCATTTGATGTATCACGAGATAGGGGTTGCTATTTGACATTTCAAAGAAAGGGTGGGGGATGTTAAAGGGGTGCCACTTGGAAACAGCAGAATAACATTTTTAAACCTTCCCCTTGATTTAAAATTCGATGTGTTTTGTTGTTTTTCTTACATTAACGTAAAATCAAAAGTTATTTGGACTGGCTGATTTTGAAAAGAAAGCATTGTAGATAATAATATCGCGTTACGATTGTTTTTGTTCAGATTGATTAAACTCCGCGGCAGCCGCGCTATAGTTTATAAACGTTAACTGTAATTGATTTAAACATATTCAGAATTATTAATGTATGTATGCTAATTCTAATAGAAGAAAAAAAATTTGCTTGTTGTATTTAAATGATTATGTAGAAACGATTATAGCTAAATACTTTTATTTTCCATTTAACAATATTGCAGAAAATACACACCAAAAGTTTTTTATTCTTAATCTTATTTAACGTGATGTGCGTAATACAAATATAATGGACTGTATTTACTAATAAGAGATGCAAAAAGATTATCTGGCAATGGCAAACTGAAATGGTACACATAAAAAAATCTCAGACTCGCCTCGGTTTAGTCGGAGTTCCTTCTTATTCTTTTGGTCCTTACACTTTAACTCACTGTCTATTCGGGATATAGAGATATGTATGTTGGTTTGTCGGTAGCTTCGGTTCGGGATAATCTGTCGGCAGACTTAGGAACCCTAAATATCGCCAATGCCGAACAACTTATGACAGAAACCAATGGAGGCAAATTGTTAACTCAGTTAAGACCCACCCGGAGTTGTAAAAGCTACAGAGAGAAAGAAAGAGAACACTTTAATTTCGTTTTATGAAATAATAATTAAATGATAATTGTTAATTGGTGCATTTAGGTATTTATAAATGATTTAAGAACGATTATAGCTACATAATATTGTTTTCCCGGTATTATTGGTAGCAATATAGCAGAAAATACATTTATCTTATGTATCTTCTTTATTAAACAATAATGCATTTAAATATTTACGAATAATTTAGAAATATCGAATTATTGCATCGAATATTAAGACATTTTCATCTCACTTTTCGGTAGTACATTTATCTACTTGGCAATAAAGTTATCTAAAGGTCACATCGCATCTTGGCCTTGGTAAATTGTAATGCACCGCGTGTAGGTGGTTTTATTGAATGTCAGACACATCTGTTAAGAAACCGCTTACACCAAAAAGTCCATTTGAATATTTTAAAAGGAAGTGAAGCGTTTATGCATTTAGTGAAAATGACGATTGGTAAACTAAAAATCAGCAAAATTTAATCCGTGTAACAAGACGTTCACAAATAAATTTTGTATTTTTATAATCACCGAAATTGAAAATATTGTATGAAACAATATTTCTAGAACAAACGTTACTTTTCCTGAATCTTCACGAATATTCTAATTACCATCGCATGACTCCAATTGCAATAAATCATTCTCTAATATGTCGGGCGTTTGATGTTTCCGAAAAGCCATAAATCATACACGATATCTTTTGTAGACGATACGTCGCCTCGTGCCCTCAGGTCAGATAATGGCTCCCGGGGCGTACTTGCTGATCACAATCCGTAACAATACATACAGGGTGTTTCTAAATTCATGCGAACAATTCAAAAGGTGATTGCTCGTAAAAAATTATGACAAAATTTCCGCAATCCACCCTCTAAAGTTTTTTCCTAGAACCAATAGATTTGGTGAAAAAAAATTAAATACAATATTTTTTATTAAATAATAAACTACCTATTAAGAGTGGAAAACAGTATAGATGGAAAATGCAAGAATAAAATACAGTCCACAATAAATGTGGGAAATGCCCGCCCACAGCCAAAATTAAAACTAAATTTTACTCACCACCTTTAAGGAGTAATATCTCGGAAGGGTGTGGGCTGAGGAAAAAACTTTCACGTAGTCTGTTTCATTTGAAAATTTAAAACAACTTCTTGGCATTATTTTTAAATATTTTGCTACAATGGCAGATTTGAAGTTTGAGATGTGTCTACACCGCCACATGCTTCATGTTACCCTGATCTCGTCCCAAGCGACCATAAAGTCCAGATAGAGAAACGAGGATGATATTTATTATTATTAGGCGTATATTTCGTAAATAATTTATTTCATGGAGTTAAATAATTGCTATTAAAATGGTTTATGTCGAGGTTAATGCAAAGAGGTTTCTATGCTGTCATAATGTAGGTGATAGTCGTTTTAAAGTTTATTAATTCTACTTTGGATTATATCAGAGGTTTCGTTACTCCCCAATTTCAAAAACAATTAGTTAACTTTGGCGTGTTATCATTAGCAGATGGTAGTCGTCGTTAAAACGAATTTCAGCACGGATTATTGTTATAAAAATAAAGACCGTCGAAATAGTTGGTATGTATTAAGACTGACACATACACGCCAAAAAACTTTATTGCAGACGAAAACATAATTATTCATTGTAATGTTATAGGAAAAATGCAGCAATATTTTATATTCCTTGAATGTTGATAACAATTTTGGCATTAGGTAATCCGTCCAGATGGTTTTGTTTCTAACGAGTTTGATTCGAGGTAATTTCCGTATTAAAAACTTTTCCATGTGTCGTCACAAAGTCAGCACGAAAAATCCATAGCGACGACAATGGACGTCCATTCAATTATAATTATACGATGATCGTCATCATCATCATCATTATTAGCTGTTGTTCAGAATGTTATGGCATACCAACTGGCTTGTGCTTTAATGGCTTCTTATTCATTCATTGAGTATAACAGTGGCGCATAATAGAGCTAATAAGACTGCAAATGGTAGCCAAAAGAACAAGCGATGTAGTTAGGTAAAATAAGTGCCTCGTATATTCCTTATTAGACCAGTAAGGAACGCTTAAAAATACTATTATTATTATCTTTATTTAATAATAAGGTCGGACCTGACAAAGGTCCTTGGACATTTTAACACCTTTAGGTTATTTACTGTATTCAATCTTAACAGGAATTCCGATGAATTTAAGCGAATATTTCTTACGGTCGACGAAACATGGGTTCATCACTTCGATCCAGAATCCAAAAAACAAAGCATTGAATATTTCGTGTTGTCCCATCAGCTGGTAAGATCATGGCTACAGATTTTTGGGATTTTGCAGGTGTTATTTTCGTGGATTTTGTATGATAACAAAGTGATGTCGGTTCAAAGTTCTGAATTTTTTTTAAAAGGGTTTGAAACACTTCAACACCGGTATACCAAGTATATAAACGTGGCAGGTGACTATGTTGAAAAATAAATTAGTTTTATTCTTTTCACGTGTTTGCTTCTATGTTAGGGACAACAATTCGTGAACTATGCTCGAAACTATACATAATTGTTAGGGCCCTTTCTTTTGTTTCTAGGGTAATATGTTAAAAGTATGTGACAATTATTATTCGAAAGACTTTAAAATTAATCAGCTGATCAGCTGTTTTAAACATATCTAATTTATTATTATTATTAAAGAGAAGAAAGCATGACAAACTGTGGAGTTTCGATTGAGGAAGAAAGAGTGGAACAAGTAAGGGAATTTGTGTACTTAGGTTCAAAGTTTACTAGAGATGGAAAGTATGACAGTGACATTGAGCGAAGGGTGTTGGCAGAAAGACAAATGAATGGGGCACTGCATAGCTTTATGAATAGCCAGAGAAAGTGTCAAAAAAGGCACGTCTGGCTGTGCATAGAGGTGTGTTGGTTCCTACACTTGGATTTGGCAGAAGAAGCATAAAAATAGGATTAATGGTGCGGAGATGAGTAGTCTGAGAATTGTATAGCCGGAGTGACTCGGTTGGATAAGGTAAAGAATAGTGAGATAAGAGAACGCTGTGGTGTAAAAGAAGATGTGGTTACAAAGATAGATAAAGGAATGCTTAGAAGGTTTGGACACGTTGAAAGGATGGATAAAGGAAGATTGACGAAACAAAATTTATAAAGCGAGTGTAAATGGACGGAAGTCGGTAGAGGTCGACCTCGGAGAACATATCTTGATCAGATCAACATTGTTTTGAGGAAAGGCCAGGTCAAGAGTACCAACAACCGACGAGCATGTATGAGAGCACTGATGAAAGTAGAGGAAGCAAAAGATGTGTGTAAGAACCGTAGCGGAAGTGGAAGGAAGTGGTCTCTGCTTACCCCGATGGGAAAAAGGCGTGACTTTATGTTATTATTGTAATTAAATATTCATCTATGTAACTGGATATCTACTTTTAAGCCACATTGTATACCATCGTTGACTGGTCTATTTAATTTATTTAAGGCAGAGCTAATTGATAAGTAATTTGAAAGATGAAATTGAAATTGGAAGGGAATGGTCGATGCGCACACACACGGGGCTGTTTATTCTTCGAATATATAATATAATCATAATTGACAGGTTGGTTTTTCGTGTGCATCAACGCAGGATTGAATTTGTGATTATTGTTGTCCTTACTTGCATATAATATCACAACATGATTATTGTTTACATCCTAATCAAAATAATTATTTAATATCAATATCGAGTTGAAAGTTAAAATATGGTAGCTACATTTAAAAAGCTCAGAAAACGATCAAACAATACAGATGGTTTATTTAAAAAGCTCAGAGAATCAACACAATACTAATTAGTTGATATGTAGTCCATCCTCAACGTGAAAAAAAAAACCAAGTCTGAGTACAATGCAACTGACTGTCATTGATATACTGGTAGTGGACAAAAGATGATTGTGATGATTCATTTAGGTTTTTTTTTTTATGAAAATAGTCGCAAAAAGGGTAGACCTATCGTGTGGGCCGCGGACGGCCCGCACTGCGACTATTAGAAGGGTAAGGAATTATAAAAAGGAAATAATTGTGGACACGCTTTTTAAAAAGTTGCAGGTCATAGTTCTCTGGAAAAACTGATTTTGGAAGCTTGTTCCATTCCGTAGCAGCCCTGTAAAAGAAGGATTCTCGATGAAGATTGGTCCTTGTAGTGTCAATCTTGAGAGTAAATGTGTGAGACTGATCAGCGTGCCGAGTTCTTCGGCCGAATGTGGCCAATGGTGGTACAAGAGTTTTTATTTCTCTGGAGCATCTGCCATGGAAATATCTGTAGAGCAATGACTGGTCAGCAAGGTGGAAAATATACTATTGGAACATCTCCTAAATTTCCCTCTTAGAGAAGAAGGCTAAGATAGTCTCCTACAGATTCCTGTCTCTAGAAAGGCAAATTAGAGGAGAGCAACTCGGGGACCACTCCGGGATACCCAGTGAAACAAAAATATTTTAATTTAAGCACAACTAACTAAATAACGTAGAAAAATGCTGCCTCTATAATCTTATGAATATTATCGTCGATTGACTAATGAACTAATAAAACAAGGAATTATGTAAAAAAATACAAATATTTATGTTCTCTCGTCAAGGATAAAAATAAATTTCATTCATTTCATTAACAAAAATATTATAAATTAAGTATTTTCCGACATGATGGCCTATTTATGATACTTTTCGATACCACTTGATACGGAAAATGTTAAATTTAACAACAAAAATATATGAAAATAGAACTGGCACATAAATTTGAATAATCTTGCCCTTACGAGTTTACACAACATTTGTTATAAAAAACGACACAATTGACGGACATTCCTTAGGATTTGTACGGTATGAATAGATAAAAATATTAAACTATTTTCGTATTAATGTTCTTCTTTGTTGCGTATGCCAAATGAAGCGTCAGAGATATGAGTAGAACAAAAGACGAATATCCAACGATGGCAGAACAAATGGCAGCCAATCGACCAAAAACACAAAAAAAATATATACCTTGATTAGAATCTGAATGAAGATTTAATATCCAATGGAATCGTCTACTCTCCGTCGTACACGTTTCTTTGTGCCAAGAAAAACTATCCCGTAAAACTTCACATTACATAAAATATTCTTTATTTTCATAATAATATGCAACAAGTGAGTAAAATATTCTAAAACAATTGTTGCTCACTTGTGTCTAGTAAGCGCAAGTATTTTGATGGTTTGTTGTTAATAAACTGAAACATTTTTCTTTGTCTTCCTTAGAGGCAGTCCCACAAAGTTTTCAACAAGACGATTGTACAACACAACGCATGCCTTAAATAGAGCGAACCTCACATCTTGATCAACCCCCTTTTCATAAACCCCCCAATAGTTAAACAAAAAGTAATTTCATTATAATCACACTTAAAAACTGAGGCATTGACCTACAGCATAATATCCACAACACGAAACTAAAACAGATTCTGTCTTGTAGCGCCGTCAACAGTAGTTGAAAACACGAATACACAAACATCAACCGTTGTTGCAGCCATCCAATTCTCAGAAGGAGATGAATAAAAAATTGTGTCCGTGTGAATTTCTCAAATTGAGACGACAATATTTCAAATTTTTTGAATTCCCAATATTCAATCCCCCGGATTTGAAGCTCGCTACAAAAACCATGCGCGCTTCACAAAAATTGCCTGTTCGTTCTTCCTCCATGTTGCAAGCAAAACAAAGGATAACATTTATCATTCTCTTGCGATTCTTCGCACCAGCGGCGTACGCTAACTGCTTTCTTTGTTATATAATTACTTGCGACATATATTTAAATATCAGAAACTATTGGAATATTTATTTATATTTAGAAAGCCAAAATTATACCATCATATGTTGCTGAAAGATGATGTTTATTAAACACTCTACACTCTATCTAAAATATGTTGTCTTTGAAATTTCATTTTGAGAGTTTTTGTGTTCATGTATTTTTCCAAGGACTCGTTGAATTTTTTCGCAACATCTGCAAGCCAAGAATAGTTTGTTAGGATTCATAGTTACTGTAGATAATTTTAAGTCAGTCTTTTACAGTTTTTCTTCGAGTAAAATCGTATCCATCTTTAGAGAGTTGGTCTCAGTTAGACAAAACCTTCGTCACTTTGAAATACCTTAAATTATTTAAAGTAGCAAAAACAATATAAAACTACAAAGGGAATTTTACTTATGTTTATTATATAAAACCAGGGTTACCAATAGTAAAGCTAAAGTAAAGAATAGTGAGATAAGAGAACGCTGTGGTGTAAAAGATGATGTGGTTACAAAGATAAATAAAGGAATGCTTAAATGGTTTGGACTGGTAGAAAGGATGGATGAAGGAAGTTTAACGAAACAAATTTATAAGGCGAGTGTGAATGGACGGAAGTCGGTAGAGGTCGACCTCGGCGAACTTATCTCAATCAGATCAACATTGTTTTGAAGAAAGGCCAGCTGTCAAGAGTACCAACAACCGACGAGCATGTATGAGAGCACTGATAAAAGTAGATGAAGCAAAAGATGTGTGTAAGAACCATAGCGGAAGTGGTCTCTGCCTACCCCTACGGGAATAAAAGGGTGACTACATGAAAGTATGCATGTATTTCTTGGTAAACATAGTTTTAAAGATACAGCCACAATTTAAAATGTAAATTTCAAAATATTAAACATTTAAACTCTACATTTTCACAAATATTGAAAACACTTTTATTATTAAATGGCATTAACAATGGCATTAACAAACAAGATATTTACTTTAACTTAACAAGTGTTTAATATGACTCTAAATACAATTTTATCAAAGAACTGTCAACAAAACAAACAATAAATACACTGACAGTAATCAATTAGCGTCTACTCAATTTTTACATGGAATAATTAGTAGGTAATTTATTCAGTAGATATACGAAATTAACTTGAAAACATTATTTAAGAATATGTATAGAATGATGTCAATATTTGTGAAAATGTTTATATATTCAATATTTTGAAATTGTTATTTTAAAGGGTGGCTGTGTATCTTCAAAACTAAAATGTTTATTAAGAGATACAAAGAGACAAAAAAGTTTAAGAATGGACGTTTGATTCCAATGGCATTCCATATTTTGTTGAATTATAACCCTAAAAAAAATTGGTGGTTAATGAGGTGTTGATTTTCTCAAAAAATCTATAATAAATAAAAATATCACCCTGTAACTTATTCTTAATAAAAAATGACAGCTACTACATAGGGCGAGAGCAAAAATGATATTATTATTTGTTATCTGTACAGCGTTGGCGGTCGATTATTGAAACACCCTGTGTATAAAAATACGAAATATAAATTCGTTTTTCCTTTCATATTTGACTTTTAGAAACCATAAATATCTTTCTCATTTTAGAAAAATATCATTCCGCTCAACCGTCAATTTTCCATATTTATCCTTCTACAAAAAAATCCAATTTGTCCACTTGAAGTTCGACGACATTGCAATGATATAAATTCTAAAAAAACATATTTTTTTTCTTTATAATATACATAACATGTTTATCAAGAAAGTTTGATTTGTGCGTAGGCACTTCGAAGGGAATTTACGGCGCGACACTGTAAATCTCAATTTACTAAATTCATGAAATTATACGCAGCTACAAAAATTGTCACTTAAAATGTATATATATTTTTTTATTAACAACTGCGGTTTTCTGGTTATTTAACCATAAATTTTGTTTATTAGTTCGTTGTCGGTTCCTTCATTACTGTTAAGAATTGCGGATGAAATCTTACACCTTGACACACTTCGTATGTCAACTTTAGCTTACCATTTATTGTACAAGTTGATATTGTGAAAATACAAATGATACAACACTTTTTGCGCACAGCAGTGTTAAAAGTAAAATTACATAACATAACGAGAGCAAGTAGACGTTCGAGCCTAAACCCGAACGATCCATTGAGCAGCTATGACAACTAAAGGTTTCAATTTACTGCTCGAAAAAACAACTGGTGAAGTGGGACTAAAAGTCAACGAAGAAAAAACAAAATACATGCGTATAAACAGAATGGGACGAAGAGATAGACTAAGGTAAAACGTCACAATCAACAATCTTAATTTTGAAAGGGCGCTTCAAGCGATATAAGTTTTTGTAGGACATTGAGCGATCTACAAAAATGTATCTCTTAATTTTTCGATAACCGACTCGTTCAAAAGTTATTTAAACTGAAAGTTAAATTTATGTCATAGTTACACTTTTTACTTCCATATGTGTTAGGTGTTATTATTATTAGCCTAATCTAACCTAACGTCCTAAACTAACACTAACAGTACCTGGTGAAGAACTTTTGAAATGCGGGGACGTAATAAAAAAGACCCGTCGAATATTTTACAGTATTGCGTAACATCCTTGCGCGGGGCCTTGCTAATATATTCAACAATTTTTTTCATATAAAAACACCTAATAAAAGAGTACAATATATTTTAATGTTAACGTGTGTTATTCTTGCGCACGGGCCATGTTAATCTGTTCTATATCATTCCAATTTTAGTATAAAAAACCCATAAAAAACATAAATGAAAATAATATTTATCAATTAAATAAGTTAGATATATACGTTCAGATTGAAAATGCGAGGTTGCTACCAAACTTCACACGATCATTCGCCGGGCTAATCTAAAGATCGGTCCAGCCGTTGGCTATAGAGAAGAAATTGAAAAAGCGAGAAAAGACCCGAAAATTTCAAACTATCATAACATTGTTCGTATTAAAATTTATATAAACAACTTTTATTAAAACCTAACTAACAGATGTAGTGATCTGTAATTTGTCGATTATTCAACACGTGGTAATTACTAGCAACTAGCAACGATAATACAAATCGAGTTTCGGTGTGGAAGAGACCAAGCAAAATAAAACTAAAGTATACGCGCGGGTAATAGAATAAAACTAACAATAAGTGAAAGTGCGATCGCCTTGACGTTGTCAAGGTCTGCGGTTACACTCGACGTATTTACAATGGTCACTTAAACCGTAAAATAATTTACAATTATGGCATTCGAATTTCCTACAAAATTACCGACACGGTCCTTCGAACAAGACGACGATACGCTAATCCATCTGTCGTGCAAGACTCCCAACTAATTTTCGTATCGATTCCAATTATTTTGGGATTATTTGTTAACAAAAACAGTTAATAATAGTTCGACATTTGATTTTATTTACAACTCACGAATTTAATTTTGAGACAATATCTTTTAGCGCAATATAATTTTTTTCCGATCGACATCAAAAATAATTAACATTTATACAATTTTAATTAATTAATTGTAATAAAAACAATTCCTTTTCATTCAAGTCAGAAATGGCATTTTCTGACTGAATTTATTTTTATTTGTAATCGCAAAAACAATTTAAAAAAATCGGATATTAATGATTAGTGGAGTCGAAAATACCGAAAACAAAAGTACTCCTTTAATCAAAAATCGACGGGTCTGAGCGTTTTTCTAAAATGTTGACGATGTTCCTGCAAATGGCTCTGTTTTGTTTTCGGTTGGCCATCCTGTAGAATAAATGGTACAATAGCAGAAAGAACTTTGTTTGGTCTACCCTTTACAGAAAAAGCCAAATTTGTCTTTGAAAAGACCCGTGTGTCTGTTTTCCAGATGTCTCCCCTCTGGATGCCCGTAAAATAATAAAAAAAGGTTTTTGCACTTAAATGTTCGTTACTTAATTGTAAAACATAAAAAAAATGTTTTTGTGTATTAGTTTACGAGTATTAGGTGTATATTTCTCTATTGAACAAAGCGCTTTCTGCTAGTTGACCATCGTCAGTGCTAATCTGTCAACGTTTAAAACCATTAATATAATTTCCCCTTAATTTTGCTTCGTTTTTTAAACCGAAGAGTTTTTCACGAGTTGCACACACAGCAACCGGAGAAATTAAATGTATGCGCTGGCATTCTTCGGAATGTGCACGAACGTTTTGAACAAAATCTTTATTATTGTATGGAAAATGCTAATTGCATCTTCTGTGAAATTTTACAAATAATTTGGGACAACTAGAAAATTCGGTAAAGAACAGAGCGATTTCCTCGATTTCGTTGGTGTTTTCCTTCAAATGCGTTCCAGCAGGAAGGGGGACACCGTTTCAAATGTGTGCATTACGCGAAGGTATTTCAAAGAATTCTACAGGATTTCTTGAGCAGAATATAAAAGACCTAATAAGAACTTCTCTCTCTCTCTCTCTCTCTCTCTCTCTCTCTCTCTCTCTCTCTCTCTCTCTTGTACTTTTACTCTCGAGAGAGTACGGTGACATCATGTCTCAATTGCTCGGATCGTAGTTCTCCATCCTTCTCTGTCTTGAGCTGCAAGAGAAGCTTCTTGCAGACCGTGACCAATGATTTCTTTGTCCTCTTAGTCGTTTACCATTGATTTTTTCTCTCTACAAGTTTTTCCAGTCCATTCTTTCTTCTTGAAATGTGTTCAAAATACCGTAGGTATGATTGGTTGATAGCCTCGTGGTGATTTTTAGTTGTTTAAGAATTGACACGATAGTAAGAACTTAGATCAAGATTATTTGTTGATGCAACTATGCTAGACATAAGATTCTGCTGTTTTCCTGAATAACTATTACAAAATACTAAGAAAACTTTTCTCCTTCTTCTTCCACTTGTAGAAGGCGTACCGCCTGTAGTTCACCGATTTTTTTCCTGGAAGGTGGACTGCCAGCTGTCCCTCCATCTTTTTGATGGTCTGTCCAGGGGTCTTCTTCCTGTTGATATGTTGTCCCTGGCGATTCGTGGTAATCTGTCTTCATTCATCCTGCTGACGTGTGCGTTCCAGTATCTTTGTCGAGCTCTGCACAATCTTACGATATCACTGGTGTCAGTTTGTCTTCTTAGGTATTCGTTCCTTTCCTTATCCAGAAGCGTGCTGTCTGTTATTGCGCGTATTGTTTTCATCTCTGTTGTTCTGAGCATTCTTATGGTTTTTGATGTATCGGCTTTTGTAGGTCATAACTGGCCTTACGCATGTTTTATAGATTCGTGACTTACTCTAAATGCTTATCTGTTTGTTTCGCCTAATGCTTTTTAGATGACCATAGATTGATACTTTTTAAAAGTAAAAAAATACCAACAGTGCTTTTTTAATTTGAGCATAAATTTAAGGTTCCACATTCTGTTTAAATTGTATTAAAATTGTTAACTCTTCCTGGTTGTTATAAAAATACCTATTACCATTTCAATAATATCAGTGTATCCACAAAAGATTAAAAAGCAATGATTCACAGCATGCCTCCTCTAATTTATATCCCATTATTTAAAATTAGGTAACTGGCCTTTTATTGTGCAACGAGATGTTAAAAAAGCGTAACCATTAACAAAAAACAACAATTAACATTCGTCATATTTGGTCAAGCCAATTCGAATGTAAAACAATGTAAGTAATTTAAGTAATCACAGTTATCATTTTTTATTATTTAACAAACGATCGAATTTCGCGCGCATTCGTAGTTCACGCACTAGTTCTATCTTTCTTACTTTCATGCAAAGGATCCCTAAAGAAATTTATGAATCCTGGCGAAACTAATAAGGATAATCGAATATTTTGATCGAATTATTGCATTGTCGTCGGTATTTGACAAGTGTGCGAAGTTTAAATTAAATCTGATCGCTTAAAGTAGGGCAAAATCGAGGCCAAAGAGTTAGTTACAAACATACAGGTGAAACTAATATAAGCGTGTTAAAAATGAAACTGGCAAAGCTGAACATGAAACTGCCACGACTAGGCTGAAAATATTACTGTCACGATGGCTTTGTAGGTACTCGACGACCTCATCAAAGTTGAATACGTTGTTGCTGCGACCAATCTGACTATGTTGCTACAGTGGACCACCGGTAATCCGACCAACATTTTGCAGGGCAGAGTTGGACTATCGAGTTTGTCGGATTTTAGAGTACCTACTGCCTAAGACCACCTATAGTCCGGAATTTTTCGAAAAAGAGTACCTTGTACTCCGACAAAATACAGATCAAACATGATAAGATTCTATCTGAATTACAAATCATACAACACAATAGAGAGCCTACGTTTTATTATAAAATTAACGTCATTAATGCTATAGAACTTCCGAAGTTGAAATTGACATCATTGGAGACTCCACACCAACAGTAAAAGAGGTCTTTAATCGCATAGAAAAAAGCTACAAGAGAAGTAGTACTAAAGGTTAACGAGGAAAAGACCAAATATATGTGCATAAGCAGACAGTGGAACGTTTCAAATATCTGGAAGCTACAATTACAGCCGATAACGACGTCACAAAAAAAATAAAAGGCAAAATATAAGCCGCAAATCGATGTCTGTTTTCTCTAAATAACTTTTTCAAATCCAAAAACATCTCAAAAACCTCAAAGGTGAAAGTCTATAAAAGCATTATAAGACCAATAATCACTTACGGGTACGAGACATGGAAAATGACTAAAGCTAATGTAGAAAAACTCTAGAAAAATTCTAAGAAAAATATTTGGTCCCCACCACGACCCTAACAGCAACCAGTATCGCATCAGGACAAACGCCGAGATTATTCAGCGCCCAAGATAGTCCGGACATGTCCATAGGCTACGAGATGACAGACTTACGAAACTGATATGGGAGGAGAGACCGTCGGGAAAAGGCCACTTGGGAGACCTCGCCAGAGATGGAAAGACAACATCAAAGCAGATCTCACAAAAATGAATATCCCTCTGGATAACGAATCTGACAAAGGACCGGGAGGCCTGGAGGAGTATAGTGCAGTCAGCGAAGACCCACCCTGGGTTGTAGAGCTACCTTGTATGTACCAGCTCACCTGGTACGGCCACGTTCAACAAATACCCGATAAAAGATTGCCCAAACAAGCCTTACAATGGCAACCAAGTGAAAGAAGGAAAAGGGGAAGACCTCGATTGGAATGGCAAACCGGTATTCACAAGTCAATGAGCGAAAGAAACCTAACATCTCAGGATTGCGAGGGGGATGGAAATTATATATATATATATATATATATATATATATATATATATATATATATATATATATATATATATATATATATATATATAATTACTGCGAAAGACACACGTAAACTGGCGCAGAAGTATTCTATCGGAACCGTCAATTTTTAGAACACACGGAATCTTTAGCAAACTTAGAGATTCTAAGAAACAACTAACCTAACCAGTAAATCTACTAGTTTAGTCCGTAGTAAAAAAACTTATACGATAGTTTCCTACTAGCAGAAAAAGTTCCACGTTAAGGACATTTAGTAATAAATTTAATCGCATTTTTTTGTTGCCATGTCGCTTCAACTGAAATTTCCTTATAGGTATATAAGAAGACAATAAAACCCGCTTTTGAAAGTAAGGAAAAAATGCTAATATTATTTGCAGTGCACTGCCATACACTCTTTGATATAAAAAGCTCGCAACCATTAAAACGTACATTTTGATGATGAAGATAAAGATAATATAAAAAAACGTTGGCAAGGAAATTGGATTTTCGTGAACGTCCCGATTAATTTTTAATGAAACTAATCGGTTTTATGGGTCTGGAATAGTTAAAAGAAAACTTTTAATCGGTATTGAATGTAGGATAATTCCTAGAGAAAATGTATAAGCCTGATTTTTAAAAATCAGCTAATTTCGCTGCATGATACCTATACATGTAGGCATACGTGGTGTTGATACTTTAAGATGGTGTGTAGATGTTAATACTTTAAGTTAGTGCATATAGTTTTTCAGATGTTTAATTATTCACGATTTTATACTTTGTATATGTTGATAAAAAATGAAAGTAGCGGAATTGTCGGAATTTTTGAGAAAAGTCATTAAAATTTGTAAAGACAAAAAACACAGTTTAATTGGAAAATTTTGACTAAAACGTGAAAGAAAAGTAACACATGGGTCGACTATATGAATATCAGACAACAACTACTTTCCTGACAATGTGCCTCGACGAACATTAAATTATATCTGATGGATAATAGTGCATAATACCATTTCGGGTGATATGCAGATGCAAATATAAGTAAAACTGAGGATTGTTGATTTGTCTCTTCGAAAGGAAACATGAGTTTGCAAGATCAACCCTATGCTGATGAGGGGCAACATTCCGAAACCGGTCTATAGGTGGTCACTTCGAGTGAATAAATTTAATGATTCTTTCTTTTACTTAACAAGCATCTGCACATCACCCGAAATGAGATTATGCACGATTAACTATCAGATATAATTCAATGTTCGTCGAGGCACATTGCCAGAAAGTATTTGTTTTCTGATATATAGTCGACCCACGTATGCCTACATTTATAGGTATCACACAGCGAAATTAGCTGGTTTTCAAACATCAGATTTATACATTTTCCTACTTATTCGCTGACAAAAATAAATACAAGTTTTCCATAATATTTGTATTTTAATAATTTCTAGAGAAATGAGGAAAAATCGAATTAAGAAGAAATATTTACAAAATAAGAGATCTAAAGCTGTACTCTCTAGAGTTTATTGGAAAACAAGCAAAGAAAATTGTGCTACTAGTTCTTCAATACCAAATGCATGGAAATATCTAAAAGGAACTGGTAAATAAAAATGGCCATTTGCTGCTACGAGTATCCTCTGCTTATACTACACTGATACAATATAAAAGTAACGTTCAATTTGTGCGAAACAACGTCGTCCTCGAAAGATAAATCCCGGCAATTTTCCTCCAACTTTTCACATAATATAACAACAACGATTCAAAATTAAATGCATCGTAAAAACGGACGATTTAGCAAGCAACCAAAGAGGATATCCCTCCACCACCACCACCCATTTAAACTGGGGTAAGGACAAACGACGAAGACGAGATGGGATTTAATCATGTTTGTGTCATGATATTGCGTGGACAGTGACGCCGTATTTACTTACACAAAATGGGCTGAAAATTACTATACAGGGTGTTTAAAAAAAAAAGGTGACCCTGTCTCTAGAATACGTAGAAAACTTAAAAATAATTGGGGTTTGCTTAGTAAAAATTTTTCGTAACTCCATCCGTATTCAAGATAAAGGGCGATAAAGAAAAAAAATTTATATAAATTTATTACGATTTTGTCGAAACTACTGGAAACATTGCAATGAAATTTTATACGAATATATTTTAGAAGCTAATACATCCCATGAATTCGTTTTTATATCTGACTCTAATAGAGGGCGTTAGTTACACGGTTCGTACCAAGTAGTATTGAACATAACTTTTTTAAGGTTAGATTTATTAATCAAAATTTCAAGTGAACTTAAACATCATTTAATTTTACTCCAAAAAGGTAATCCTGATAAAACTCGATAATGTGTACCGTTTTCGGAATATTTTGATTTAAAAATTATGAAGTAATAACCGATGCTGGTATAAAGTATTGTTACAATAAAAGGTGACCCCGTCTCTATAATAGGTAGAAAACTAAAAAATAATTCCTCCTGAGTACGACCCTATTTATTTCTACTCTGCGCCGCTTAGAGGCCATGGGTCTTAGTTTGAAGAAGGGAGTCCATTAATAAAGGTCATAAAGACAACACGTGTTATTATTGTCTAACCGACACCCAAACATAAAACAAATCCAAAATATTTCACTAATTGTGAAAATTGTACAATTAATAGGTATTTACAGCACACAGATACAAATGTTTCTAATTATTTTCGTAAGTCTCTTGTTCAAATAAAACGTTTATAAGCAACAAAGAGTAAAAGCCTTTATGTTTTAAACGCTTTTAAAGTCGTTTCTGTAATGCTGACTGAAAATCAAGTCTCGATTTAATCAACATTTGTGTTAAGCTTGTGCCACCTCTGCCGAGCAATCCGGCTTCTTATGGCAATATAATATGGAATGAAGTTTCCAAAGTGCGTCGCCAACATCGACGATGTGGATATGGGAGGGTAAACTGCATTTCACGAACTATTTTCATTCTCCATTAAGAACGCAATTAAAGCGAGGACGCGTGGGGGGTTGGGGGAGAGGTCGAAAGGAAAATCTGCGTCACGAAACTCAATTTATCGGAGAATCCAACTGGGACTGTTGCAAAAATGAACAATTTATTTCTGTAGTTCGCCAAATTCATTTTGATACGATAATTTGTTTTTCTCATTGAAAATGTAATTAGTTTTTTTTTATATCTCCGGAGATCATAAAATAAAGACAAATCGCTATTGCGAGGATATTCCTAATTTTAATAAAATCGGGAGTAATAAATCCATCATTTATCCCACACTCTTTACAATATCCATTTTTACTTTTCCGAACACCGAAGGGTAAAAAAGAAAAAGTATTGATTTACTCCCAAAAACCAAAATCGCTTCATGTTTCAAGGCCCCACGCGTCGAATGACGCCATTTTCAGCGTGACGGTTGTTTCAAATTTTGTCGTGTGTGTGTGTGTGTGTGTGTGTGTGTGTGTGTGTGTTCTATCTTGAGACAGATAGGCGGTAGGTCACTAAAACTCACAGTGTAAAAGATTTACCCTAAGGACAAGACCAAGTTCGAAGATGGGCCATAACGGTACATGCCTAGCTGCCGTATAGAGTGATCCTCAAATTTACCGCATTTTGCACGATAACTTCAGAGCTAGGGCGATGAAACTTTTAGTTTTTTTTGTCATTTTTACTTTTCCGAACCGAATGTTAACTATATTAAATAGAAAAGAGCCCTCGGTTTGTAAAAGTTAGTTTTTCTACGGCAATACTGTTTATTTTACACCTGAACGGGAGATTATCATGGTTTACGACAAATTTTAATTATTTTTCTTTAAATATCTAAACTATAAAAAACTAACGCGCAGAAGCCTTTTTACGAGATTTAATAAACTGCAGATATTATTTTAGCACGAAAATTGGTGTGCAAGCTATATTATTTTTATTATCCACAAACCGAAATAGCATTTCTCGGATTCCTTTAGCAAGAAAAAAGTGGTTGAATATTTTTTGTTCGAAATAAATTATTAATTAATACTGCTTCTACAGTCTTTATTTTGTTTTAAATTTTTTAAACACATTCTATACAGGATGATTCATTAAGAATGCCCAATCTTTGAATTGTAGACTCTAGGCCTCAAAATATAATAATTCTGCCCAACATGCGTTATACACATATTGCTAGTTTCCGAGATACCTACCGATTAAAATGTATTAACTCTTACTAGGTGTAACACAAATAAATAAAATGAAAGAAAAAAGGATTAATTGAATCCACATGAATAACCATTAACAAACTAGAAAACATGCTATGCATTTTACATAGCTTAATATCACTCAACAATTCCATTCAACACACGTATTATATAAGACGACAATGATGTAATTCAAATTATTCGAAATAAGAAAAGATACCTAATAATATTGAAAATTCGACATTCTTATTTAATGCAAAATCTAACGTGACAAAAGACCCGGGGATCCATCCACACATAAATCTTCTAATCACAAAACTGTAATTTATACACAAACAGAAATGAATTGTTAAAAAGAAAACATATTTCTTAGTGTATTACCTAATCAGTGAAAGTGAGTGTTGTTAAATTCGTTGAGTAATATTGGTACGTACAAGCAAACAACATTTTAACTGTGAGTATCTTCAAAAAGCGAATAAGCTTCAGCAGCATTATCAGTAGTAATACCACAAGTGATTGAATTTACGCGATTGATTTATTGAGTGGTGTTTTCTTCAAGCAACTCAGTTGAGTTATAAAATAAAAGACAGATCACCAGTGAAATTTTATTAGACTATTTCACAGACACAAATCTGAAAACGCCGAACTTGACAGGCCAATCAGAGCCGAGAGTCAAGTTTGGTGTTGGTATTCTTTTGGACAATGAAGATAAAATAATTCTTGACGTTAACGACAAAGTAGAACAGTGGTGTAGCTATATCAAAAACCTTTTCAAGATGAGAGTTTGGACACGAGAAGGCCTTGATATAACTAAAAAAGAAGTCAAGCATGCAAAAAATAGAAAAGATGCAGGTCCAGATAAAATCTACTCGGAAGTCATTGAAATCTTAAGGGATGAGGAGTCACTAAACTTGATATTGAGGCTTCCAAAAAAGAGCTTGGCAAAAAGATGAAGATCATCCATAGGATAATATATGCAAAATGTGAGCTCTTTATGGGCGAATCTCAGTACGAATCTCGTAACGGGTTCGGTACGAGAGAGGCCCTATTTGGTATCCAGGTGTTGGTCCAACGGTGTAGGGATGTCTCTGTACCTGTTTATGCCTGTTTCATAGACTATGAGAAGGTTTTTGACAGGTTGCAGCATAAAAAGCTTACGAAAATCTTTAAAGAGGCGTCCGACTGAGTTGCATCCTTTCATCATTGCTTTTTAACATTTACTCAAACAAAATATTGAAAATGCCTTGGAAAATTGCCTCGAAGGAATTTCAATTAATGGCGTAAACAAAAACAACCTTAGGTACGCTGACGACACCGTTATAATCGCGGACTCTCTGGAGGGTCTTCAGATTTTGCTTGATCAGGTGGCTACTAATAGTGCAGAATTTTGATTAAATTTAAACATCAAAAAAACCAAATGGATGCTGACAACAAATCGATCGCTTCCAGGCATACAAATATCTTGGATGCCAATTCAACGAAAGCTGGGATAATATCCAGGAGGTCCGTGCCCGAATTGAACAAGCCAAAGCATCATTTGTGAGGATGAAGTCCGTGTTGTGTTGCCAAAGACTGTCGCTCTCCGTTAGCACTCGAGTACTACGTAACTACGTCTCTAGTATATTCTATTATAGAATTGACGCGTGGACATTAACAGAAGCCATGTGTAGAAAACGCTAGAAGCTATCAAAATGTGGACGTTTTGACGGATCTTAAAAATATCCTGGATGGACAGAGTGCGCAATGTGGATGTACTTACAAGAATGTCCAAAGATCTCAAAGTCATGCTCACACTTAGAAAGCGAAAGTTGGCTAAGAAATTTACGACAATGGTATGGTGCAGTCGACAAAGTACAGATAGCGCTGATGATTGCCAACGTTCAAAGAGGACAAGGCACTTGAAGAAAAAGAAGATAATCCGAACTTTACTAGAGCTGCTGATTGGTTTATTTGATTTGAAGTGCGTGAAATAGTCGCTGACGCTAGTTAAAATGTATCATTTCTAAAATCTTAGAGGTTCCCAGAGTATCCGGTTATTTACATTTAGAATTAAATCGGGAAAATAATTTTTCATCTCGGCATGTATTTATGTTTTTCTTTTTTGTAAGTATGCTCTCCAGATGCGTTGTTTCACGGAAAAGCACTAAAAATAAACGTCGGTCGCTACTGAAATTGTCCAAGCAAACTTTTACCTAAGCGAGAAAAATAATAATTTAAACATTGTTGGTTTTTTTCAATAATTCAGTAAACAAACAAATCAAGTCAATTTCAAACCTCATCGGTCAAGTCAAACGATCGATCGTATTTCTTACATTTTCAACATAATTTTAAAAGTGCATGGACCCAATGACTTAAATTTTTGTAGCAAATCCATAAAATATTTAAATGTACAGAGTGTGTCTACTTTAAGTTTAATTTAATATTTTTCTTAGCAAGCCAATCTGCTTCGGAAACTTTTTTCAAAATACCACATAATGTAACTACCTCACTAACATTCATATTTTGTTCTCTGGCTCGAAGTCGTTTAAACACATTTCTGACCATGGTTTTTTCTTTGGGTGTTAAATTGTGACGTTTCTTTTTGATATCCTATTACTATTTTCACTCATATTTACACTTACACTTCTAATTATATCGAAGATCAACGAAGAAATAGAAACAATAATTATTACAAACTTTAAAACTACTGCACGTAAAAATATACAAAAAAATTAAACGTAAAAACGCATTTCCCTAATAATACAAAAAAATTCCGATTTCTGCTTTACGAAACCCTTGCAGCACGTCTATGTAATTTCCTTAGCGATAAAATCCAAGACAAAAACTACCATTTTAGAATTAGCAAATTCTGTGATGATCGTGGAGAAAGATATAACTACAACCATGCAGATACCTTCAAGTTGAATCATACATGTTGACAACGTTTCATTTTGCTTAAAAGCAATTTGAACAGTTTAAAAATAAACCAGTCAAATTAACGAAAATATTTCAACAAAATAAAACCTGTTCGGGAAGTGAACAAATATATTAGTTACTCAAAATATATATACATATAAAAAAAGAGATTTTCTCAATTTTATATTTTATAAAACTACTTGAACGTATAGTTTTTGGAGATTGAGTAGAAAAAGGTTTTTGTAAATTTGTAAAAGATTAAACAGTTTTTGTTAGAACCCACTTACTTTTTTATTTACTAATACTGAATCTTTCTCTTTTTGTCGGTATTTAAAAACTCAACAACTTTTTGGTACAGGGTTAACGACTAATTTGATTGGCCCATAAAATCGCTTTGCAATACGACGACTCACTCTTTACAATTGTGGGGGATTCAACTATATATGTATGCATGTTCCGTTCTCATAAAAGCGCTGAACCCTTTCTTCTAAGCATCAAACAAAGGTTAGTCAAAATGTATTCACGTTTTTCTCAACAAAATATTCTATATTCTTTATTACTTAGTTATTAAACTCACTCTATTCATACAGTCCATTTGCAATTCGTATATAATTAAAAAAAAAAAATTGTATTTGGGGCGTTGTCCCTTCTTCCTCTGTTCAATTTCCTTCCTGCTGTCAGATTCACCAGCTAGACTTGCTGAATTATTGTCAAGATCTAACCCAGAAGCTTCAGTAGAAACACCGTTTATAATAGCGCTAATTTACAGTTGTGGTTTGCCCAACCTCCATTCTTCATTTACAGATTGAAATACATGTTTACTATATGACATTTTTGTATTAATAATCACCTAATTATTATAAATTTATCACATGTTTTTCATTAGTTGAGTCACCCAATTATTCAAACGTGCAAAAATGTGAAGAGCCTCAATATAACATACCGAATTCCCACGTATATATACATAGAGGAAAATAATATGGGTGTGTTTCGGTCTGCCTAAAGATATAATTTAAGAACAGTTATGGGACAATGAATAAGATACATGTAAGTATCTTCAGACAGAGAGCCAATTGTAATTATCTCCCAACCACCATTACTATTAAACGTTGCAGATGATACATTCGCGATTTTTCTATATATAGTCCGGTGTTCGATGCAACAATGACTTTGGTTGTTACTCCACACTCTTCTGCCGAGGAATACGCCGTTGGGGGTCAGGATTTAATGGACCGGAAATTTCGCAAATAAAATGACAATTATATACACGAAAAATAAATCTTTTCCAAACATAAAACGTGTCGAAGCGTTCTTTTATTATTTTAAACGTAGTAACCTTTTTGTTCCCTTAAAAAATTACATTACCAATTATTGATTATTAATTAAAGTTTCGGTACTTTAGTAATGAATTAGCACGAGCTCAATTTGTTGCTGATTAGTTGCCAAAGAAACGATTTTGTTGCTCGAACCGACCCCGAAAAACATTGCTAACTTCACGTTAAGCAGGCGAAGACAAAAGATCTGAAAAAACGGAATGGACCAAAACATTTTCTTCTTAAAGCGCCTATTCGGTACGAATGTTGGCAACCATTCTGGCTATCATTATCTTGTTTGCTGCGGCACGAAATAGCCCGGTCGTGGTAGTAGAGAACCACGTTCTCAGGTTCTTCAGCTACGAGATACGTCTGATTGGTTGGTCACATGGTCTGTCCATGGAATCTTCAGAATTCTGCGGTACAGCCACATTTCAAAGGATTGTAGTTTTTTTGTGGTAGCCTCCGTCAACGTCCATGTTTCTATTTTATACAGCAACACAGAGAAGACGTAGCATTGAAGGAGCCTTATTTTGGTGTTTATTTGTATATGTTTGTTTTTGAAGAGTGATGCCATTTTTAGAAATATTGTCCTCGTTTTCTCTATACGGCAGCGAATTTTTTGTAAGTGATCCCACTGCTCGTTTATCATGGTCACTAGGTATTCATATTGTTGCGTTCTTTTGATGTTTTCATTATTAACTGTCAGTTGTACATTATTGATAGGAGATTTGCTAATGACCATATATTTAGTTTTATTGACGTTAAGATCAAGCCCATATTGGTGGCTAGTTACAGTTATTCGCGTCATGAGATATTGAAGGTCTTCTAAATTATCTACGAGAACTACAGTGTCGTCGGCATATCTAATGTTATTCACTTTCTCCCCATAAACGAGTATTCCTGCTTCGATCTCCTCCAGTGCTTCTTTCAAGATTTGTTCGGAGTATATATTGAACAGTAGGGGGCAAAGAATGCACCCTTGTCTAACACCCCGTTGTATTGATATGGTATCTGTACGTTCTCCTTCCACCCTAGCAAATGCCGTTTGTTGCCAATACAAGTTGGTGATTATTCTCTGGCCAATCTCATGCTAACTTAAATCGCGATTGGGTTGCTCTTTCAGCCTCATGATGCACACTGTAAAACACCTTTTTCGATATTCATGTTGCAACCAATGCCCAACGAAGTATGGACTGAAACTTGCATACCATGTTTTTTTTTCCGCAGAGTAGTTCTTCAGCAGCAAAAAATACCCGAACACTCACGCACTAATACAACTACTAAAACTAAACCACACCTATAACCTCCTTATACATGATTACATATTCCCACTTAAAAATTTAGCACGTACTTCTTTGTTTACCATCAAGCAACCGTCATGTGTTTCTGACATTTCATCCTATTCCGACTGATTTAACCGGAAGTGGTCGCCAGCAATAATTCAATTCGATCACCTTATAGTCGCGAAAGAATGGTATCCAGATATGAAGTTTCTAATAAATAAACAATATACGTACTTACTATATGCACCGTAGTATTTTCTTTTGTTAATAACAATTGTACATACCTGAAACAAAAAGGATGTTACAATAATAATTTCGTATTCGAAGTTTTTTAAAACTAATATTACACTCGCTATAATTTAAATAATTAGCCGACTAAAATTGGCGACGAAATCTTGTTAAACTACAGAATGTTCAGAACCACTCATCAACAAATTATTATTTTGTTTATTTTTCATAGCCATCATTTATCAAAATTTAGAAATTAATTTGTTAGTCAATGGAAATTACTATCAGCAATAACCTTTCCTGAGAAAATCACGTGAGGTCCATTGCCAAAAGTGCATCCCAAAAACTTGGTTTTTTGTTTCGTGCCAAGAGCTATTTCACCTCCAGTCAGCTGCTTATGATCTATAAGGCACAGATCCGACCTGTACTGGAATACTGTTTCCATATTTGGAGTGCGGCACCTAAACATATCCTGAAGCCATTGGATTCTGTCCAAAAAAGGGCAATTCGTCTCGTCGGTGATGCCTCGCTTACAAACTCGCTCACTTGTCTGGAACACCGTAGAAAAGTTGGCGATTTGTCTCTATTTTATAGATATTTTTATGGGCGATGCTCTTCTGAAATATCAACAATCGTTCCTCCTTTGGCAGTCTCTTCGAGATTAACCCGTCAAGTTCAGTCTTCACACCCCTTCGTGGTCACTTTGAAGATCTGCAGAACATCACTTTCCAAAGACTCATTCATCCAACGAATTGCGAGGCTTTGGAACTCATTGCCTAGGAAGGTGTTCCCCGAGGCATACAACCTCCAGAAATTTAAGAAGAACACCAACTCCTACCTTCTTTCCCTTGGTTCCCACGATGTTCTCTGAACATTACAGGATATCCCTTTTCGTGGGAACCATAACATATAAAAAAAAATGTGTCAAAGATATGTATAAATTTAAATTTGATTTTTAAATAATAAAATAAAAAAATTAAGGCAAACGTAAAAATATTTATCGATATACTCGTATTTTTCCAAACAGATATAAATCGATTTAAATGCAAGGAAATGGTACGTCTTAAATAACTTTTAAATTCCGCCTTTAGCGTTAGAGGTAAAGTATTGCATTGCCCACCTGCTGTATCATAAATATTTTCTTGTAAATTTCTCGAAGTGCGGATGTTCGGATTACTGTGCCCGAAGTTATTATTTAATTTCAAATATTTATTTTTTTTTTCAGTTTCAACGGATGCGTCTTCGAAACTTTCATTTTAAAACGAACAGTCATCAGTACTAATGATTTTTCGTTAAATGTTTTTATTATTTTCATTAACTTAACAACTAAGTCAGAAAGGTATGAATACATTTTTTAACTCGTAATTTATTTTAGAAAAAAGTTTTTTTGACTACCAAAATAGGTAGAGTACTAATTGTTCAGTTTTCATAAAAGCGCTGAGATTTTTTGTTTATATTGTTATTTAAATACGAAGACCTACAGACGCTAATTAACAGAATGGTCACAGTAAGCGAAGAATATGGACTATCACTAAACATAAGTAAAACAAAATATATGCTGATATCAAAAACAACTCGAGACAATCGTAAGATATAAGTGAGGAACCAGCCAATTGAAAGAGTAAGACAATACGAATAAACAAATAAATATAATGTGCTTTAAAAGCACTGAGCTCCAACAAGATAAATTCTAAACTTGTATGGAATTGCATAGAATCCTTAGAGTACCTTGGTGCGAACAATAGGGTGACCCTACTGTGGGTACCTGGGCACCAGGGGGTGAAAGGAAACGAAAAAGCCGACACCCTTGCAAAACAGGGGGCCGAATCTGCGTTCACTGGACCAGAACCGGTTTTTGGAGTCACCACAAGTGCCGCCAAAACAATTATTTCGGACTGGGCGGAGAGGAAAATACTCACGTACTGGTCCGACATAACAGGGCTAACCCACTCGAAGGCGTTCTTACCGTTACAACCCTCGAGAAACACAATTAAGCAGATCCTAGAATGGAGCAGAAATGACCTGCGTATTTTAACAGGACTGCTTACGGGACACTGTCGTCTAAGATACCACCTCAGAAAGATAGATCTGAACCAACAAACGGACCGTCGGTTCTGCTGCGTGGAAGACGAAACTGCTGAACATATACTATGTTCATGCCCCGGCCTGGGAAGAATAAGGTTCAACATATTTGGTTACACTAACCTAGAACCTACCGATTTTAAAAAAATCTCACCCTATACAACCATGAACTTCGTAAGAAGGGCTGGATTGTGCGGTGAACTGTAGCCTCTAGGGGTGAGCCACAATAGACCTACTAAGGGTCGCGGTGCAGGGGCGACCACGCCCCACTCACATGAAACCTAACCTAACCTAACCAGCCAATTGAAAGAGTAAGAAAATACGAATACCTAGGTACGATCATAAATGAGAACAATGACATCTCCCAAGAAATACGAGTCAGAATAGAACAGGCTAAAAGCACCTTTACAAGAATTAAGAAAGAGGCTTTTCTGCTGCCGAGATTTAAACCTTAATTTAAAAATACGACTGATGAGATGCTATGTGCTGTCTATACTATACTATGGGATGTAGCCTGGACACTGAAGGTAACCGACATGAGGAGACTGGAGGCATTTGAGATGTAGATATACCGGAGAATATTAAGGATCTCATTGGTAGAGAGAATAACCAACGTGGAAGTGATGAGACGTATGCATAAAGAGAGAGAAGAGATTCCGACAATTAAGAGAAGAAACCTGCTGTACATGGGACATGTCATGAGGGAAGAAAAATATCAAATGCTATGAATAATTATGCAAGAAAAATCCATGGCAAGAGATCTATAAAAAGAAGACGAAATTCATGGCTGAAGAACCTTAGGGATTGCTTTGGATGTGGTAATAATGAACTATTTAGAGCTGCGGTCTTAAAAATAAGAATTGCTATGATGATTGCCAACCTTCAAGGGGAGACGGCACCTAGAGAAGAAGAAGACACATACCAGGGAACCTTCTTTTCTTTTTTTTTCTTTCGCTTCAGCCGCTCGAACCCTGCCTTTTCGACTCGATCGACAGGTCTCTCTTAAGACAAACCTCTCGTGTCTCGTGTGCGGTATAAAAGTGAATTCAAGATATTGTAAAATATGTGTATTATTCAAAACAATAATGCGTGCAACTAAAAGAGTCCTGTATGTATCTACGATTGCTTAAGGGCACATTGTGGGTTTGCAATTATGAGAAAAAAATGGCTATTAATTAGCAAATACGCAGCAAGGTAATTGCAGACCGAAGATGGTTCATTAAAATTTTTTTTCAATTTTACAAAAAAGGGGCGATTATTTCAGGGATCACCAGCATGACATAAACAATGCCACATCCGTTTTTTTAAACAAATTCTAAATTCTATTGTATTAGTCGTTAATTGTTCTAACATTTAGTTTAAAAAATACAATTATTAACAACTAAAAATATACCTAAATACTACGTGAATGCATATTTTTTTTGCCACTCATACGAAATCAACTAGAAAAGCTCACTACAGATATTCTCAAAAGCACATACAATTAAAGCTTGCATTAAGGAAACTGCATTCCCTTTCGGTGCGTCCTTGATGTCTCCTTGGCAGTTAAATCGTAATCTAGACGACGGCAACCGCTATCACTAATCCCTCCACATCCTGATCCTGAATACAGAAACCTTGTTCAGCCTTGAGAGACAAACGCTAATTAAGGAGAGCATCGTATATCCTTTCGCATTCGTTAACTCGGAGACACGAGCATGTTTGGAAGGATGCAATGATTAGTCGAAGTACTTTGCCATCAGCGTTTAGCTACCGTGGTTTCTCTGCTTGTCATTGAGTAAAATTACTTTAATCTCTAGAGACTTTCATCTAATACGTTTGCTCGTTTTTTTTTTAAAGAACGCCACATGGCAATATTACGTGACGATAAAAACGTAAAACCACAAGAAAATACACAAGATAAACATGTACAGTATATTAAGGATGTTCGATGATGCCAGCGAGGGGTCAAAGGGGGCAAAGGGAGGCCTGCACTAAAGTACATGGAAAGTGTTGGAGCTTCCAATCTAACAGAACAAAATGAAAGTAAAAGTAAAAAGCGTTTTTGATAATAACTTAATTTTAAGTATATATTTACATACAATAAAAATATATCAAATATTATTTTATGATTTCCTGACTATTTTAGAATTAGTAATACATACATACATATAGTCACGCCTTTTTCCCGTAGGGGTAGGCAGAGACTACTTCCTTCCACTTGCTACGATTCTTACACACATCTTTTGCTTCCTCTACTTTCATCAGTGCTCTCATACATGCTCGTCGGCTGTTGGTACTCTTGACCTGGCCTTTCTTCAAAATGTTGATCTGATCGAGATCGATGTTCGCCGAGGTTGACCTCTACCGACTTCCGTCCATTCACACTCACCTTATAAATTTGTTTCGTCAATCTTCCTTCATCCAATATTTCTACCTGTCCAAACCATTAAGCATTCCTTTATCTATCTTTGTAACCACATCTTCTTTTACACAACAGCGTTCTCTTATCTCACTATTTTTACTTTATCCAACCGAGTCACTCCTGCTAAATTTCTCAGACTACTTATCTCCGCAGCATTAATCCTATTTTCATGCTTCTTTTGCCAAACCCAACATTCACTACCATACATAAGTGTAGAAACCAATACACCTCTATGCACAGCCAGACGTGCCTTTTTTGACACTTTCTGGCTGTTCATAAAGCTATGCAGTGGCCCATTTATCTGTTTTCCTGCCAACACCCTTCGCTTAGTAAACTACTAGAACTGTATTGTTATTATTTGCTTGCGAAGAACAAGCAACAACGACATTACGTTTCGCGTGGTTAGGAGAAAATCATAACCTTTACGTCAGTGCTACGCTATACAGAGATAAAAGTAAACAAACTAGCGCTGCAACGTTGCCACGTTTTTCATTCTGATAGTATTAGATTTTTTATTAAAAACTGACTATTTTTTCTAATTATGTGCCATGAAGTATATTTAAGAAAATTGTATATCAATCAAATCAAATTTTCATGAGATATTTTATTTTTTTAATGTTATGTTACTGTTTTCAATGTTAGTAGTTGAAAATTGAGAACTGAATTCTACATGTTTTTTCAAAAATTTCTGCCAAACTCAATGTTACTTATGTAATAATAAAACATCCTTAACCATTAAAAACTTCCACAGACACAAATCCATCAAATGCGAAGCTACAAATTATTAATACCCAAAGTACAAGATGATTTATTTAACGTCGATTCAAAATGAAGACGGATCATCTAGATCTCCATCATTTTAAGACGGATACGAGAGGGTCGTGAGCCAAGAGTTGGTGCTATCTCGAACACGAAACATGCTATATTTCTTACTTCAAGTAAGAGTTACTCATCGAAGTCATTAAATAATTTTAACTCATTACTTAGTTCATGCATGTTAAATTTAAGTGATGAAAAGTCGATATACAGGGTGGCCAACCGAAAACGAAACAGAGTCATTTGCAGGAACCTCGTCAACATTTTAGAAAAACGCTCAGACCCGTCGTTTTTTGATTAAAGGGTGACACTTCCCGTATTTTTGACTCCACTACTTTTAGCCCCAAGCGAGAGTAAAAATTATTCCAAACTTTTTAAATGACATTGGGGGTCGAATAAGAGCTGACTGAGCTAGCTTGAACTCTCGACGAAGACCAAAAACGAAGTCCTCAGAACGGAAGCGGTCAATAGTTAGTTTTAGTGATAGCCGCGATGACGTCAGCTTTTCTATTGGTTTGCTTATGACTTTTTTTTATAATTGGTTGCCTATAGCACGCGTCTATCGGCTGTAATAATTTGGTATTTAAATCAAGGAATGGAAAATAACGTAATTTTTAACAATTAGTACCTGAAGAATATACATTAATGTCGAAGCACGCCTGCCTCGTGCTGACTGTTGTGTCGTCACTTATACCTTGTATGTCAATTAAAATGGTTACTTTAGTTTTCGTTCCAGTGAAACAAGTGAGCAAAAGTCCATTTTCCGTTAACGTTCTTAATGTACATGACGCCCTCAAACACCAAAATCCCCTGTATAAAGTTGATGCTGAGGTGGAAATGTGTGCACAAATGACGGTAGTTTTAAAATCATCAATATACAGTTTAAGGAGTAAAGGTAAAAGTGTGGCTCCGCAACCACCTATACCATCCCCAGGAAGAAAAACTATGCATATCGATGAAGACTACAAACTTGGAATTAAAAGAACAGTGCATTCGTTTTATTTTAAGACAGAAATACCAACCCTCGAGAAAATTTAAAGAGCCTTGAAAGAAGACCACAATATGTTACCAATATATCTCCTGAGGAATATTGATTTGTCTCGGCGAACTGCAAACGCGAGTTTGCAAGACCTACCCTACGCTGATAAGGGGCAACACCCCGAAACCGATCTATAGGTGGTCACTTCGAAGAAATAGATTAATGTTTCTCTGTTTAACTTAACAAGCATCTGCACGGGGCTCAAAAGAGATCATGCACGATTATCTATCAGATATAATTTAATGTTCGTTACGGCATATTGCCAGGAAAGTAGTTGTTTTCTGATAAATAGTTGACCCACCGTATACCTTTATGTATATTGTATAGGAATCCTTCGGTGAATGTAGCTGGTTTTTTAAAAATCATTACAATTACATTTTTATTAATTGACACATTTTTAATAATAATATTTTAATAATTGGTTCTTAATTAAACAAAAAAAATGTTAGTTAGTGGCAAACTCTGCAATTTAAACTTGTTGTGACACCCTGTATATAGGTAAATATAAAATATCATCATAATTATCGGTAAAAAAAATGAAAAATGTATATTTAGGTACAATTTAACGTATAAATTATAATATGGAACAGCATATATGACACGTTAAATGAAAATCCATCATAAATCACCTATTATCACCCTTACCTTTGCCATTGGTCGCGGCAATTTAACTGGAAAGCTATTTTTTTCAGTTATTTTTTTTTTGTTTTTAATTTTTGCACACGCACATTATGGCGTTAGTCCAATTCTCAGAAATAACAATATTTGGCAATTCGTTTCTTGCTATTTTCGTTGTAAATTTTAAGCCAAACGATAATAGTTTTATTGATTTAAATTAAAAGAAAATGTTCCATTTTAATTTTATAGTTTCTCAATGAGATTGTTCGAAGAGGATCTTTCGATTGAAAAATTCGAAATACTGATAACAAAATTGAAATCTTCAGCCCGTTTTCTCTGATGGTTTAAAAAAGATCCACCAAAGGCAGCACCGGAGGGGGGGGGGGTACATTTGAACGTTTTATATAAAAATGGAATTAATGTTGCACGAAAATTTAGAGATGAAATGTCATTCGAAAATGGGAAAATTGGGAAGCCAGCAATATACATACATGTATACATATAGTCACGCCTTTTTCCCGTAGGGGTAGGCAGAGACCACTTCCTTTTACTTGCTAAGGTTCTTACACACATCTTTTGCTTCCTCTACTTTCATCAGTGCTCTCTTACATGCTCTTCGGTTGTTGGTACTCTTGACAGCTGGCCTTTCTTCAAGACAATGTTGATCTGATCGAGATCGATGTTCACCGAGGTCGACCTCTACCGACTTCCGTCCATTCACACTCGCCTTATAAATTTGTTTCGTCAATCTTCCTTCATCGATCGTTTCTACGTGTCCAAACCATATAAGCATTCCTTTATCTATCTTTGTAACCACAACGTTCTCTATCCCACTATTCTTTACTTTATCCAACCGAGTCACTCCTGCTATAATTCTCAGACTACCCATCTCCGCAGCATTAATCCTATTTTTATGCTTCTTCTGCCAAACCCAACATTCACTAGCATACTGATAAGTGTAGGAACCAACACTGCTCTATCGGAATGAATTATGGTAAATGTTTATAGGATAAGCAGCAATGCATAAAATTGCTTAATCCAGTTCCACAGACATGCCGCATTTTTCCTTCTTGAAATTGGACAGTTTTCTTATCACAGGCTATTCCTCGTACTCTTTGTTACGCTTGTCACGTGCCTATTTTCTCCCATCTACGGTTCATAATAATTGTGCCTTACTCGTAAGTAGTGTTGCATAACTTTCGATAGTTGGTTTGCAATTTCTGTGTGGATGGGACTGAATATCCACACGGACGAGGACGAGGCACGGATTTGAGAAGATTGTGGGTTGACGTTTATTCCGCGCCATTTTTCTTGATTTCCGGGATAGGAGCGGGAGTCGTGTTTTGAGAGTCTTGGAGGCCAGGTGTCGGTGAACGTTGTTGGGGACGGTGTGAAATTAGCACGTGTGCAGAACCTCTATGGGATTTCTTTCATATCTGGCTGTATTTGGGCCATCTTAATTGGATTTTTAACTTGACCATTTTGTCTTGCCATTGTTGTGGATATTGTTGGAGTTGGTGTCAAGTTAAAATAACCGTTATCGGGATCTATTTGAGGGAAGCCATTGTTAACCAGTGCCACCCCCATAATCTAACCAGCCCCCGGAGTAGGCCACAGGAGTACATGTGAATTCGCATACCCAAAGGTTATCAGTGATTTATTTTTAAATATATAACGCTGTGTCTCATTTCGGCACCACGAGTAAGTCTTGCTTCAGTTTATAAATATAGTGCTTTGTGAATTCGTATACCCAAAGGTTATAAGTGATTTATTTTTAAATATATGAAGCAGTGACTCATGCTGACACCACTATTATGTCCTGTTTAGTTCATTAGTATAGTACTTTGTTGGAAACTATTTATTGCATTAGATAATATGCCAAAACTAAACTTGGATTAAAATAACCTTCTCAATAATTCTTTATGTCCAAGTAAAAACATATTTTCTTCCTACTTATTTGTAAATATCCTACAATCTTGATATTTTAAAGGACAACCATTGTAAAGATATTTTTAAATGAACTCGATTGTTTTGGCAGTGAAAATCTTTATGTAATGAGTTAACTTATATATATGTTTTACCTTTTGTTCTTTGCCTTTATGTAAATGTTTGAATTAGTGTTATTAATGAGTTAATTTATATATGTCTTACCTTTTGTTGTAACTTGGTAAAGTCTGTTACTCTTACTTCTGTTCTGGTTATTTTATAAAGCTGTAAATTTTACATTTTTGGTTTGTTCTAGCAAGAAAATTTTACCATAGCTGTTAACTTTGACTATATTTGTTATGATGTTGCTATTGAACTGTGTACCTTAATTATCTATTGAGTGAGTAAAGTATCCAACATATTTTTGCTATAATTTTATTTATTTGGTTCACCATAATCATAGTTGTTTATCTTGTAGCCCTGCTAGTGCCTATAAGATCTAGGGGTTTCCGGCTTATACCGTCAAGCCGGTGGCGCAGCTCACTTTTATATTTTTTTCTTCTACCCTCTACGGCTGAGCTCGGGCATAATTTGCCAATAGAGAAACCGCTAGCAGAGTACTCGTTAGAGAACGAAAAAGACGTGGCACGCTACAATGTATTATTTTATAACTACTGGTCCTGTTGATAATACTTCAAACTTAAATGATATCTTATCTGATGATAATGAACGTCTTCCTAATTTTGGAAACTCAAAAGCACTGCAGAGAGGAAGACAATACGTTGTTTAAGTGATTTTGTTATAAACATGAAAAATAAGGCGAATGATAAGCAATATTTACTTTAGAGCAGATGTAAAATCTTCTTTTAAAGCAACTCATAAAATAAGCATAGCTCTTGATAATAATAGTAGCAAAATTATTAATGCTCAGTATTAGTTTCCAGCATATGCAATGCATTCTTCAATTCTTTACTTAATAAAAAAGGAAACATTAAGAAAAATATTTAGATAAAATATTAAATCATTCTAGGAGTATTACATGGAGTAGGTAAACCTCGGCAAAGCAGTTAAACCATCATTTTAAATCCCGGACAAGGAGGTCTTGAACTTTAGCAAATTTCAATTTTGCTTCAGGTACATTATCTTCCGTTAATTCCATTTTTCTTAAGTACGTTTAACGTAAACATATGTACCCCTTCACTGGTGCTGCTTCTGGTGGATCTTTTTTAAATCATTAAAGGAAACAGGCTAATTAGACTACCTACTGCTCCAGTTATATCTCATCTAAAGAATTTTTCGACTGCCCAACGACTCGGGAGTGCATTTTTCACAGATATTTAGGGTGCCTTCTTTGGTTAGGAGACAAAAAGATCTCTTAAATCTTCCGCTGCGATGTTTCATTAAAACAAATCCTTTGCAATTGAAACTCTATTCGTACCTTTGGTCAGCAAAGATCTGATCCGTAGGCTGCTGACCTTTGCCAAGCAAGCACTTTTCCATGCAGACAGTTTATCCTCCAGAGTAGGAGCACAAAAGGCCTCCAAGCCGTAACCCCAACCGGCACGGAGTGCGGAATAAATGAATGAGAGTACTTGTCTGTAAATTTTGGCTCATCTGCGTTAACAATTTAACATACATTTAGACATCCACGGTACTTTCATGTTCATAGGAATGCCGTATATGAAAATAGAATCAACATCCTTTCCTGTATCACTATTAATTCCATTTTAAATTAAAATCAAGGTTGTGCATAAACAATATTTACAAAAGAGACATTTTATTAGCGACATAATGCAACTAAAGTCTCGTGCCGCTCGGTTAGAGAGTATAACCACAGTAAATAGACAACAACGAAAATTTTATAATAATGCCGTCTAGCTTATCGTTTAGTCGTGCGATCCTAATCGTAACTGTCGCGTTTAAAATACGACATAGACATCCACAGAAAGTGTGGATAATTTATTCAGATATTATATTATTGTAAATACTTATCGTACGTAGATCGTGAAAGAATAACGGTTCGTGTTTTAATTGGACACCTATTAAGCCTTTTACGGACGCAATTTAACACTCTGTTTAACTGTCACATATTCTCATGTATTTAAAATTCTCCCATCAACCTAATACTTGTAAATATTAATGAAAAATAATTTATATTCTCCAAATTTTCATTTTTCGTTTGCTGTAATAATTCTATCTAAAGGCCAGTTTACCAAAAACGCGAACCACGATCGTGCGTGTTTAGAATGTCCCGTGTAAAGCCGCCTTAATAATGTTATAGCGTATGACAGAAACGGATATCCCAGCAGACAAAAAGGAGAAGGATAAAGCAAGAAATATCACCGGGAAGTGATGTTTTATAATCTAGAAACTCTGGCTATAAATAGGTAGGTATAAGCTATTTCAGATATTAGTACAAGTACTGTGTTGTAACTGCCTCTGACGTAATAGTTATTTATTATACAAGGAAAAAATATTTCTCGAGCTAAAATATAATATTTTTCCCGGTGTATAATACAGTATTTTTTTCTGTGGCGGGAAAAACGACGATTTAATATTAAAAAAATATATTAAAGTAAGAAATTTAAAGTTTTAAACTGGTAGACTGTTGTATGTATAGCGACAACTAGACCTGCTTTGCTAAGGAAGCCTTTAAACTAATCAAATATCTGTCAATTTAATTCTGTGATTTAATTTAAAAATTGCAAACTTAGTGGTTGTTTAGTAGTTATTTTGAATAATAAAAAGTTAAATAATGTCTGATTTTGAGTTTTCTCTGACTCCATCGGAGTTGGTAGAAGCAGCGTAAGTAGCGTCACAAACATTATTGCCAGCTAAATCGCCGAAAATTTACGAAACCGCGAATTCAAGATTTATGGAATGGAAGAAGAAAAATACGTGCAGTTCTTTCTTGGAGACGGTGTTATCGGTTTATTTTAGTGTTGCCCAAATGTAAGAACTAGACGAGACTTTGCGATCCCAGTCTCGGTCTTGGTCTTGGTCTTGCAGCAAGAGTCTCGCAAGTCTCGCAATTACCTATTAGCCTATTGCTATTTATTAAACGTTACTTTAAATCTTAGAACAACGTAAAAGAGTAGGTACATTTTGAGCTGGAATTAATATAGCCGTATTAAAGACCAACCAAAATAATAAATGTCATTTTTCCCGTCACAGAAAAAAAAATATATCCAAATAAGAAATTGACATTTCAGTAGATACAAGGACGAAGGAAATGCATCTCAATTAGGAAAAACCTCGATCTAATTTCAGCTTTTTATAGTTAAAATAAACAGTAAAAATGATTTGAAATATACAGTAATAATTGGCTCGGAGTATTTAAGAAAATGGGAAAATGAAGTATTTACGAGAGAATACTGAACGACGAACTGCATTTTTAATTAAATACACTAAGAAAAACAAACAAAAAGCGACGCATTTCTGCCTCTGCGACAAAATTATAAGTAAAAACAAACAATACGAAGAGCAGAACAAAAAAAATTGTCACAGGTTTTCTCCAGGAAAAACGTAAAAATAAATAAACGCTATCGCTAGATGAAAGTTGATAGCTTGATAGCCGGAAAAGAGATTAATCAATAAATTATTACTTATAACCTTCTTATAGCTTTGGAATAATTTTTAAAAATTTTATTTAAAAAATTATTTTAAAAATAAAATAACATTTTTGACAGTTTAGTAGTTTATTTTGCTTTGATGTTTGGTGCCTTAATAAATTCTGGCATCAGCACGTGACAGCTGTCAAGCCAGGGAAATTATCACTTGTTAATTTTGTGACCGAATTTTTTTTCGGAAAAGCCAGGTTGTCGTCATATCAACCTTTCAAAATCAAGGCATCTGATTGGCTTAAAACAACAGGTATGAAATTTTCAGTAAAATTACTCATTCGAGAGAGTTTTATATGAAAATATGTTTTTTTATTTCGTACAATCAGCATTTAATTTTGAAATGTCCAGCAACTCTTTGCACAAAGTCTTTTTTGGAATACGAATGCTTTATTAGAGCTTTAAAAACGTGCACAATTGGTTAGGCTTAAATTTATAATCGAGATGCTGATCGAGAGATTCCTTAAAAAGAAGAGCCACTCACCTTTGTCTTCGTCGTTGCCTTTTGGTTGTTTTTAAGCAAGTGAGATGCTATCTTAATAGCACAAACTAAATTACTTAAAGTCATGGACATGGTTGAATAAATATTTAAATTTGCTTTTAATGAGGTATGGCGTGACATCATAAATAAAAAGAAAATCTGAAGGAATGCGCGTTTACAAATAAAAATCGACTGGTATAAGGATATTTCTTTTAAGTTGACGATTAACAAAATAACAAATTCATTCCTTTTATTTATACCATACTGTATACCAACGAGTTTATTCGGCACGTATATTCGATAATAAATCGAGACAATTTTTTACTGCAGACATCATTAGTGCACCGTGTATCGTCAGCGTGTTTCACCACGTGCTTTGATATTTCAAATACCACAAACCGATCAAAAAAATTTAAAAAAAAAAATGACAGCAAGCAATTTATCTGGATTAAAAAAAAATGGTTACTTCGACAGCGGGCCGGCTTTTTCCTAGTTTTCATCAGACTGCTGCCCACCAACAAAAGTACGTTCTTACATAGTGGCGATTGGTTTTGGGGTTTAACGGCCGTCGTAAGTTAGTTCTGGCTCCACTTAAGAAACTCTCGGACGGTAGTGTCAGTGAAACATGTAGTGACTTGGTCGATGACCCCTCGATGATCATCTGTAAGTACAACTTTGTTCCCTATGGGTAGGCCAGCCCTCCCCTTCCATCGATGGTCATCGTTGACCCACGCTAAGGTGTTACACCTTGACGTGGTGCGGGGGCTCGTTAATCAAGTAACACACGAAGAAAACATCATACATATGGTCCGACAAACCCTAACCACCTTTTTGTTCCAGCACTACTCCAAGCCTAACCTAACCCTACCCTACACCAATTCGGAATAAGTTTAACTTCTTCTTCTTCAAGTGCCACATCAGGTCCCCCTGACGTTGGTAATTACTTGGGCAAGTCTTCCTCGACTCTGCGCCAATCAGAATAGTTCCTCTGCGCTGCGTATTCCGGTCCATTCACGGATGTTCCTCAGCCAGGAAGCCTGCTTTCTTCCTACTTCTCTACGTTCTTTCACTTTTCCCATCATGATTAGTTGTAGGATCGCTCTCCTCTGAAGACGTGTCCAAGATATGAGATTTTCCTGCACTTAACTGTATTTAGTAGCATACGTGTTGCGTCGGCCCTGTTTAGTACCATTTCGTTGGTCTGCGTAGCTGTCCGGGGTATTCTCAGCATTCGCCGGTGTAACCACATCTCGAACGCTTCTAAGCGATTAACTGTAGAAGCTTTAATTGTCCAGATCTCTGACCCCGTACATCAACACTGACCATATAGAGAATTTTACCATTCTCTGCCGTTATTTTAGGTTCAGATTATCATTGCAGAATGGTGCTTTCATTTTTTGGACTGTTGTTTGGGCTGTCTCTATTCCACACCTTATTTCTCTACCTGGATTTAGATGTTCGGTGATATAACATCAAAGGTACTTAAACTGGGTTACTCTGTCTATTTTTTTCGTATCAATTTATGTTAAGCCCCATTTCTTGTTCTTCCGCGTTTACGCATTTTAGTAGATGTTGCAGGTCTTCTAGTTTGTCACTTAGGATGACAGTGTCGTCGGCATATCGTATTGTATCTATATATTCTTCATTGGTTTGTACTCCTATTTCTTGTTCTTAAGTAGCTTGTTTCAAGATTTTGTCTGAATATATGTTAAAAAGGAGTGGTGACAGTGTGCAGCCCAGTCTGACGGCTTCTAGAATTTGGTTTTCTTTTGTAAGCTTTCCGTTTAGTCGTACTGCTGCTTTCTGTCTCCAGTATAAATTTTCAAAAATTCTTACGTCCCTGATGCCCACCTCCATGTTCTTTAAGATGTCTATAGGCTTTCTGTGTTGTACTCTGTCGAAGGCATTCTCGTAATCAACGAAACACACAAAAACGTCCTTGCGTTGGTAACGACATTTTTGTAGTAGTATGTTCAGAGCAAACAGTGCCTCCAAGTTTAACACTCGAGCATTTTTTTTTTTATGTTCTGGTTCCCACGAAAAGGGATATCCTGTAATGTTCAGAGAACATCGTGGGAACCAAGGGAAAGAAGGTAGGAGTTGGTGTTCTTCTTAAATTTCTGGAGGTTGTATGCCTCGGGGAACACCTCCCTAGGCAATGAGTTCCAAAGCCTCGCAATTCGTTGGATGAATGAGTCTTTGGAAAGTGATGTTCTGCAGGTCTCCAAAGTGACCACGAAGGGGTGTGAAGACTGAACTTGACGGGTTAATCTCGAAGAGACTGCCAACGGAGGAACGATTGTTGATATTTCAGAAGAGCATCGCCCATGAAAATATCTATAAAATAGAGACAAATCGCCAACTTTTCTACGGTGTTCCAGACAAGTGAGCGAGTTTGTAAGCGAGGCATCACCGACGAGACGAATTGCCCTTTTTTGGACAGAATCCAGCAGCTTCAGGATATGTTTAGGTGCTGCACTCCAAATATGGGAACAGTACTCCAGTACAGGTCGGATCTGTGCCTTATAGATCAACAGCAGCTGACTGGAGGTGAAATAGCTCTTGGCACGAAACAAAAAACCAAGTTTTTAGAATGCACTTTTGGCAATGGACCTCACGTGATTTTCTCAGGAAAGGTTATTGCTGATAGTAATACCAAGCATCGATATGGATGACTTCAGTGGTATGGTTACTCCTGACAAAGTTATGTTAGGCACAGTGAGATCGGCTTTTCTAGAGAAAAGACATGCTTGTGTTTTGTTTGCATTGAATTCTACCAAGTTATTGGATCCCCATTCGAGAATTGTTGCTAAGTCCATATTTATATTGTTAACATTTCTTCCTCGTTCATTTCTGGTTTCACGGGCTGATATAGGGGCCCTGGAAGAGAAAGCGGTATGGAGGGTACTATCATCGGCAAAGCTGTGTACGGGTTGCTTTCAACAGGTCGTTGATGTGAAGTAAAAATAGTGTTGGTGCTAGAATGGATCCTTGCGGAACACCAGCATTTATGAGTAGAGTGTCAGATGAAACTCCATCGACCACTAAATGGAGAGACCTATTTGAGAGAAAACTAGCAAGCAGAGAACACAGCTGAGGGGGCAAGCCATAAGATGGAAGCATAAATAAACTCGCACAGCAAGACAGCGTACAGTTAAAATCCAAGTGAAGTAACCTCCAGATATCCACCGCGCCATCAGTGGTAATGTGTTGTGCGTTAAATGGATCAACACTGATGTCTGCGCAGAGCCAACAGTTGGGGATCGCTTTCAGAGACCTTCCGACTAATCCTTATGACGCGCTGTCGATAAAAAAAAAAACTAGCGACGGCCGGTAAACCCAAAAAACCATTCACCACTAAACAATGGTCGCGAAAGCCTTTCACAATTTGTGTTACATTCTTACATATTTTAACAAAGACGGGGAGTACCGTTAAGTTTATAGGGTGGGTAATTGTGCCAACGAAAAAAGTAATGAGGCGATAAGAATGTGTAATTAAATAAAATAAATAACACAGCAGAGACGCGAACGTATCACAGAAAACATAACTGAATTAGCCATTGTTAATATCCAGTGTAAATATTAATTCGAAATCGCTAATCACCAATGCATACACGACTACAAAAATTAAAAATTGTCACATTACAACGACCAATACATACGATAAATTATTCTTTCTTAATTTTAAATGTAAAAAGATTCTTCATTTGGAATTGATCTCCGTAGAAGTGTTTAAAATTTACAGGATTGATTATCAAAATAAAATTTGTTTCTAAATCAAAGAGAGGCATTTTTTCATCCAGCGCTCACGCGTCTTATCGCTCCAGAAACGAAATAAGATGATTCGTGAAAATTTAAATTATTATCAAATATTGAAAGTCGTATGCTTTTTTATTTTTTAAAAAACGGGAATTTTTCATCAATTCGAAATTTAAAATATGCAAAACTCTTTTTCACATACAAAGCGGGATAATGCAACCCTCTACAGACATCGCTGACCATTATTTGGCGTCAAATGACGATGCACCAACAGCTCGGAGGCGGTTCAGTCTTGAATTCCCGGAGTCGAATTCCTCCTGAAATTGCACCAAGAAGACACTAGACCACGGCCACCGACGCCATCTCGGCGCCGAGCGTCGTCATTTGATGTTATCACGACATTCTCCCAACTAATATATACCGGGTGAACCATATATCTAAAGGATGATCGCGGAAATCGCGTCCATATTTTCGACGTTTTAATTTTTTTTTACATCCTTTATTCAGCAATCTATCCGAAGACAATAAGCTTTTGATTTGACAGTATTGGCATGTGTAGGGGGGTTCCAGTGAGACACCTACGTATTTCTTAACATAGCGTTAGTTGTATATACAATAATAGTAAAATAATTAACTGGTTATTTTAAAATATTTGCATTATTCTATAAATCTATCCTTTAATTCCGATATTGTGTATCTTTTAAGACGTTTTACATTTACGTTCTGTTCAAACAACTCACTGGCTAGCACATTAGGGTGAATTGATATTATTTTACGATAGTTGTCACTAATTTCGGCAATTACTTCTTTTACTGGTGATATTGGAACATATTGTTGCATGGTTTTATTGGAGATGTAGTAGGGGGCGTCTACCATGATGCGAATAACTTTGTTTTGGAATCTCTGAACAATACTGATATTGGAGTTACTTGCAGTACCCCAGAGTTGGATTCCATACGTCCATATGGGCTTTAGTATAGACCTGTAAAGTAGTACCTTAATTTCTAAAGACAGCTGTGATTTCCGGCCGATTATCCAATACATTTGTCTGAGTTTGAGACGTTTTAATGAATTAAAAATTTTAGTAATAAAAAAAAATTATTAATTATTATGCTAAAAGGAAAATTGCCTTTTCAGTTGCTGGTAACGTGGCATAATTTATAGAAGCCAATACTGTGCTTGTGGATCTCATATCACGTACATGTATAAAACATGTCGGGGCGACATTCGAACCACTGCCACCCCGCTAGTTAGGACGTGAAATTACAATCCGGTGTAACGAAATGAACGGTGTCAAAATATCGAATTCTGAACAAATTGCCATTTTTTTGTCACTCGTTATTTCGTTTCGAAAATTGCCATTATTCATGTTTACCTGAAGAGGTAATTTTTTATTTTACCCAAAAAATGTAACTGATTCTTAAGGATAGTAATTTTGTTTAGTTGAAAATACTAATATCAAGTAAAGATTATTAATTATTATTAGCCAAGTTTTAACATTAACAAATAAATATTAAGGCAATGTCACAATAATTATACAGGGTAAAGTGACCTGGTTGTTTACTGCCAGTTGTCTCAGGGATTGTTTACAGTCCCAAGTCAGCTTAGACTTACCATGCGTATAACTTCAAAGCACTTAATGCTGCTTCGCTAGCTAATAAAATAAACCTTTCGATGCACTCCTGGGCACATATCTCTATGGCATGTAATTTTTTTTTTTTTTTATGTTCTGGTTCCCACGAAAAGGGATATCCTGTAATGTTCAGAGAACATCGTGGGAACCAAGGGAAAGAAGGTAGGAGTTGGTGTTCTTCTTAAATTTCTGGAGGTTGTATGCCTCGGGGAACACCTCCCTAGGCAATGAGTTCCAAAGCCTCGCAATTCGTTGGATGAATGAGTCTTTGGAAAGTGATGTTCTGCAGGTCTCCAAAGTGACCACGAAGGGGTGTGAAGACTGAACTTGACGGGTTAATCTCGAAGAGACTGCCAACGGAGGAACGATTGTTGATATTTCAGAAGAGCATCGCCCATGAAAATATCTATAAAATAGAGACAAATCGCCAACTTTTCTACGGTGTTCCAGACAAGTGAGCGAGTTTGTAAGCGAGGCATCACCGACGAGACGAATTGCCCTTTTTTGGAAAGAATCCAGTAGCTTCAGGATATGTTTAGGTGCTGCACTCCAAATATGGGAACAGTACTCCAGTACAGGTCGGATCTGTGCCTTATAGATCAACAGCAGCTGACTGGAGGTGAAATAGCTCTTGGCACGAAACAAAAAACCAAGTTTTTAGAATGCACTTTTGGCAATGGACCTCACGTGATTTTCTCAGGAAAGGTTATTGCTGATAGTAATACCAAGCATCGATATGGATGACTTCAGTGGTATGGTTACTCCTGACAAAGTTATGTTAGGCACAGTGAGATCGGCTTTTCTAGAGAAAAGACATGCTTGTGTTTTGTTTGCATTAAATTCTACCAAGTTATTGGATCCCCATTCGAGAATTGTTGCTAAGTCCATATTCTGCTTGAAAGGTGTTTGGCGTGTTACTAAGGGGTATCAAGAGCCTAAAATTCAGCTCTGTGACGCCCACTTCAGCCATCTTGGATTCATCAGTGTAACAAACTAATGCATCCCTTTCTATGTGCAAATTTGGAGGTTGTTTATAACCACTTGACTTGCGCCAAAATTTGTTGCATTTTGGGCCACCTTATCAATAAAACGTAGATGACCATGAGCTTAATGATCGTTTTGGTATGACCAGTAGATAATTTTTGGTTTCAGACCCCATGTCTTGCCAAAGACTCTGCGGCATTTCCAACTTGTCGTTATAGCTCTGGAAAGAATTCAGTTAAGTTGGCTGTCCATGTCAGTTTTTGGTCGATTATTACGCCCAAATATTTAACTTCTTTGGAAAATGGGAACTGGATTTAATTCAGAGTAGGGGCTTTAAATTCGTAGCTTATTTATCAGGTTCTCGACAACCAGTGACCACAGTTCCCCTTGGGAACAACCTTTTTCTACTGTCATCCTGACTGTGTCTCTCCCAAGAGTCGCCACAATAATTCTGCTTTTTAGCATTGATTTTATCCACCTAATCATGAGGCGTTTATATTCCCCTTTCCTCGAGTGATCTAGGTATGGAGGCATACGAGGTGTTATTAAAAGCACCCTCTATGTCGATGAATGCGCAGACGATAATTATGGTACTAGCTGTGAAGATGATTAGAAAAGGCGTTAGCCGAGTCTGAGAACAGTAGGTAGGAATTGCCTAACCGAGTGATATTATTTAATCTTTTAAAAGAATGTACGGTAGGACACTAAAACTATTAAAGTTTGAGATCACTACCAAATTAATGGAAGATGTAAACGTGGGCTTATTGCAATATAGAAATTCAAAAAACTCCTCGGAGATCGTTTACCCCTCTCTGCCTGAAAGTGCCTGTTCTTGATGCGCGTCTCTATCGACATTTAATTGAAAACATTTTCAAATTAATTCACCTGCTGTTTCTCCAACCGTTCTCTTCGTGTTATTGACATTCTCGATTATTTCGCCTACACGAAATATTTTAAATAATTAGTTAGCTATTTAAACTTTTCAAGTTTCCAGCAATAACCGATTCCAAGAGATCTTTTAAAGGTACATCGTAATATTTGCTTTTACTATCACAATGCTTTTACGTACAATTTTTTAGTCATATAATACCGAAAAAAAATAAACAATTTTAAGACTAAAACGGTTTCACTATTTAAAGCCGCATTTTCGGCGTCCACTCTCCACTTACAACAGAAGCGCACATCAACTAACAAATTAAACCAATTGGTTACCAACATTATTACACCTAACCGCTAAAATTTAGACGAGTACTAATCCCACCTCGTCGAATTTAGCCACGTTTTTTTTTACTGAAAATAGTCGCAAAAAGGGAAAAGTTGCACGTCATAGTTCTCTGGAAAAACTAATTTTGGAAGCTTGTTCCATTCATAGCAGCCCTGTAAAAGAAGGATTCTTGATGGAGATTGGTTCTTGTAGTGTCAATCTTGAGAGTAAATGGGTGAGACTGATCAGCGTGCCGAGTTCTTCGGCCGAATGTGGCCAGCGGTGGTATAAGAGTTTTTATATCTCTAGAGCATCTGCCATGGAAATATCTGTAGAGTAATGTCTGGTCTGCAACTCTTCTTCTATGTTCTAGAGGGCGAAGAGTATCTGTGAGAGTTGAGCTGTTTATCAACTAAATGGCCCTTTTCTGAATGGAATCTAGAAGACGAAGAGAATGCCTTGGTGCTGAACCCCAAATGTGCGAGCAATACTCCAGTAGAGGTCGGATGTGAGCCTTGTACGTCGTCAACAGTTGATCAGGAGTAAAAAACTTTTTAGCTCTCCACCGAAAACCCAGTGTCTCTGGCTTGCTGACTTAGCGTTGTTAGCAACATGGTTATGCCAAGACATATTATTAGACACCGTGACTCCCAAAATCGAGATGGAGGGTATTTCCGGACATTGTGATGGGATGATTTGAAGAATTCACTTTCTTGGAAAACGTGGCGCTTTGTGTTTTCTGAGCGTTGAACTGAACAACATTGTTGGTTCCCCACTCGACGTAGGGTGTCTTTCAATAGTAATTTTTTTCTACAAACGTCACGTGTTTATAATTCCTAAAGAAATAAATATATGTAGACTGGTGGCATTAAGTCATACTGCGTTTGCAACAGTAGGTTTTAAGCAACCAAGGATTTAAATGAGTATCTACCACATATTCTCCCCTATTTCCGACCTTACATTTTGTTATAATTTTAATTCATTTTTTTTTGGAAATATTCCCACATTTTTAAAACGACAAGTAATCAATAACATTTCTGCCGCGTGAGTGGGTTGTTATTAAAATTTAATTCATCAAAGTGAAATACTCCATTTCTAATTTCGCGTATTTTCCACATTGCTTTTGAGCGACAAGTTGTGGAGGGAAAGTTATTTAATTCCATAGTAGTTGGTTTCTGCGAGGGGTCGTTTAGCTGCGCCGACGACGTTCGAATTTAACGTGTGGGATAAAAGCAATATATTATGCGTCAATCCAAAAGCAAATTTTGTCGCAGAGAAACTGTTCTGACAATCTTCTGGCAAATAAATCATGGCCTCCTTAGGAAAAATTAGGACCTAACTTTAAGAAGTGTGATATTTCGATGATACTCCAATCTTTTTTGCACTCGCGAGACATCACTAGACTGGAAATTTTACACTCTTTCCAAAAATCGAAAAATCCAATATGGCGGTTATAAAGAAAAGGTGTGAAAAGGTGTTGAGGTGGATTGCGGAATAACAAAAAGGGATTGAGAAATGTCATACACGATATCGTATTGGTCTTGAAAAATTGTCGCAATAATGTCACATTTTGAGTGCTGTCAAATTAACCGCTTTGGATTTACTGGCGAAAAACGAAATCCGCTATTTTCGGTTATTTGTCGATATTTCCAATCGTGAATCTGTGCCGGTTATCAAATCCACTAAGCTTCCTCTGAAATTTTCCCCATTAAACCTTTCTTCTTCTTCATGTGCCATGTCCGATCGCCCGGACGTTAGCGATTTTTTTTTATGAAAATAGTCGCAAAAAGGGTAGACCTATCGTGTGGGCCGCGGACGGCCAGCACTGCGACTATTAGAAGGGGAATGGATTATAGAAAGAAAATGGTTGTGGACACGCTTTTTAAAAAGTTGCAGGTCATAGTTCTCTGAAAAAACTGATTTTGGAAGCTTATTCCATTCCGTAGCAGCCCTGTAAAAGAAGAATTTTTGATGAAGATTGGTCCTTGTAGTGTCAATCTTGAGAATAAATGTGTGAGACTGATCAGCGTGCCGAGTTCTTCGGCCGAATGTGGCCAATGGTGGTACAAGAGTTTTTATTTCTCTGGAGCATCTGCCATGGAAATATCTGTAGAGCAATGACTGGTCTACAACTCTTCTTCTATGTTCTAGAGGGTGAAGGGTATCTGTGAGAGTTGAGCTGTTTTTCAAGCGAATGGCTCTTTTCTGAATGGAATCTAGAAGACGAAGAGAAGAGATTACTGCAGAGAGTGCGTATCCTTCTTCTGCAACCCTAAACAAATCAACAGCGTTAAGGATTCCTGTCAACTCCCCGATGTTTCTCAGCCAGGAGATTTGCCTTCTTCCGATACCCCGTCTGCCTTATATTTTTCCTTTTATAATCAAATGGAGGAGACGATACTTTTCTCCGCGTAAGATGTGGCCCAGGTAAGCAATCTTGCGACATTTTACTGCGACCATTATTTGTCCCTCCACCCTGGCTCGTCTTAACACTTCACCATTGGACATCAGATTAGTCCACGGAACCCGCAGCATTCTACGATGAATCCACATTTCAAATGCTTCTATCCGATTTATTGAGCTAACCTTTAAGGTCCCCCGTACATAAGAACTGACCAAATAAAACACTTCACCATACGCTGGCGTAATAATTTAAGGTTAAGGTTATCGTCACAAAAAAGTGTTTTCATTCGTTGGAAACTGTAGGTATAATAGAAGCCGAGATCCCTGTATAGAGAAGCTGGTCTGGGACATACTGTATATGCAATTAATCATTAATACACAACTTACCTCGTATTAATAGCCATCAGTGCATAATATTATACGAATGTATCTTATGTATTCTATTTCTTTTAAAATTAAAAGAGGATCTTATCGGTGGTACGTTATACATTTTCACAAAAAACAATACAAAACGTCGAAAATGGACGATTAGGCGAAAATGAATTAAAGGCGAGAGAACAACAATGTGGGCTACACAGATGCTAATAGGTACTAATAATAATAACAAGGAAAAAATCATCAAGCCATGCAGTATCGTAATTGATAGCGTCGTTCGACATATTCTCACGTGATTTCTTTTTGCTAAAGAAACATTCATAAATAACTCAACGGATCATCAATATGCCATCGTGGAGAATTAACAGATAAGGAAAATCAATTTGCAAAGCATACAAATCAGTCAATGTTGGCTTACACGGTCACGAAGTGATATTCATAAGTTCATTTCTTCTGCCCACTCTTTTGTACGTAACAGGATTGGGCGGAGAGTGCAGACACTACCGAGACACATTTTAACAAATATAATACGACGGCTTTAGTGTGGTGCACAAATAAAACCCCAAGTGCTCAAGATAAATGTAATAGTAGACTCTAATTAGAGCCAGAACGGAAAAATTCAGATTAGCAACAATCGAACTCTTTATTATGGAAAAAATAAATATTTAGACGCGAAAATCACGGGTTTACTTGTGCGAGCGTCGACAGCGGCAACGTTGCATTGAAAGAGGGGCCCGCGCGTGGTGTTTGGGGGGCACTGGGACATCTGGGGGCTCAGTGGGGGGATCGCCGTTCGTGGATCGGGTGCAGTCACCGCCTCCAAGGCCAAGGCTGCGTTTGTGCGGTGCCGTGTGCCACCAAACTAAAGGTGGGAGCCGACACAAAAACGGAACGGTTACGATTCATTTGGATTTTATATCCCTGCGCTCCCACCAAAAATTAAACGACTCCCCGAATTTTAAGGTTAGAGAGGATGAGGTAATGTAACAATTCTTTATGTCGTACATTCACACATACACCATAATTTCAACGAGCGATTTTCTTAGCATCACAATTCGCTGACCGGCACTACAATCGCGTCTCTTGTAAGAGAGTAACTTTCAAGAATATAGTGACGCAGCGAAAATTTTGCCACATCACTTTTAATTCCGACAACAAACGAGCGAGTATGTAAGCAATTTTATAGAAAAAATTGCCACGACACTCTTTATATTCACGGCAAAAAGTATTATTGACTTTGTAAATTAAATTACAATGCCCAAAAAAATGTGAATAATAAATTGAATTGAAAACGGACGACGATTTAATGAAGTCTACATTGAAATTACTTTTCATTGGCATAACTGTGGGAGAAAGTTTTTTTAAATGTGATGTCCGGAACGGAGAAAAAATAATTTTAATATTTGTTAATTTTTATTCTTGATGACGTCTTCCGGTTGGAGGAAAGTCCTGTATATTTGTAGCTACACGGTAAATTTATCTGACAGTTGTAAAATAAATAAATGACGTAAGCCTGCTATTTGAATAGACAAGCCATCATTCGAATAATAATAATTTCTGGAGAGAGCTCATAATTGCAATAATTATATAGATGAAATAGACATTGAAAGGTTTACACTAAAATTAATAAATTTTTATAACCAAATTAAAAAAAAAATTCTGAAACTAAAAAAGGACGAAAATTATTCGACATCAAACAAACATGCTTATGATGATTATGACAGGGAGAAAACGAGAGTCGCTACATCTACCACACTTCTCTAGTATAGCGAAATCTTTTGCCACTATAAAAAGTATTCTAACATACCAAAACTGTTTGCCAAGTATGAAAAAAAAATATTGAAAGGAATAAAAACAAAAGGATCTACTGCAATTTTGCAGACTTGAAAAAGTCCTATGACAGAGTGGTGAGAAATAAATTGTGGTCGACATTGTCGTCTATGTAAGGGGGGGGGGGTAAGCGGTAGTTTGATAAGAGCACTGAAATCACTTTACGAGAATTCAACTGCTTGTGTCGGAATAAACGGAACTTACGAAAAAGGTATGAGACAGTGATGCGTGGCTTCGCCATCGCTGTTTAACTTATACATAGACAATTGTTTAAAAGAGAGTGGTTCAAAGTTTATGAGAGACGAAAAGTATAACTGTGACATTGAGCAAAGGATGTTGTCAGTGAAACAAATGAATGGGACCTGCATAACTTTACAAGCAGCCAGGACGTGTTACCTCGTGAGTTTTAGTGACCTACCGCCTAAAATATCAATAAAATTATTAAATAAGTTAAGGAGGAATTGGGCAAGTTAAATATTCATATTTTGTGCTAATGTTTCTCCAGTTACCAGGTAACTTTTGATTTTAAAATAATTTTGAAAATTACTACAAATATTTTGTTTTTGCAAAGATATAATTAAAAAATTTAAACATGAGTTTAATGATTATTTAACTTAAAAACAACTTTGAAATTACTTGATTGTATTCAGGCAAACTATTCTATTAGCCGATGGGAAAGACCACTAAATTTTTGAAACAGCATAGTCGTAACCTTCATATTTAAAAACTATCAGATAATGTAATTTTATATTTTTTATTCGTTCACTAGTTTCCATTTCAAATATAAACGTTTATGCGCTATTTATATAAGTTGCTCTAATTGATGTAACGCTGTGTGACCTACACTCCCAACATTGAGCTGACAAACCGTAGGTATTCGTTTCATCATAGTAAATCCGTGCATATCCGTGGTCCTGAGGTTCCGTGTCTGACAATGCTATCAGCAAAGCATATATAATGGAAACAAACAGAGACAGAAAATGTTATTGAATATTACGTCATGGGACCGCCCACCTGTGGCATTTTTTAATTTTGAATTAATATACTGATTTTAAAACGCTGAAGAATCCATTTGCTTGGATTTTAAGTCATAATGATATTGTTTGTACACTGAACCAGCATAATTATTTACCAATTGAAAGAGGTTTGGAATGATTTCATCACTTGGTGGTCTTCTTCGTTAGAAGAAAGATGCACACACACACACCCCATATCCATTGGATCTATTATTATTATTATTATTATTATTATTATTATTATTATTATTATTATGTTTCCCCAAACTGATAAGATCTTTCGAATTGGCATGTTTCATGCAGCACAATCCTTCAACTTGGGAAATTTAGTTAAGACAGTATCACTTACGAACATTTTAACCTTTTGACGTGTTGTTAATCTGAATAAATTTTTAGCAATTCTGAAAATAACTGGTTGCTTTAGCACCGCCCACCTCTTTTGTAAATATTGTTGTTTACCATTTGTTTTCCCGTGACTATTTGTCGTTGATTTAACGTTTTCGTTGTTAATATAAAATAGTAAAAATAAGTAATACTTTTGATTTTAAATTAGATTTGTTATTTACTATGTTTTTCTTCGAATTAATTAAAAAGAAATAAAAAAGGATTATTATATACAGGGTGAGCAACAGAAAACGAAACAGCCATTTGCAGGAACCTCGTCAACATTTTGGAAAATCGCTCAGACCCGTCCATTTTTGATTATAGGAGGACACTCTTTTCCGGTATTTTCGACTCCACTACTTTCGACCCCAAGCGAGGGTAAGAATTACCCGAAAATTGTTAAATGGCATTGGGGGTCGAATAAGATGTCTTTCAAATGCTCGTACAATAGTCTTTAAATTTTAAAATTTCGCCCATTACTTATTGAGAAATTAGATTTTAAATGTGAAACTTATCTGCAAACAATCACGAACGGTAAAAATGTTATTCATTTGAGTTAAGTACGCCAATGGTATACATTTAGTACCTAGTACCTAGTTCTTTCTTACACGGGACGATAAATCGCCCCAATTGCCACCATTGGTCCGATTCAAACCCAAGAGTTTTTCACGAGTTGCACACACAGCAACCGGAAAAATTAAATGTATGCGCTGGCATTTTTGGTGACCGACTGTTGGGTCCTTTTTTTCTACCAGACAATTTGACTGGCGAAATGTATTTAGTATTTAGACCAACGTTTTCCACGACATTTGGATTGGGAGAAGAGGCAGCATTGAATGGCCTCCACGATCGCCAGATTTATCGCCGCTCGATTTATTTTTGTGGGGACATTTGAAAAGTAAAACCTATAAAACACAACCAACGTCGTTGGAAGATTTGCGTCAAAGAATCGTTGACGAGTGCCGTCGAATTACTCCGGAAATTCTTCGGAATGTGCGCGAACGTTTTGAACAAAATCTTTATTATTGTAAGGAAGCGGGCCGTGTCATCAGTTTGAAACATTTAATCAATTAAGTAGTAAGTAAGCAACTAAAATAATTGGAATTTAAACATGTAACTTTTTTTGGGAGATGTAAAATTTAAAGACTACTGTAACGAGAATTGTCAGAGCTTTTAAAAGACATCTTATTCTACCCCCAATGCAATTTAAAAATTTTGGGGTAATTCTTACCCTCGTAGTGGAGTCAAAAATACCAGAGATCAAAAATCGACGGGTCTGAGCGTTTTTAAAATATTTCGTTTTCGGTTGGCCCTGTATACATTTCAACTTGTAAATCAACTTTTCAACAGCATTTTATTAAAATGAGAAGTACAACGAATACAGATTCCATGCTAAATATTTCTTGTTCTAAAATTGTTTATCCCGTCAAATGTACAAAATAAAATGTACAGGGTATTTCATTATAAATTACCCATCCCTTATTATCGTTATTATTGACTATAGAAACAAAAAAATTACATAAAAAATGTGTGGTTTTAGCTGCAACACAATAAATGACATAAGGAATGGCTCAAAAGATCATAATGCCAAAAGCCAGGAGGCTTTTGTCAGGCACAACTCTATTGTTAAATAATATTCAAGCTATTTTTATACCATTACAATGTTGTTAAATAAATATCTTTTGTTGGTAACACCTTTATATGTATACAAGAGACATTTTGGTGACCCATATTTGAAAAATTAAATAAATTTTAAACACGAATATTTTTATAAAAACAACCTTTTGTTAGCACAGGGTTATTTAACACAATTTGCCTACATATAGTCACGCTTTTTTTCCGTAGGAGAAGGCAGAGACTACCTCCTTCCACTTGCTACAGTTCTTACACGCATATTTTGCTGTCTCTACTTTCATCAGTACTCTCATACATGCTCGTCGGTTGTTGGTACGCTTGACCTGGCCTTTCTTCAATACAATGTTGATCTGATCGAGATCGATGTTCTCCGAGGTCGACATCTACCGACTTGTCCACTACATTTTAAAATTGTTTGGCATATCAAAAGGGAGACAGATAGAGATTGTTTAAAAGCAAATCGAACTTGAAAGCGAAAAATAAATTATAGTTTAAAAAAACTTAAAAACACGCTCTTAGAGTTAATCAAACTAGAAAGTATAAAATAATTCTTAACATAGGAATAAAATTACTGACGAGAAAATTTAATGTACTGTTCTAAAAGCGTGGGGTGCTTTGTATGACATTTTTAAAGTAACTCTGCGTTTCGAAATGAAAGCACCCCACGCTTTTGGAACAGTGACATAAATTTTTTCGTCAGTAATTTTTACTTCTATGTTATTATTATTTTTTACTTTTTAGTTTGGTTAACTCCAAAAGCGTGTTTTATAATTTTTTTAAACTATAATTAGTTGTATTTTGTAACATCTGCACGCTACTGTACCTGTGATAGCATTTTAACAAAATGCAGCCATAACCCCAATAGTAGCGATGATAAGGGGTGGTAACTCATAGTGAATAACCCCGTACAAAATAAAATGATACAAAACGCTTGACACTGAAACGAAACTTTCCCTTTTCACGTCTACTACACAATTTCATTAAATCGAAATAGCGTAAAACAAAGGAAGAAACAAAACTGAAAAAAAAATGTGCTAAATTACCTGCACCAAAAGTTACCTCATATCGCGAAACAATACGCGCTTCACTTGCCATGCCATATTATTTATTTTGCAGCAATCGCGGAGAAGACCTTGAACGACTCCGCATCACAAAATTTAAGGTCACGAGCCAATTATGGTACCGAGATGTGTGTTCTTTCGCTAGACGCGGCTTTAGACCACTACTAAAATGCATTTTACAACCGATGTTCAGCTACAGTGGCTCTATTCATTATTCTACCGGATACTACTGTATTTGTACAGATATGTAATGTTACCAAGTCATAGTTAATTAAAAACACTTTTACTGGTCTAAAAATTGTCCACTGGAGGTGACACCTTTCTCAGACTGCGTCATTGTCATTGTCAAAATAGCGAGATTGTATCTTCAAAGAAAGACAACTCTTCTGTGTGGGTGTGTGACCGACACTATTCGTAATTTGTAACTACCAATATTTATTCGAATATAAAATGTTTACTCTACGGAAAGAACAGTTGGAATATAGTCGTAAAAAAAAATTATAACATCTGCAAACATCGTACGACATCCATAAAATTTTTATGGGAGGTTGAATAACGAGCGAAAAAAATTAAGTAAACGATATTTTTGTATTTCCGTGATTCCTCGTGCATTCCTCGTTTGTCGAACCGTTTAATGATAATGAGGAATCGCCACGATATGAATTTAACATAAATGCACCACAACACCTCAGGCCCGTTCAACTTATTGTACCTCCCCCTGAAGAGGGTCACCTATTCGGCGTTGTTCTGAAATGGGTGATGATATCGTCTTAAGCATGGGTTCCCAACAGGTGGGGCGTGGTCCTCTTGGGGGGCAAAGAGTGACCCAAAGGGGAGGCGCACTCGTCTTGGGGGCGTAGAGTGACCCACAAGGGTCTTTGTCTGTACACATAATAAGTCTGCTGAATTTGGTCGATTCGAAAGTCCAAATTTATAAATTAAACAGAAATTCATTTATGACTGATGTTGAACAACCTGCGTTAAATATTGCAAGTAAAATCTTAAGATATGCTCAGGATAAGTTATGTCCCATCGATTTGACTCAATTTTGGATAAAATAAACCAATTATTCCATTGTCAGCAAGGAAGTATTGCGTATGCTTTTACCAATCTTAACTACCTATCTGTTTGAATGTGAGTTAAGTATTGAAATGGCACGTAGGACATTTAGCAAATGGAAATCAACTCCCACTGACAGAAACCTCACAGTTCAGACGCGCCTAAGAACACTCCACTCCGCTGTTACGTATGGAGCATTCTCTTGTACGGATAAGAGACATGGACGCTTAAAGTTGACACCATGAATAAAACAGAATCGTTTGAGATGTGATGCTACCGGAGAATCCTCAAAATTCCTTGGACTGCACATACCAGTAATGAAGAGGTACTCAAACAACTGAATAAGAATCGAGAACCATGAAAACAAGAAAGGTTAGTTATTTCGGTCACATAATACGAGGCCTCAAATATCACATCCCTCGCCTGATTATTCAAGGAAAGAAAGATTGAGGGCAGGAGATGGATAGGTCGCAAAGAGATATCATTGATACGAAACATTAGAAATTGGACAAGCCTGGGAGTAGAACAGCTATTCCGAGCAGCAAATTGTCATGGAGATAGCCCACGTCTGAAGACACCGAAAGAAAAAAAAAGACAAAATGTTGAAAACGATACTTGTTGTACATTGATTATTATGAATGCGAGGATTCGCCAATTGGTTAATAACGTGCAGCCACAGTGCTCTCTCACTAATTATTTGTTTTAATTTTTAAGTTAATTGCCCCTTCTTATCATTTGAATAAAAATAAACACGGGCAAAGAGGGGGCGTAGTGATTTTAGGAAAAATATGGGCGGTGCGCGTATGGTAAAAGGTTGGTACCTATGGCCTAGACTCTAAAGTTACCCTCTAGGCCCTAGAGGGTAACTTTACTCGGTTCAACCGGTTTTTGAAATCTTCTCTATTTCTTTTTCTAATTGAAGTGATGACAGCAGAACAGTCTTGGAATAAATGTGTCCTTGTCTTGTTGCCTTAACTTGATGTTATGAAGATGCTGCGAGTTAACCTATACTATAGGGATAGGTGGTCACTTCAAATGGATAAATTTATTAATTCTTTCTTTTACTTCACAAGCATCTGCATACTACCCGAAATGGGATTATGCACGATTATTTATCAGATGTAATTCAATGCTCGTCGTAGGCATATAGCCAGGAGTGTAGTTGTTTTCTAATGCTTAATCGACCCACATATACCTAAATTATAGGTTAACATGCAGCGAAATTAACTGGTACTTTAAAAATCAGTTTTATATATTGTTATGAATGTGCTTTCATTGCTATCCCAGATAGGTTAGGTTGACTCCCTATCTAATTGGACATAGAAAGTCTTTGGCTACGATCAAGAAAAATCCTACTTTAAAGACATCTATGAAACGATTGTTCTTCTTACTCGCAATAAAAACGATTAGGGAGTGACAGGCTACAACGAGAAAGCATTGCCTTTAGAATCTGATGATGGCAAGTCTGCAGCTGTTTCTTTTGCCCCAAATGTGAGAAGGTGTAGAATGGATTATCTGTGAGAAAGGAAAAGTCGTTGTTGTAAATGTGAATAATGTCTTTATTTAAATATTTCATTATAAAATGTCCTACAATCCAACTTTTTAGATTACGAAAACTTGCTCAGATTAAGCGGTGGTACTTTTTTTTTGGTAAAAGCGGGTGATTAATTTTTTTAAAATTCCCGATTTTCTTTAATCAAATATTTCGAATGTGGTACTAACTTTTATTGTTCAATACATAAAACATTTTTATTACAAACACTATGCTAATATACAGAAAACACAGAGGCGTATGTTTTATTACTCGTAGAGGAATGACAAAACGTTTTATCATTAACTAATTGATTATGTACTTTCTAAATCTTTATTGCCGATTTCGTAGGAATTTCTCCAAAACCATTTTGTGAAATTATTGTTGAAATGAATTTTAGCAATTTTCTATTCGTTTTTACTTTGGTAAGCAATAACAACTTTTAAATTATTTGTTGCATTCTAAAATGACCGAAGATATTTGAAAATAATAAAATTTTATTCTGTCATAAGACTCGATTGGTAATTTTATTTGAAATATCCTTTGTTATTACGTAATTTATTGAAATAAAACTAAATTAAAAACTTGTAAAACACTCACAATGCAAAACTATCAGTAAGTATTATTAACATTGACATTATTACTGATTTTCAATGTAGTATTTGTACAGGAACACAACGTTTCTGTTTGCGAGTAAACGAGTCCAATATACAGGGTGTTCCTAAATGCGTGCGAAAAAATTCAGGAGGTGATTGCCCGAATAAAATTATGATAGACACGAATGAATTGTCAAAGTGACACCAGCCTACTATTGCATTGTAATTAAAGCAAGGTCGGGGTATTCTCGAAAATGATCTTCCTGAAATACTTGAGGACATCTCACTCAATATTAGACAGAACATGTGGTTCTTGCACACCAGACTTCTAGGTAATACTTAGATGCAACTTATATTCGCATTTGAGCCGACGATATTGCTAATTCCTCCTGGAATATTATTTCTAATTCCTTTTATACTTCTGCATCAGATAAAAAAAATTTCGTCTGTAATTTATCAAGTTGTACAGCTTTAAGATGTTTAGGTAATTTTTAACTGATCGTTTAAAACCAATGTTTTAAACTTACATACTTAAAATAGACCATAACAAATTACATTTTTGCGGTTGGGCCATCGGTATAGGCACCTATGTCACCTAGATATTTGATCCTCTGTGACTATCGCTGCGTTTTCAGGGCATCAGAATTCCAGTCCGCTGGTTTTGACAAACCGCAGGATTTCTGTTGGCCCTGTCGCTTCCTGTTTCCTCCAGGGTCCTATTTCTTCCCAGTTCATCGGCTACCTCGTTACCATTTATTCCTGTGTGCCCAGGAACCCGTGTAAGATTGACCTTATTTGCAGTCGCTAACTCAGTGAGGGCCAGCATGCAGTCCCACACCACCACCATAACGCATTATTCACAATTAAAAAAATCACAGTATGTTGTTCCTTTTTTAAATGATGATGGCAAGCAGTAAAGAAAGATATGAAGAAGAAAAACAGCGAATTGTTAAATTATAAGTAATTTACTCCATATATATTCAAATGAATTACGTCTCAGCTTTTTGCCAATAGTACGTTTGTTTGTGTATTTGTGCATTTGGATATAATTATTATTATTGAAACTGACGTTAAGATTACCTGATTTAATATTTATTTAAAAATAAACAAATTCTAAAATAAAATAGTGAAATCGTAAATTACAACGATATACATAAATCACGCAATTGTAATGCTATTTTATGTTTCTCATAAATAAATCTCTCCTCTCTCAGACAGAGTGGGGACAGTAAAATATTTTTCTGGTGATATTAACGGCATATGTTTCCCATATGTTATATAAAAAAAAAAAAAAACGTAACTTTTCATTTTTGCTACAAAATTAGTGTGAGCAGTTATTTTAGTACATCCCAGCCTTGAGAAAATCGGTTCCGATCCCAATTAGCCACTTATTTTATTTTAGGGCGTAAGTTAAAAAAATGTTGACACAGTTTTATTTCGATTTGAACACACTTCCCCACTTACTTTGACAAAGAACTAGTTTTATAAGTCTAATTTAAATAAAATAAAATGGATATAAATTTTCGTTATCCGTTTTCTACAATTTAAATAAGCAAAATGGTTATTATTTAATAATTTTATTTTCTTAATTTTAATTTAAATTGTTAAAAATTAATTACTATGGGGTAATAAAAGAAAAGTTTTATGTTAGTTTAATTTACTATTTTATTAACTTATATAATTGTAATCAAATTTATGCCGCTTATTAATAATTTAGATCAAATTCCGCACGATTATATTACGTGGAATGATTATCCCACAAAAAAATTGTTATTTAATGTATTATAAAAGAGTATAATGGCTAACTTTCATGTTACAAACACCCAAAATTAATCCGATTAAATTAATTTAACATAATATTAATTTTTATGTTTGTTTTTGCGTCAATGATGAAGTTTCGATCACCATTGTCAAATGATTCGGTTTTTTTTTTACTAAAAATAGTCGCAAAAAGGATAGACCTATCGTGTGGGCCGCGGACGGCCCGCGCTGCGGATATTAGAAGGGAAAGTGATTATAGAAAGGAAATGATTGTGAACCCGCTTTTTGAAAAGTTGCAGGTCATAGTTTAATGGAAAAACTGATTTTGTAAGCTTGTTTCGTTCCGTAGCAGCCCTATAAAAGAAGGATTCTTGATGGAGATTGGTCCTGGTAGTGTCAATCTTAAGAGTTAATGGGCGAGACTGATCAGCGTGCCAAATGTGGCCAATGGTGGTACAAGAGTTTTTATTTCTCTGGAGCATTTGCCATGGAAATATCTGTAGAGTAATGACTGGTCTGCAACTCTTCTTCTATGTTCTAGAGGGTGAAGGGTATCTGTGAGAGTTAAGCTGTTTATCAACCGAATGGCCCTTTTCTGAATGGAATCTAGAAGACGAAGAGAATGCCTAGGTGTTGAACCCCAAATGTGCGAGCAATACTCCAGTAGAGGTCGGATTTGAGCCTTGTACGTCGTCAACAGTTGATCAGAAGTAAAAAACTTTCTAGCTTTTCTCTGGCTTGCTGACTTTGCGATGTTAGCAACATGGTCATGCCAAGACATATTATTGGACACCGTGACTCCCAAAATCGAGATGGAGGGACTTGATTCAAGGGTATTTCCGGACATTGTGATATGATTTGAGGAATTCACTTTCTTGGAAAACGTGGCGCTTTGTGTTTTCTGGGCGTTGAACTAAACAAGATTTTTGGTTTCCCACTCGACGATTGCTTCAAGATCTCTATTGATGGAATCAACCTGTTTCTGCCTGAGGTTAAATAACGTCTGGAAAAAACTACCTCTGGAAATTTGTATTTTCTTATTTTTTTTTGATTTTCCACTATGTAAATTAAGACTTAAGATACTTGATGGCGAATCTAGAAAAAGATTTTCAGAAAGGCATATTCTTAAGGATCCAGTGAAGCACTCTGATGATTGGATTTGCACTTCTTGCAACTTCAAAGAGGTTTCAAAGAGTATTTAACATAACAAAGTAACAGTCAACTTACTACTGAAATCATACAGTGCGTTCATAAAGTGTGGAAACGGTCCATTATCTTACTAATTGACTAGAAATTAGAGGTAAAGCTCGGACAGGTCGATTTTTATTTTTGTTTTTTAATTTTTTTTTCTAAAGCTACAGTATATTGAGTAAAAACCAAATCAGTGCTTGTATTTCTTTATATTTAATTCACTATTTATTTTACAATGAAAATTAGTTAACTAGTCCTTTCTTAATAAAGATAAACAACTTAATTACATGTAATTTAAAGTTTGGGAGTTTTTCTTCGAGTTTTTTTTGTAACAGACTCATACGTACACCTTTTTACAACTGAAAATCTATTTCTGACGAATGACTTTCGGTGATTCGGTGCCTTGGACGTTTGCCACGGCAATAAAATTTGGCATATTACTTTTAATGTCATTAGAAAACGAAAGTAAATCGCAACGCTTTATTAACCCAAGAATGGACCGGCCATTTTTAAAGATTATTTAAACACTATACATAAAAATTAATAATAATATTAACATTGAAAATGTAACTCGAATAAAATGTTTTGGGATTTATAATTGATAAAAATTTAAAACTAAACAGTCGTGCTGATTCTATTTATAAAAAAAACTCTAAAAAGCTAATTTTCTTTTTCTCTCGTATATGTAAGTGTCCATGTACGCTGTATTAAACTTTTAAAAAGAGTCATTTTTAAAAGTTTAATACAACCCCATTTTGATTATTGTTTGACATTAATTTTTCTACTTGGTAAAAATAAAATAGCACAATTGCAAAAGCTTCAAAAACGGGGTTTGAGGTTAATACTGGGATGAAGCCGTTATACAGCAACTAAATTGATGTTAGAGTGTCAGTTGAAGAATATATATTTTTTATGATTCTTCTTCTTCTTTGCCCTTTATTTCGTCCAGTTTTGAACATAGGCCTCCCCTAGTTTTTTCTAATATTTCTGATTTGTGCTTTTCGTTTCAAATGTGTTCCTCCTATCTTTTTTATGTCGTCCCCCCATCTCATCTGGGGTATTCCTCTTGTTCTTTTTCCCATTCATGGTCTCCATTGTTGTATAGCGGTGTTCCATGTGTTGTCTTTTAGCCTGGCTATATGTTGTCCTACGTCCTTAACTTTTGTTTTGTTTATTATCCAGTTGTTTTGTTTTTTATCTTTCAATTTTACTCCTAGCATTGACCTTTCCGTGGCTCTTTGTGTCTTCACTATTTTATCCATGTTTGCTTTAGTTAAGGTCCGCGTTTGGCATGCATATGTAAGAATTGGGAGTATGCATTGATCGAATACACTTGTTTTTAAGTATTGTTGAATTTTCTGGTTTTTAAGGACCCACTTTAGTTTCCCAAATCCTGCTCAGGCTAATCTGACCCTTCTTGTGGTCGGTGATTTGTAAACACGCAGTACAATAACTAAACAATTTATTCTTATATTTTCATACAATAACTTCTTACTTGATAAATCACTTAGATAATTACAAAACTTTATACGTTCTATAACAATACATCACTTACTTCAAAACTTAAAACTAAAACTTGATCAGTGACACTCCTTTTATATAAATCCAAACATTATTTCTGGAAATTCACTAGATAGAACGGTTTCTCTCTCGAAATTAATCGACCTTTTCTAGATACCTTCAATCACGCTCGCGGCCTTAAATCATTCGCTAAATGAGGTACATTTTAATGCCACAAAAGAAATAAGAGTCCTTGTGTGGACGACACACCGCCAATGTGATCCAACCTAACAATCTATAGTCTATAGTCCGTACACAATTTGTTGATAGCTCACTGCAAGTTTGACCCTCATTAGAGAACTGAAATACAGAGAGGACAGGTAGTATGATATAATAACAAAAACCAACCTAAAACTGGCAGTTTAAGATGTTTTCGACTAACCCACCTTGTATCTGAAGAAATACAATACAGCTATAGAACTTTTAATCCCTAATGAGGGTCAAACTTGCAGTGAGCTATCAACAAATTGTGTACGGACATGAAAAAACACCTCAGGAACCTCCGCCAATGATTTTACGACTATTACGGCCGTTTTATGACTTGGACGCACATTTTGTGCTATCGACAAATTATGAACGGACTATAGTGATACGTATGTATGTTACTTTAATTAATGAACTCTCAAATGTTCGTTATATTTACATAACTTAATAAAGTAAACAATAACATAGTAGAAATTAGCTCAAAGATCTTTTAACCCGTTTGTTATCAGAAAATTTCAATGTTTAGTTCGACAATATTGAAACTTATACACCAAAGTTATCTACTGGTGTTTTAAATAATCAAAAACGTCATTATATTTCGAATTAAAATGCAGTTCCGTTACTTTTCTAATGAGACCAGCACCAAACCGACAACCGGTTAGCTAGGAGAAATCACATTTTATAAAAAAAAATGTTTATACTATTAAAAACGTAAATTATCTTCTTCGTCATCATAATTTCTGATATACGTTTAATCATTACAAAAGAAGAAGGAACAATTTTCGGTTAACGAAAAATGGTATGATGATGTCACGCTGTAGGGAATGTTTATGAAATCCTGCCATGAATAACTTAACATATTTCCGTTAGGTATGTGCATCTAAATGTATTCACTTTTAAAAAATATATATCTTTGCCAGTAACTTTTATTTTTAAATTGTTTCATTACAGAAAAAAAAATTATTTTTGAAAAGACCATTCTATTTTGAGAAATTTCAGACTTTTATTGTTGGTCACGAGTGTTTTCACCACAAGCGTTGCTCAAAAGCATCATTATGTAACACCTAAAACGAACCTTACACGATTAGTGAAAATTATTTTCTGGATGAAGGGGGTTGTAACGAAAAAATACTTTTGATCTCAATGACATTATTACTAATCTTGTAAAGTCCGCTCGACTTCCACCATATTTTTTATTAAACAATTTTATTAAAAATAAATATTAAGTCATTAACCAAACAGTATGTAGGTACACGTTGTTTTATTTTTATTTTGCTAATAATTACAGAACAAAAGTACACTTTATTAGAAATCTGCGTTCTCATATTCAAATGAATATTTCCTCATAACAGATAGTTTAGTAGTATACAAGACTTAGTACATAGACTTATTACCCAAAGGAGACGCGCGCCATCCCATTCACAAAGGTCGGCTACAGTCTCAATTGGTTGTTATATTATTATTTGTTAAAGTATGTTTATTACAGTCTATTAAATATTATACCAATAGTGTGGATTTTATTGGAAACAAAATACGGGATTTACACCCCAACAGATGTATTTAAAAAACCAAAGTGACTAATAATATCAGAGAAACGGCAAATCTGACAACATTGCAAATGTCCAATGTGGAATCTCCGTATCTGAAAATAGACTTGTCGGACTAGCAATTTACGAGATAATTGTCCGTTTCCAGACTTTTGGTCCACTATGTATATAATTAACATAACAAAATAACTTCTTGTAGACTTCTTTTCTTTGTTTTTTTTTTAATCAAATCTGGACATAGTAATGATGAATATCTTAACTTAGGTCACTTATACCACCCAGTTAATGAATTTCTAAAAAAGATGGGCAAGGTGAAGAATAATTCCTGCAGTTTCTCTGGCGAAGACGGAAAATCTGTACACCATCTTCTAATAGAATGTGAAACAATATCACGAAAAAGAGTAAGATCGTAAAGCAAGATCTCGTATTTTGTACCAAGAACTCGTATTGAACAACCCGAAAGACATATAATAAATAACCCAAGCGATGGAACAAAAAGATCGTAAGGTCGAGATACCCAAAGGCTTTTGTCAGGTCAGACCCAATTGTAAAATAATAAACGAAAGAAATTATTAAGTGTATTGGAAGGTTTGTTATATGATATATTCTCCAACGTCCCCGTACAAATTTTAACGATGATTAGAATAAATAGCGATAAATATATTTGTGACATGACCCGCGCAACATCTTTATTTATAGAATTTTATGAGATTTAGCGAATCACACACATACGTAACAACACTCGCACTATAATAATACACACACATACACACACCGTGTTTAGTTTACCAGTTAAACATTTTTCGTATTGCGTCATACGGCGTAAATGTAAAAGCAAATAATAAGAGCGGCCAATGTTCATTTCGCATTACCAGTAATTATTTATTGGTGTCGAGTAATAATGAAAGGATGTAATGAACAAAAAATTGTTGCAATTATCAACACAATGTATTTAAAATATTTTATTGGAGGTGAAAAGCTGTAATAAATAACTTTAGTAGAGGTGAATTTTTATTGATAAGATAAAATCAGACGGGGGAGTAGGATGAAATGTCAAAAACACACGACTATTGCCGAATAACATTACTTTAAGGTAAACAAAGAAGTACGCGCGAAATTTTTAAGCAAAAATATGGTAATCATGTAGAAGGGGGTTATTAGGTGTGGTTTAGTTTTATTCCAAGTTGTTAGTAGTTGTATGAGTGCGCGACCACGTTGGTCCATTTTATCCTATTCACTGCTGCTTGGAATAAGTCTGTTAATGTTAGGCCAGTCCATTTTATAAGATTGGCCAGCCAGGATATACGCCTGCGTCCAGGACCTCGCTTGCCCTCAATCGTGCCTAGTAGGATTAATTGTAAAAGTCGGTACCTATCACTAGGTATAATGTGGTCAAAGTAGGCCAGTTTTCTGTTCTTCGTGTTAGTTGCATGGTATGTGTATGAGACCCGTAGCATGCGTCGGTAGCACCACATTTCGAATGCCTCTTAAGCGTTTGGTGGCAGCCTCGGTAAGACTCCAGCTTTCTACTCCGTAGAGGAGAACACTAAAAACGAGAGGTTACGAAGGACTTTCTTAAGGCGGTTAAAAGCGCTTCTGGCTTTTTCAATTCAAGTTCTTATTTCATAACTATGATCCCCATGTATCACTGATATTGCACCCCAGGTAGGCATATTTTATCTACTCTTTCCAATGGTGTATGGTTTACCGTAAATTGAGCGTTTATGATGATGTTCTTACTGATAATCGTTGCTTTAGTCTTTTTAGAGTTTAGTTTTAGTCCGTATTCGTTGCTTGCTTTTAAAATATTATCTATCAATCTCTAGAGACCCTCCGCTTTATCTGTCAGCAGTACGATGTCATCTGCATATCTGATATTATTGATAAGTTTGATAAGTTTATTGTAATACCGTCTTTAGATTTATTCAAGGATTCTATTACTGTTATATTTCCTATTTAAAATAGGTAGACTGCAAAATAAGAAGAACTTTTCTGCGGAAACTAAAAAAGTTATTGCTAATTAAATTAAATTTATGAAAAATGAGCTAAAGTATGGCTCGCAAGTATCAATTGATAATTATCATCAAATTTATTTTACAGAGTCCACAATGAGGCTAAAAGAGTAAACTAAGCTAAGCAATCTTGTATTCCATCTCCGAAAACATCTAACGCAAGGCGTTGCTCCAGAAGTTTTATTCCGTCACTGGCGAAAAGAGCCACCCCTATAATATTCTCGAAACTATCAATTTATTTTCTTCTTCACGTGCCTTCTCCGCGGCGGAGGTTGGCAATCATCATAGCTATTCTGACCTTGGAGGCGGCAGCTCTGAACAGTTCGTTTGATGTGCATCCATACCATTCTCGCAAATTTCGCAGCCATGATATTCTTCTTCTGTCTACACTTCTCTTGCTTTGGATATTTCCTTGTATATTTGCTTTAAGCATGGTGTATCGTTCTATACGTGTAATGTGTCCCAGGTATTGTAGTTTTCTATAATTTCCATTTCTTTGTTTACTCTCCTCATGACTTTGTTGTTTGTTACGTGTTCCATCCATGATATCTTCAGAATTCTTCTATACACCCACACTTCGAATGATTTCAGTTTATTAATGGTTGCCGCGTTCAGCGTCCAAGCTTCCATGCCGTAGAGTAACGTCAAAAAAATATAACACCCTGCCAGACTAACTTTTAGGTTTAAATTCGGATAACTTGTGCAGAGTATCTTTCTCATTCTGTTGAAGTTTGTTCGTGATTTCTCTGTTCGCACTTTGACTTCCTTAGAGTAATCATTTGCGGAATTGATTGTTATGCCAAGATAACTGTAGTTCTCCTGTCATTGACCGTCAGACTTACATCGTTATTTTGGGTTTTTGATATCCTCATAAATTTCGTTTTATTGACGTTTATTGTTAGTCATCGATTTATATGTTTTTTCTTATTTACTTTTAATTTTAATACATTTTCTGCTACATAAATATACTTTTGACACATCCAAATGTTAAAAATCACATCCGAATACGGTACTGGGTGGTCGTTGTCTCTTATTGTTTTTCTCTCGATTTAATTCTTTTCCGTTTTCTTTCTTTTTTATTTTTCGGTTATGACTTCAACGCCTCGATTACTTATTCGCAGTGTCGAGAAAAGTTTCTTGTTACGAACTGTAAGTGAGATGTAACCTTAAACCGCTTGTCGTAATGTAACATGACATGTTGTGACATCGCCGTTTTGACGATCTCTTATTATGCAACTAAAGAAACGCTTATTTGTTCGGACAAGGCGTTTTTTTAACTAAATTTAAACAGTTTAATTTCGGAATGCTTAAAAAAACAAATTTGGTAAAGACATAGTGATTGGGAAAGTTTTCAATTAAGATAATATATTTTTTTTATTGTTTAACAGGCAGTATTAATGGGACACTCTGTACAAAATATTATTGTTAATTATTTTAAAAGAAAATACGTCCAATTTTATATTTTAGTAATTTAAAAACGATTTATATGCAGTTAAATGATGGGGAATTTTTTTAAAACAATGAACCATCAAAAGGATTTAAAAAAATTCCACTAATGAAATAATCGTAATAAAAAAGCAATGAAAATAAACTAAATAAAATATGTATACAAAAATAAACAAATAAAACTTTATATCCCAAAAATAATTCAGAAAGCGTCACTTTTGGCCCGTTACGCAAAACGAAGTTGCCGCTTTCCGTCTACAGTATACACACCACGAGCATGAGCTCATGAGCTTCATGCAAGATCGCTCCTTACATGTGGCAGTTGACGGTATTTCTACTCATACGTTAAAAACCAATGCCGGGGTCCCCCAGGGTTCCATCCTGTCCCCCACCCTATTTCTTTTACACATCAACGACCTCTTGAAAACCACCACGAACCCCATTTACAGTTTCGCAGACGACAACACACTTGTCTCAACTTGTACATCCTATCGATCACTTTTGGTGAACGATACAAATAGAGGCAGGAACAGGTTGACTCCATTAATAGAAATCTTGAAGCATTCGTCGCGTGGGGAACCAAAAATCTTGTTTGGTTCAACACCCAGAAAACACAAAGCGCCACGTTTTCCAAGAAAGTGAATTCCTCAAATCATTCCATTATAATGTCCGGAAATACCCTTGAATCAAGTCCCTCCATCTCGATTTTGGGACTCAAGACACCTTGACTCCCAATTCGGTTGATAAACAGCTTAACTTTCACAGATACGCTTTACCCCCTAGAACATGGAAGAAGAGTTGCAGACCAGACATTACTCTACACCTATTTCCATGGCAGATGCTCCAGAGAAAAAAAACTTTCGATACCACCATTGGCCACATTCGGCCGAAGAACTCGGCACGCTGATCAGTCTCACCCATTTACTCTCAAGATTGACACTACTAATCAGAATTCGATAAGTAGTTCAAATGTATCATTTCATTATTTTATCCTCAGTTTTGAATTTGGATATACTTCTCTTTTTTTTTTATTGAGTCCAACTTACTTTTGGAAAAGAATTACTATCAAAGGGCGACTAAATTTGAGGGGGTGGGTTTAGAACATCCAGAAAACACGACGATAACCAAAGAACCCTACTCGATGATTGCAAAGAAGTACGTTGTAACGGGAATTTTTTCATCAGACCAGCTTCTTTTCCATTATGATGTTGTGGAGTTATGTTTTCGTTTATACGGTGTCGAACGTTCCTTCAATATTAATGGTTAAATTAAGGTTAAAATGTGCCAAAATTAATTACTATAAGATCTCGTTTGTACCAATTTTTGATATTTAACTTATTCAAAGAGGTAGTGAGAGTAATAAGAACGGCCGAAATAAGCGTTGAACTTTTTAGTCTGAATGACCCTAAATTATTACTGGCTTTCGCCGAGATGATATCGACGTGGTGGGTAACACGGTACTGACTGTAAGATACCTATTTTCAAAGATAGAAACGAAATCTAAGCAAATTGGGCTCAGAATAAACGAACACAAAAAAGTCGAGAATTTTTGCAAGATTTTTGGACCATCAGAATTATACAAAGATCCAGATATCGACTAGGACATAAAGGCAAGAAGGCTGCAATGGGCAGGTCATGTACAAAGACAGTCTGACATACGGGGGATAAAATTGGCTTGTGAAGAAACACCAATAGGGCGAAGACCTTTGGGTCGCCCCCGAAAGAGGTAGCGTGACAACATCAAAGCGGACCTAAGTTAAGTAACATGGGGATATAATACGACCCAGCATTGATGAAAGTTCGACAACAATGAAGACTAATAGTACAGTCGGCCAAGACCAACCCCGGGTTGTACAGTAAGTAAAAAGTTGGAGGTGGAGTTGTGAAAATTTTGCTAGTCAAATGATTTCAATTTTTAGAAAAATATAAATAAAATAGCTAATCTCGAGTAGTTTTGTGGCACTGAATCACTTAGAACTCGTTTAATGTTAACATAAGATTCTATCCTATCAATTATTCAAAAAAGAAACATTGCACGTAGGAGGATAGATGTATCAATTATTTCCTTATTTGTTGTAATTTTCAACCCACTGTAGGTATACCATTGCCAATCGATCAATCAGTCTTTACATACCGCTGACAGTTTTGCCCACATAACACGGATAACATAACCCGAAGAAGGTACAAACTATATATTACACCGTTGGAGGCGTGGTGCGATAGGAAAGATGTTTATACCAATAATTGTGATTTTCCTTCACAGTTATCTTTCAATATTAATGGATTACCTATGTTTCGGGGTTATTCAAATAAGAGTGGCAGTTTCAAAATGTTCCTAACGGTTTTACCAATACCAAGCAAGTGTTGAGTGGGTGTATTAAACAAAAAGGATATTTCGACACATCAAAAATTAATGTTTAATCTAAACATAAACTCGAATGTACACGGTGTTATATTGTAACACTGATCTCAAAAATGTATAACACTTTGATTGCATATATATATATATATATATATATATATATATATATATATATCGCGTTAAAACGTGCGTCGGCGTCTTGCGATTCCTAATCTCCATTCCTCTCTATTCGTCCACATGTCCTCTCTCAGATCTCTCTCTTCCATCTCTTTTTGTATGCCTTCTCTCCAGCTCTTTCGTGGTCTTCCTCTTCTTCTTCTTCCTCTGGGGTTCCACTGTAATATTTTCTTTGGGATTCTGTCTGGTGGCATTCTTTGAACATGCCCGTACCATATCAACTGTTTAGTTCTTATTTCGTCTGTGATGTCGTGCTGTACTCCCATTATTTGTTTTATCCTCTCATTTGTAACTCTTTCTAGTCTTGATTTCCCCGCTGCTCGTCTCCAGTAATCCATTTCTGTGGCTCTAATTTTTCTTTCGATCTTTTCTTTCAAAGGCCATACTTCGCAACCGTACATTATTATGCTCTTCACTATCATGTCGTAAATTCTTTTTTTGTTGTTGTTGCTTATTGTTCTATCCCACAGTACTCCGTTTAACATTGATATTGCTCTTCTTCCTTTCATATTTCTGTCCAATATTGCTTCTTCGAGTGTCCCATCCTTTGATATTCTCATTCCTAAGTAATTGTAAGCTGACGTGTGTTTGATTTTTTGTCCATTTGATAATTGTAAGTCCTGTTGCACTCCCCCAATACACATATATTCCGTTTTTTCTACATTAACCTCTAGTCCCCAAATTTTATATTCTTCTATAAGTTTTCGTGTCATATACTCTGTGTCGTCTATGTCTTGGCCGACTATAATTTGATCGTCTGCGAATGAGAGTGTGTATAATGTTGTGTCCTCATCTAAAGGTATGCCCATGTTTTGGCATTTCCGTTTCCAATTCGCTAGTGCCCGTTCCAAATATATTTTAAATAATGTTGGTGACAAGCAACACCCTTGTTTCAGCCCTTTTGTGATATTAAACCCTGTTGTTAGGTTTTGTCCAACTTTAATTCTTGATTTGGTTTTATCGTATAATGACTTTACTCCTTTTATCAGTTCAATATTAATGTTGGAAGTTTCCAGAGTTTCCCAAAGTTTAATTAAGGGTACGCTGTCGCGTATGCTTTCTTTAGGTCAACGTACAGTATATGGATCTCTTGATTGAATGCTAGTTTTTTTTCTATAATTTGTGTTAGTGAGAACAGATGGTCAATCGTTGATCTTTGATCTTTGATTGCAAAATTTACGAATTCGAAAGAACCTCCCGAACTGGTAAAATAACTTAATAGTCTTTTTTGGTTACCTAGCAAAGAGTTAAAGAGGAAACAAAAAATAGGTTATATTACTGACAAAAAATGAATCGGGAACATTTTGAACACCTTTTGCATTAACAAAATATTTAGCTATAAGTTAGTATTCTCTTAACTCATTAAATTTAGTTGTTTAATTTACAATTTAATAAAATAAAAACAAAAGATCGTCAACCATCAAAGTAACTTCATTCATACATACATTCATATAGTCACCACTTTCTTCCACTTCGGCTACGGTTCTTACACTCATCCTTCGCTTCTGCTACTTTCATCAGTGCTCTTATACATTCTCGTCGGTTGTTGTTGTACTCTTGACAGATGGCCTTTCTTCAAAACAATGTTGATCTGTACGAGATCGATGTTCGCCTTATAAATTTGTTTCGTCAATTGATTTCGATACTCAGACTTCATTCAAGCCAACAAAATCCATTGAATTTTTACTTTTTGTTCTTTTACGTTTAAAAAAATTGAAGGGATGATTATCCCATGAAGAGGGATCAAGTATTTATGGTTCGAAACTGGTGTATCGTAGCATGCTATGAATATTATAAAAATCGACCCTGTCCGAGCTTTTTTCTTAAAATAGATAATTAACACTTTTCTTTCTTCGCACCGTAGAAAAAAAGTTGGGTAAATAAATTTAAAAATAAAAAAAAAAACTTTCCAGATATATTACATTCTAATTCATTTAAAGTCGCCATTAAATCACGGGTCCATGGCATTACTCAAAGTCTGATTACATTAAATTTTAATAATATAACGTGTTTGTTTGCTGCAACCAACGTGTTAATGAAGTATGCACGTTCGCAGAACATATTCATTATCGTCGGAAGATTTACGAGATGGTTTCCTTTAATGTTTACACTCCGTGCCATTGCGGATTTTTTTAAAAACTTTTACATACTTAAGTACAGCAAAGCACTCGCCGCACTCAAATGAAATGGGTTATTTCACTTTATTACGTTTTAGAGAACAATTCCTTGCTGAATTATAGTCCATTAAAAATTTATACAGGGGTTTGGAAAGTGCCCCATGCACAATCAGTGCTGATAAGATAGCAATAACGGATCTTCTTACTGGTCACAGTCCAATGAGAGAACACCTACAATCCCTGTGAAGTTCCACCTCAACTATTAAAAATTCGAAATTTTTTTTTTCACGCTTTTGTTAAAGTGAATCTTTTTTCGTAGCTCTGGGTAGATTTAGCATAGTTCTAGAGTGCCTGATGCTTTTTGAAAATAATTCCGGGTAAATTTAACCGCAAAAAAAAATTTCGAAAAAAAAAAACCGTCACCCCACATATTCAAAAATCAATTTTTCTTTCGGCCATTTTGTTGCTTTAAAGACTTCTAGAGTTCTACAAAAAAAAATTTCGAAAAATTCAAAATCCAAAAAATCACAGCATTTTGAAAAATGTTATATAACAGGAAATTTTTCATCAAAGAGTTCGACCAAAAATTCCTACAACATCCTACAAATCAAAATTCTACAGGACTGTAGGACTTTTGAGGGAGAAATAGAACTTTCATTAGAACTCCTGAAACTTGTGATGAAAAATTTCCTATTTTATTACATTTTTCAAAATGCTGTGATTTTTTGGATTTTGAATTTTTTTAAATTTCTTTTTCGTACAACTTTAGAACTCTTTAAATCAAACAAAATGGCCGGAAGAAAAATTGATTTTTGAAAAGGTGGATGGACGGTTCTTTTTTCGAAATTTTTTTTGGGGTTAAATTCGCCGGAACTATTTTCGAAAAGCATCAGGAACTCTAGAACTACGCTAAATCTACCCAAAACTCCGAAAAAAAATTCACTTTTTCAAAAGTGTGGAGGAGCGTGAAGTTAGCCCCCATTTTGAAAAATTGACTTTTTTACCCATTAAAGGTAAGAACTATTTCCTAATACCTATCAGGAACTCTGGAACTACTAAAACAGAACTCAGACAATATTCGGGCAACCTAGGTTAACTCCTGAAGAATGTAATAGCCAACCGGTGAAAAAACTGTATGCAGATTGGTAGAGGGGACTAGAGAGTTACGGAATGGGTGGTGTAACAACAAACTGGAAGGCACAAAAAGCTCGAGAGGCTGAGGTGTAGCTGGCAATGGACCAGCATCCGAAAAAAAAAAACACTCGTCAGTATGGCAGTACAACAAGATGCAGTATATTTTGCATGTAATCATTTGATAAAGTAAAATCCAAAAAGTGTACACCTGTTAAAATTTGGTATCTGAATTGTTATCATTTCTAATAAGTCATTACGACTGCTCGATTGTTTTGAAGTTTTTGGCGAAACTTTTAATGTTAACGAATTTGCAAGATATAATTCGAGATTCGTTAAAAAAAATTGCAAATGTGCTTACTTAATTGACGGGAAACTAACCGCGACACAAACATCAACTATTTTGAGAAATTCTGTTCGTTAAACGTGTGACAATTGCAAAGAAAACTATTCAAAATATCCTGCGCTCTCTATTTTGAATGTGGTCGTTATGTAAACGTTTTGCCATTTTTTTATTACCTACACAGTGATGCGCGAAACCGACCAATCTCGAGGACTTTTTAAAAGATATCAAAATAAAATTCGGTAGGTAATAAAATTTGCTTTGGACGTTTTTAAAAATGAGTATTGAATAATCAATATTTGTACAACTTTTTTTATGTTAGCCTGTACGGCTGCTCTTAAATCGGTGGTGTCGTGAATCGGGTAAAATTGATGAATTAAATTGTTTTTTTAAAATCAAATATTTATTGAAAAACTTGGAATGAGCACACAATGAATATAAATTTTAAACATTAAAACCGTTATTTATAATAAACACAATATTTTTAAAAATTAGAACAAATTATTAGAAAATCATTAACAAACAGGGTCAACAACAATCTATATCCTATCTTGACCTCAGATTCAGAAATGACACTTACTTAAAGTCTCTAATGTCCTTCTTTCATGTGCCCTATCTGGTCTCCCGAACGTTGGCTATCACTCTGGCTAGAGCATTTCGATCTTCTGCCAAGTGTATGAGTTCTCCTACTGAACGTATATTTGTCCATTCACGAATGTTCTTCAACCATGACTGTTGGCTTCTTCCAGGTCCACGGGGCCCCTTTATTTATCCTTTCATTATAATTTGGAGTGGTTGATATTTATCTTATCTTAGTATGTGACCAAGGTATGCAATTTTGCGGCATTTTATGGTGGTCATCCTTCTGAGGACTTCCTCATTTGTTACATGGACCACCCAAGGTATGCGCAGCATCCTCCTGTGCAGCCACATCTCAAATGCCTCTAGTGGGTTCATTGTTTTGATCTTGAGTGTCCACGTCACCGTACCATACAACAGTATTGATCATATATAACATTTCGTCATCCTTTGTCTTAGCTTAAGGTTCAAATCATCATTGCAAAGAAGCGGTCTCATTTTATTGAACGCTGCGCGCGCCATCTCTAGTCCGCTTTTTATTTCTGTATCAGGGTCCAGTGTTTCCGTTATGATGCTTCCGAGATATGTAAACTTTGTGACACGTTCTAATGGGGAACCATCGTGGTTTAGATTGACATTATTATGTACCGTACGACTTACTACCATGAATTTTGTTTTATTAGCGTTGATATTCAAGCCGTATCTTTTTTCAACTGTGTTAATTCTGTATAGCAATGTTTGCAGATTTTTTATTGTTCTACCGTGTCATCAGCATATCTAATTGTTGTTATGGGTAAGCCATTAATTTTAATTTCGCAGTGTCCCAGTTCTTCAAAAGCTTCTTTAAAAATTTGGTCGGGATAGAGGTTGAAAAGCAGTGGAGAAAGTAAACATCCCAGCCTTACTCCTTTTTATATTGCAATATCGTCTGTTGCTATATTACCTACTCTTGCACTTGCTCTTTGTCCCCAATACAGATTCTTTATCAGCTGGATATCCTGTCTATCTAATCCCTTGGGTTTCTTAAACTGTATCCTTGCCAACTGTAGCAGCTACAATGAAGGTTCAACTACTCAGTACATTGAACTTTATCAATACTTGGACTCTTTAGTCAGATTTCTGCGAATTATCGCCCTATTGCATTGCTCTCAGTCATATCCAAAGTTATGGAAAAAACGATCAACATAGAACTTAACAAATATCCAGAGAAATTTGAGATAATTCATAACAGACAATATAGATTTCGACAACCAAATTGCGCAAATGGCAGAAAGAGAATATCGTGGCTCCGAAATATTAATCATTGGACAGGAATAGGAAACACGGGAGAATTAATTTACACCACCAGAGATGTGGAAAAAATGGTCAGAAGTGATCGCAAACATCCATTAATGGATAGCAGTGAAAGAAAAAGAATAAACCACCTGTATATTACATGCATTACATATACATATAGTCACGTCTTTATCCCGTAGGGGTAGGCAGAGATCAATTAACAGTAAGTATGATACTGTTAATTGTACATTTCCTGCAAATTATCGCCCTATTGCATTGCTCTCAGTCATATCCAAAGTTATGGAAAAAGCGATTAACACAGAACTCATCAAATATCTGGAGAAATTTGAGATAATCCATGACAGACAATATGGATTTCGACAACTTCGGTCTGCTGGAGATTTGCTGGCTTATGTCACTCAGCTCTGGACAAACACTATTAAAAAGTTTGGTGAATCCCGTGCAATAGCCTTGGATATATCTAAAGCCTTTGACCGCGTTTGGCACCAGGCATTGTTAAGTAAATTATCTGTCTACCGTCTCCCAACCAAACTTCGCCAATGGCTCTTGAGCTTCATGCAAGATCGCTCCATACATGTGGCAGTTGACGGTATTTCTTATGATGCGTTTAAAACCAATGCCGGGGTCCTCCAGGGTTTCATCCTGTCCCCCACCTTATTTCTTTTACACATCAACGACCTCTTGAAAACCACCACGAACAGTTTTGCAGACGACAGCACACTTGTCTCAACTTTCACATCCTATCGATCACTTTCGGTGAATGTACAAATAGACTCAGGCAGGAACAGGTTGATTCCATCAATAGAGATCTTAAAGCAATCGTCGAGTGGGAAACTAACAATCTTGTTCAGTTCAACGCCCATAAAACACAAAGCGCCACATTTTCCAAGAAAGTAAATTCCTCAAATCATTTCATCACAATGTCCGGAAATACCCTTGAACCAAGTCCCTTCATCTCGATTTTGGGAGTCACGGTGTCCAATAATATGTCTTGGCATGACCATGTTGCTAACATCGCAAAGTCGGCAAGCCAGAGGCTAGGTTTTCTGTAGAAAGCCAGAAAGTTTTTTACTCCTGATCAACTGTTGACGACGTACAAGGCTCAAATCCGACCTCTACTGGAGTGTTGCTCGCACATTTGGGGTTCAGCACCAAGGCATTCTCTTCGTCTTCTAGATTCCATTCAGAATAGAGCCATTCGCTTAATAAACAGCTCAACTCTCACAGATACCCTCCACCCTCTAGAACAGAAGAAGATTTGCAGACCTGTCATTGCTCTACAGATATTTCCATGGCAGATGCTCCAGAGAAATAAGAACTCTTGTACCATTTACTCTCAAGATTGACACTACAAGGACCAATCTTCATCAAGAATCCTTCTTTTACAGGGCTGCTACGGAATGGAATAAGCTTCCAAAATCAGTTTTTCCAGAGAACTATGACCTGCAACTTTTTAAAAAGCGTGTCCACGATCATTTCCTTTCTATAATCCCTTCCCCTTCCAATAGTCGCAGTGCGGGCCGTCCGCGGCCCACACCCTTTTTGCGACTATTTTCATAAAAAAAAAGTAACCCAACAAACTAAACAAATATCATTTCTATACATCTAAAAATATACTAATTTGGTTCAACACTTTTACACTTTACGTCACTGTATACACGATATTTTAATTTTTATTAACTAATTGCCACGCAGTTGATCGTTTTCCATTTAGGATAAACGAATTTGTTTTGAGAGGCAATTATAACGCTTTTAGAACATTTTACTTTGAAATCAACCCTTAATCTATTTCGTTTTATGTTTACTTATAAGTGAACGTAATTTTAGTGTTAATTGGGTTTCGATCCTCTCCAACTTCGATTTAATCAAAAGCAAATATCTTTATTCGAGAACAGTTTAGTTAAACACCTATTTGGAGCTTAGTAATATGGTAGTGTGGGCACTACTTCATACAAAGCTTTTCCGTCGTATAACAAGGACATTGGTTTTTAATGTTTCTTTATTAATCATCCACAACGAAGCTCTGATACCAGACTAGGTGCGAGGCGATGGTCAGTGCGCGTTATGACAGGGCGCAAACTATCTAACATTTGCATCGCACACAGAATTTGTAGTATATATCAGATCTTTTGTGCATAACCCTTAATCTATTCGAGGTCCGGGATTCCAAGACTTCGTTCAAAGTTTATCAGTAGCTGGGAGCTAAGCTCCTGACATTAGAGTGCTTTAAGATGGCCCCTTTCAGGAACTTGAGCCTCTTGCAGAAAAGCGCTGGGCATTCGCAGAGCAAATGTTCTGCAGTTTCAGCGAAGTTCTCGCAGTAGCGGCAGCTATCACTCTCTGTTTTGCCCATCTTTTTCAGTGTCCAGTGAGGAGTCCTGACACCGGTTTCAAGTCTTTTTTGTCCAACTCGAGAAGCTGTTTAGCTTTCCTTGGCGAGTGGCTCATTAGCCTTTTCGCTTGTCTTTGTCCTGGCAATTTATTCCAGTGAGATTTCATTTTATCTGTTTCTCAGCGTCCAACCTCTTCCTTCAAATGGGCATTGGAGAGTATACAGAAGGGTTCAGGGCCGGTGTATTTGCCCCTTCCTTGGCAAGGCAGTCTGCCTCCTCGTTGCCTTTAACTCCATTGTGACCTAAAACCCACGTCAAAGTGACATGGTTGTTTGCTGCCAGTTGCCTTGGGGATTGTTTACAGTCCCAATTCAGCTTAGACTTACAAGTGTGTGACTTCAGAGCTTTTAATGCTGCTTGCATAACGACGCGGTGCGTCGTTATGGCTACCGACTAAAAGTAGGTACATATTAAAAGCCTAACAATGTTGGAGAATCGTTGTACAAAGTGAACCAGTCAAAACAAATTTGCATTTTTTTTTTTAAGTAGTTAATTAATTTCGCTCGGATTATTTGTTTTTTTGCACATTTTAGCGATAACACGGTGCCTAGGTCAGTTACGTATATGGCAAGTTTAAGATTATCATAAATCAATAATTTTTTTTTAATGAATCATCGACTGCATTTTTTTTAATGTTTTATTTTTCGAAATGGAGTTTATTTTTAGGTATTGTTTCTATGCCACGTTCTGATTTGAAATTGAACTCGAAACGAGTCATTTTTTCTTCCACTTCCATTGCTTTTTGTCAGACAATTAGCATATCATTAATTCGAAACATTCGAAAAATATACCGAAATAACTACCCCCATTCGCGTAACTATAAACAATCGAACTGACCTTTCAAGGCCGTTTAAAGGTCGATAGTCGGGAGTATTTTAAACAAAAAACACGATAATAAAAGTAATAATGTACGTAATTAAAAAAAAAGACCATGTAAACAACAAATTTTTATTTTAATTAAAATGGATGAAACTGAACGGTGCCGCTGCTCTTGTTCCAAATATAAAAGGACCCATTATTACTCATAAGGAAAAAAAAACGATGCGGTACCCAAACATCCTGAAGTCTGAAGACTTTCTACGCTATAAAACGATGTGAAGAAGAAAAAGTAGAACAAGTGAATGAAATTGTATATTTGGGTTCGAAGTTTACAAGAGACGAAAAATATGATTGTGACATTGAACGAAGGGTGCTGACAGGAAAACAAACCTAAAGTACCTTGGTGCGAACAACAGGGTGACCCTACTGTGGGTCTCTGGGCACCAGGGGGTGAAGGGAAACTAAAAAGCCGACACCCTTCCAAAACAGGGGGCCAAATCTGCGTTCACTTGACCAGAACCGGTTTTTGGAGACACTACAAGTGCCGCCAATACACAACAAAATACTCACGTACCGGTCCAATATACCAGGGTTGACTCACTCGAAGGCATTCTTACCTAATCCCTCGAGAAACACAACTGAGTAGATTGTAGAATGGAGCAGGAATGACCTGCGAATTCTAACGAGACTGCTTACAGGACACTGTCGTCTAAGATACCACCTCGGAAGGATAGGTCTGAATCAACAAAAGAAATGTCGGTTTTGCTGCGTGGAAGACGAAACTGCTGAACATATACTATGTTCATGCCCCGGCCTGGGAAGAATCAGTTTCAACATATTTGGTTTTACCGACTTAGAACCTACCGATTTTTTAAGAAAATCTCACCCCATACAAGCATGAACTTCATGTGAGTGGGGCGTAGGTCGCACTCAACTGCGACCTACGCCCCACTCACATGATAGTTAACCTAACCTAGTAATAAAGATATCTAAAGGAATGCTTAGATGGTTCGGACGCGTAGAAAGGATAGATGACGGAAGATTGACAAAAAAGATTAATAATGCGAATGTGAATGGACGGAAGTCGGTAAAAGTCGACCTAACCGAACGTATCTCGATCAGGTCGAAATTGTTTTGGAAAAAGGCCAGATCAAGAGAGTACCAGCAACCGACGAGTATGTATGAAAGCACTGATGAAAGTAGAACCGTAGCAAGAGGAAAGAAGTGGTCTCTGCCTACCCATACGAAAAAAAGGCGTGAGTATATTGAAAATAAGGTAGATTTATCCTACCAGTCCTAATAATTTATTGTCAGAACTCGTACATTATTTTTTGTGTGTGAAATTTCCAGACGAACGTGTTAATTTCAAATTTAATTATCACAGTTCATCGTGCGAGTCACCACACATTTTTTAAAATTGCTTAATAATTATAATACAATATTGACACAATATAATGATTGTTAGGTAAATACAATTAAAAAATATTACAAAAAATGTGCTGGCGGTATTCACGAATTTGTCTTTTGTTTTTCAAGCGGCACTCAAAGCATTGGCATGACGGAGAATAGACTCAAAAATTGTCCGGAAATGTGCCGGAAATCTACGAACCTTGGCTAACCATAACAAGGTCACTTTGTCGTGGGTACCAGGTCATAAAGGTATTTTTGGTAACTAAGAAGCGCACAAACTAGCTAGGCGGGGCTCTAGAAGACCATTTATTGGGCCAGAACCAATAATAGGGATACTCAAGGCCAGCGTTAAAGCAGCGATCGATGGCTGGATCCACTCTTAGCATCAACTGAAGTGGGCACAGCCAGAGGGAGCTAGGCACACCAAACTAATGCTGAAAGAGCCCTCACCTAAACAGGCAGGAAAGCTGCTCTCGCTAAGTAGTGAAAACAGTTGTAGGGCTTTGTACCGGAAACATCTGCACAATATAGGCGTGTTTGAAACAGATTATGTATTGAGGAGGAGGAAACAGCCACTCATATCATCTTTGAATGTGTAGCCACCGCCCAATGGAGGCACTACTTGCGTTGTATACAAGACCAAGAGAGTGATCCATCTGGGACAATAGCAGTACATAAGCTTCATTCATTAAACATTTTTTTTCTGTCTAAGATTCTGTTTTGTATTGATATATTAGTTCGATGGTACTGGACCGGAATTCATTGCATGATAGGAAAATTTCATAAATCAAAATATATTCTAGCTCTTCTAGCACCGGGAACAGACAATATACCAAACGAACTCATAAAATATGGGGGTCCGGAGCTCATAATAAAACTTACAGATCTGTTAAATAACATCCCGATCACAACAAAAATACCAAAAGACTGGCCTACTAGCACAACAATCCCCATCTTCAAGAAAGGACAAAAAAACCCTATTGTGTACAACAATGAAACTGTTTACACGTCTGCTAAAGGATAAAATGGAGAAACACTTGGTTAATAGGGAAGAACAACAAGTATTTAGAAAGGGTAGATCGACAACAGACGCCATATTCATCACCAAACAAATAAAATAACAGGCCATAGAATTTAACACACCGGCATTTAACACCTCAGCTTTGAGCTGCTTTTAATTGTTGTCATTAATTTATGAGACGACCTGCACTTCTGCTTTAAGATATACTCTTTGATCAATGAGCACACGCAGATAGCTAACAATTTTGGTGCTAAATAAAAAGGATAGAGTGACACTCACCCTGCATTTTCCACCGGTCCGATGGACAGGCGCGCGACATCAGCTGGCGCTGTTGCGGCCGTCGGAGGAGTTAAGTAATCGGCGCTATCCAAAGAGCTAAGCAGTAAAGTGGGATTCGCCGCCGCAGCCTTTATGAAATCCTCGCTCAGCAAGTCAGCTTCTTCGCTTTCGCCGTCCCCGGCAGCGGCGGCCGTCTTTTCGCCCGTGTAAAACAGCTTGAACGAAAGACGGGAGATAATATCCAAAGAAAGCAACCGCTCTTTTATTTATAGTGTTGCAAGCCACTCACTAATCCGACGATCTACTTTGTCACAGAACATTGGGATTTTTCGACGAACAGCTCGGGAGTAATCAAAGGCAGCAACGCTTGCATGCACCCTCTCACGCGACTAAAATTATCTTCCGTCTCCGCTCTCGATTATATTTAATTTGTTTTCTTTCTAATTAAAAATCATCAGGTGCAACGTTAGCGCGAAAAAGATGGAACGGTGCGAGATGCGAAGACGCGAAAGGCGACCCACGTGTCGAATTAATAAAAAAAAAATGGAATAGTAATAACAAAAAGTCGAACACGTTTGATGTCACTGCAAAGAATATATTCCTCGAATGACATGCGCGTTATTTAGTAGATCCATAAATAAAAGAGCTACACTTTTAAGCGAACCGAGATGATGTTATTAAGTGTTTCGCATTCGAAAATAAACCCCGAAAATACAAAAACAGATTCAAGTGTTGACTTTCCCGAGTATACATAAACAGATATATATTTAAAAATATACGCGCGTGAACTTTTCTCAATTTGTTTAAAGCGATCGATGCGCGCTACTCGGAAAAATTCTGCGTTATACTGACCTACCCGAAGGCCGCAACAGTCCTTATGTGTCTCGATTGTTGACTACTTAAATTTGCGACATTAATTTTTATTTTTATCGCAAGCGCGCGGATCACTTTTTTTGGTTTTTTCTCGCAAGCGTAACACCGCGAACGTCACTCGAAGATAAAAAAAAAGTCACTTTTAACGGGTAACTGCCGTTTGGTTGACAATTAGTAGATATCGACACGAACTGATGATAACACACACCAACCGCAACGACAAAAGAAAAATATTTCGTGTTGTCGACTAAAACTTATGTCACAACTACGACGTTATAGCCGAACTTTGCTTATTCTATGGCTTGGCAACAGCGATAACCGTCCCAAGATCGTCTAGAATCGACTGATATTTTTCGTATTTTGCGCCGACCGCCGCGACCGTAGGGAGGGGAGCCCGCGACTACTGGCGATCGCCGACGTATTTATTACACACGCATTTATACACATACATCAATTTTTCTGATAGCTACAGGCAAAAATTTCAAATACTACAGACGTAGTATTCGGGTGTCGGATTGGGCTCTCTTAATGAACAGTAATCGCTGTTTGGCTCGTTATTTTAACACAATTCATTCAGTAATGTTTCTTCTTCAACTGCCTATCCGCTACTAATGTTTGGAATATTCCAAATCTGAATTCAACAGTGTAAGATATATTTGGATCCACCCTGTATGCAATGCGAGCTTTTTGGGCACACGAACACATCTGGAGAGCTTTACGATAAATATAGTTTTTGAGTATTATACGTTTTTATTATTTCTTACAACAGCTACTTTGGAGTCGCAACCATACATGACGTACAACGCTTGACGACGTACAAGGCTCAAATCCGACCTCTACTTGAGTATTGCTCGCACATTTGGGGTTCAGCACTAAGGCATTCTCTTCGTCTTCTAGATTCGATTCAGAAAGGGGCCATTCGGTTGATAAACAGCTCAACTCTCACAGACACCATTCACCCACTGGAACATAAAAGAAGAGTTGCTGACCAAACATTACTCTACATTTACTCTCAAGATTGACACTTCTTCTTAAGTACCATGCCCTTTTAGAACGTTGGTCACCAACAAGGCTATGCTTACTTTATCGACGGCAGGTCTGAACAGAGAGCTTGAGTTGAGTTTATATCAGTCACGTAGATTCTTGAGCCATGATGCTTTTCTGCGGCCCGGCTTTCTTTTACCATAAATTTTTCCCTGCATGATGTTCTGCAGTAATCGGTATTTTTCGCCTCTCATAACATGCCCGAAATATTGCAGTTTCCTTCTTTTGATGGCGGTAAGAATTTCGGTGGATTTATTCAGACGTTGGAGTATTACCAAGTTGGATACTTTTTCCGTCCATGAAACTTTTAATATTTTCCTGTAAGCCCACATCTCAAAGTCTTCAAGTCGTCTTTCTTCGTACTTGTTTATAGTCCAGGCTTCCATACCGTACAGCAGGGTGGAGAATACATAACATCTGAGAAGTCGGATTCTTAGAGTTAACTTCAGATCTCTACAGCACAAGACCCCTACTCATGTGTTTAAATGCTACCCGAGCCTGCTCAATCCTTGATTTCACTTCAGTTTGACTATCCGCGTTGTTAGTTATTATCTTCTTTTAAATTGTATACTTTTTGGTTGTATTTTATTAAGTAAAAAAACTTTCAATGCAAATTTAGAAAATTAGTAGAGCAAGAGAACGAAAGAAAATAAAAGCACACAGTTCGATTTAGCAGTTTGTGCTCTTCTTAAATGTGTAAGCGGATATCGGAAATACGAAAATACAGTGTGTTTTTTTGAGGACTCAAAAATACGTTTAATTCATGTTAATCCGGACCTGGATTTTTTACCTGGCTGATAGGCAAGTCGCTTGTATGGAAATAGGAAAACGTGTGTATCAAATATCATAAAAATATGCCGGGTGGTTCGTAAGTTATGACCCCACAAAGAAATGATTAACGTCGCGGACGTTGGCTATTGACATGGCAATTTTAATTTTATTGACGGCATTTCTAAATAACTGTATAGATGTAAGTCCAAACCACTGGCGTAAATTGTACAACCAAGAGTGTCTTCTTCTTCCTGGTCCTCTTTTACTGTTGATCCTTCCTTGAACTATTAACTGAAGTAGACGATATTTTTGATGTCTCATTATGTGCCGAGGTATTCCAGTTTCCTCTTTTTAACTGTGAGCGTAATTTTTCTTTCTTTCCCAATTCGTTGCAGCACCTCTTTATTAGTTATGTGATCAGTCCACGAAATTCTGAGGATACGACGGTACATCCACATTTCAAAGAGCGTTTAATTTTTTCATTATGGCTTCCGTCGTTGTCCATGCTTCCGCTCCGTAGAGCAGAATTGAGAACACATAGCACTTTGCTAACCTTATTTTTAGGGGTAGGGGGCGTCAACGAAATCGGACAAAGTCCATAGTGTGTCCCCATGATGGCAATCGACGATCCGCTTTACCTGTCTTTCTCCAAAATGGGATGAAAACTGATAATAAAAATACCAAATGACTTAAAAATTAAACACTTACTTTCTTGGGATTTAACTAACTCTACATGGTTGATTTTGACTTACCTAGAACAAAAAAATGTATGTATTAGACAAATTTAAAAATATACCTAAACAGCAAAAAAGGAAATAATAAGTACGAGGGCAGTTTTATAAGTCAGTGACTTTTTAAATTTCCCGCGCAGTTACTCCAAATGCAACAGTGCTGCCGTAAACTATAATCTATCAGTGGGCAACTTTCTAATTTTGAGCAAGCTACGTCGTGCAGTTGGTGTTTGATATCCGTTCAAAGCAGATAACCCCGTGAATTTTTACGAAAATGAAAAAAAGTGAATTTCGTGTGCTGATTAAGCATTACTTTTTACGTAAAAAATCCATCACTGAAACTAAGGAAAGACTTGATAAATACTACGGGGACTCGGCACCATCAATTTCAATGGTTAAGAAGTGGTTTACAGAGTTCCGTTGTGGTCGCGTACCAGCACTAGTGACGCCGAACGTCCAGGTCGCCCAAAAGAAGTGATCACGCCGGAAATCGTCGATAAAATCCATGAAATGATATTGGATGATCGGAGAATGAAAGTGCGTGAGTTGGCTCATGCTGTAGGTGTATCTCAACTGAACGGGTACATCATATTTTATACGAATATTTGGACATGAAAAAACTCTCTGCGAGATGGGTGCCGCGATTGCTAACACTCGACCATAAGCGCAATCGTGTGACCACTTCAAAAGAGTGTTTAGCGATGTTCAGCCGTAATCCGGACGAATTTTTGCGCCGTTTTGTTACTGTGGATGAAACATGGATTCATCACAACACGCCAGAGACCAAGGAACAATCGAAACAGTGGGTTGCTCGGGGTGAACGTGGACCAAAGAAGGCGAAACAGAGTCTGTCAGCCAACAAGGTCGTGGCCACAGTTTTTTGGGATGTACGCGGTGTCATTCACATCGATTACCTCAAGAAAGGTAAAACGATCACCGGCGAATATCATTTAAAGCTTTTGAACAGATTCGACGTTGATTTGAAGCAAAAACGGCCGCATTTGGCTAAGAAGAAGAAAGTGCTGTTCCATCAAGACAATGCACGTGTGCACACTTGTCTAGTCACGATGGCCAAAATCCACGAATTGGGATACGAACTGCTACCCCATCCAGCATATTCTCCAGATTTAGCCCCCTGCGACTATTTTCTGTTTCCAAACCTAAAGAAATGGCTGGGCGGTAAGATATTTGAGTCGAATGAAGAAGTAATTACCGAAACAAACGCGTATTTTGAGAGAGCTTTGAAAAAACCTATTATTTGGAGGGAATAAAAAAATTAGAAAAACGCTGGACTAAATGTGTATCGAGCTAAAAGGTGATTATGTAGAAAAATAAAATGTTTATTTGCGGAAAAAAATTTGTTTTATTCAAAAAGTCACTGACTTATCAAACCTTATTTTTCCAACGCTGTCTGTCTGTCATAGCATCTAAGGGTTCATCAATACTCATTACCCTTAGGTATTAGGCGACATTATCTTTTTACATGTCCTGCCCACTGCAGTCGTTTGGATTTTACTTCTCGCACAATATCCGAATCTTCATACAAATCTATCAGCTCTTTGTTGGCACGGATTCTGTATCGCCCTGTTAATGTATCCAAAATGGGGCCATATATTTTTCCAAGGATTCGCCTTTCGAAGACACGAAGACGCTCTTCATTAGCTGCCGTTTCCAAGCTTTATAACCATACATTACCACAGGTCTTATTATGGTCTTGATTATATTGATTTTTGTACGTCTTGATGATACTTTTTAGGAGGTCTTGCACTGCGTAGAGACATCTATTACCTGCTTGGATTCTGCAGTTAATTTCCTCCGTTCCGTCGTCTTGTAGGAACATAGAGCTGCCCAAAAATCACCCGTCCTCCCCAGCGCCCCGCAAAAGCACATCACGAACTTCACCGTCCCCTGATCCCCGCCACACAACCCGCAGGCCAGACCTCCATTATACAGTCCCTTAGTGATTCTTAGCTGATTCCTGTTCATCGGTAACAGTTCTGCTGCCCTTTTGTGGAACGGTCCTTTGATGTATTCTTTCCCGTGTTTGTTTCCTGGTATGCTTTTCCTGTAACTTTTGTGTTTTTCCGAACCTCTTCTTGCAAGTTCGTCTGCTTCCTCATTTCCTGCAACTCCCTGACGTCCCGGAACCTATATCAGTTTAACGTGGATACGGTCTACCGGCGTTATCAGTTCTTCCTTGCAGTCAACGAGTCTGGTCCTGCCCTGAGGTGCCCCCTGCACAGGACTAAGGCTGTCTACTACAGGATTTCGCGCGGTTTCCTATAGGCTCCGTTGTTCAGGGGTGTCTTAGCTTATTTACGCACATGAAGAATACAAATTTTAAAAGCTTATTGCTTTTCGGTCGGAAATAAATATAACGTATTGCTTCAGAATCAAGGTGATGCAAAACTTTTTAATCTATGCGCTAATTAACGAAAGGATGTCAGTAATAAAACCTATTCTCGAAAAGATTTAAAAAATATATGAATATTTATAAAATAAATTTCTGGTTATTAAATTGTTTGAGAAAGAAAAGGACAAATTCTGGAAATGATATGGATAATTTAAACATCTATGTTTATAGACACATTAAAAATAATAGTAATTTTGTGAATTTAGACACAGATGTGTTGCTGTGCTAGAATCACAAAAATATGCCGAAAAATAAAATGTGAATGTTATATCGGTTAAAAATGTAAAGTGAAAACGAGTAAACAAGTCCTCATCATCGCCGATTTTGTTGAAAAAACGACATTCTTTGGTTAAATTTATAACCAATTAAAAAGGATTATCTTTTAACTTCGTGATTTCGTAAATTTTCTTGGTCAACAAATATTTCAAACCCGATTTAGAAATATACCGATATTTCATGATTTTAATATTAAAAAACTGTATTTCCAGAATCTCGCTGTCCAATCAATTTAAAAAAATCTTTTCTGCATTTAATAAAAAAGAAATTTAGATAAAATGTCCTACATGTCCGTTCATTTTGGTCTTTCGCCAAAGCTGTGGGAAGAAACTTCACTTCCAGCTCTTTTCCTCCCCTAATCAATGAAGATGGAACACTAGCAACGACTGCCCAGGAAAAAGCCAATATCTTTGCGCACCTATTTGCTGAAAATTCCACTCTGGATTCTTCGGGAAAACAACCCTCGAACATTACACCTATTGACAGTCACATGCCCGAGATCACCTTTCGCCAACGTACTATCAGAAAGATTTTGCTGGGTCTCAACACCAACAAAGCCTGTGGATCTGACGGAATCCCGCCGATTGTTCTCAAGAAATGTGCCCCCGAACTAACACCTGTTCTTTGCAAGTTGTTCAACCACTCTTACAATTTGGGAGTATTTCCGTCCAATTGGAAAATTGCAAGAGTACAGCCAGTCCCTAAAAAAGGCACAAAGACCCTACCTAGCAACTACAGACCTATCGCACTGCTATCTATTATTTCAAAGGTCATGGAAAAAGCCATCAACATCGAGCTCATGAAATATCTGGAAGACTCAGGAATTATCAATGATAGGCAATATGGCTTCCGCCATCAGAGATCAACTGGTGACCTGCTCGCATACGTCTCACATATATGGCAGCTATCTATTGAAAAGTATGGAGAAACTTTAGCTGTGGCATTAGATATCTCCAAGGCGTTCGATCGAGTTTGGCACCAGGGACTCCTCGCCAAGCTTCCATCTTATGGCTTGCCCCCTCAGCTGTGTTCTCTGCTTGCTAGTTTTCTCTCAAACAGGTCTCTCCATGTAGTGGTCGATGGAGTTTCATCTGACACTCTACTCATAAATGCTGGTGTTCCGCAAGGATCCATTCTAGCACCAACACTATTTTTACTTCACATCAACGACCTATTGAAAGCAACTTCATGTCCCGTACACAGCTTTGCCGATTGATAGTACCCTCCATACCGCTTTCTCTTCCAGGGCCCCTATATCAGCCCGTGAAACCAGAAATGGACGAGGAAGAAATGTTAACAATATAAATATGGACTTAGCAACAATTCTCGAATGGGGATCCAATAACTTGGTAAAATTCAATGCAAACAAAACACAAGCATGTCTTTTCTCTAGAAAAGCCGATCTCACTGTGCCTAACATAACTTTGTCAGGAGTAACCATACCACTGAAGTCATCCATATCGATGCTTGGTATTACTATCAGCAATAACCTTTCCTGAGAAAATCACGTGAGGTCCATTGCCAAAAGTGCATCCCAAAAACTTGGTTTTTTGTTTCGTGCCAAGAGCTATTTCACCTCCAGTCAGCTGCTTATGATCTATAAGGCACAGATCCGACCTGTACTGAAATACTGTTCCCATATTTTGAGTGCGGCACCTAAACATATCCTGAAGCTACTGGATTCTGTCCAAAAAAGGGCAATTCGTCTCGTCGGTGATGCCTCGCTTACAAACTCGCTCACTTGTCTGGAACACCGTAGAAAAGTTGGCGATTTGTCTCTATTTTATAGATATTTTCATGGGCGATGCTCTTCTGAAATATCAACAATCGTTCCTCCTTTGGCAGTCTCTTCGAGATTAACCCGTCAAGTTCAGTCTTCACACCCCTTCGTGGTCACTTTGGAGACCTGCAGAACATAACTTTCCAAAGACTCATTCATCCAACGAATTGCGAGGCTTTGGAACTCATTGCCTAGGGAGGTGTTCCCCGAGGCATACAACCTCCAGAAATTTAAGAAGAACACCAACTCCTACCTTCTCTCCCTTGGTTCCCGCGATGTTCTCTGAACAATACAGGATATCCCTTTTTGTGGGAACCAGAATATAAAAAAAAAAAAAAAAAAAAAAAAAAAAAAAAAAAAAAAAAACACAGTAACTGTTTAAGAAAAAATTGTGACACTGCTGAAAGCTTCGAGTTCGTTTCTGATCACAGAACTAGTGTTAGTCCTGTTCCTTAAAACGTATTGTCTAATAGAACGTTTATCTCGGTCGTTAGTGCGTCATTTCCGCCCTTCGACAATATCCCTCATCTGAGGCCCGCAAGTAAGTACTACACAAAATTGTTTATCTTTTAACAAATTCTTTGAAACTATAGATCTAAAAGAATTGTTTTGATAGCCGTCATTAACAACGAGACAAAATATTGTTACGGATTGGGGATAACGCGTCCGCCCCTGTCACATTGTCTGGCCTGAGCGCGGTGCATGGTACAAAAGATTGTTTGATTCTTTCGAAGGTATCAAAGGCCCGGAACAAGATTCCGGACGCAGAAGAGTTTAGTTTGCTGGGTACGACAGGATAACAGTTGAAATTCTGAAGGCTGAGCAAAGCGTGGTAACTAGCTCGCTGTACCGCCTTTTTAACCTTTGTTGGAGAAGCGGTAGCGTACCAGACGACTAGTGCAAGGCCGTTATCGCGCCGCTTTACAAGGGAAAAGGTTCGCAGCAGGACTGTAAGAACTACCGAGGCATTAGTTTACTCAGCATAGTCGGCAAACTGTATGCAAAGATATTGATTAAAAGAGTGACAAATAAAACTGAGAAGATGATATGGGATGTGCAAGCAGGCTTTGGAAGAGGAAGGAGATCAGTATGGATCAGGTCTTTTCATTACGAGGAATAGTCGAAAAATTCTTGGCTAAAAGTCAGAAGGTCTATTGCGCCTTTATAGACTTGGAAAAGACAGAGTGGTAAGGAGTGAAATGTGGTCGAAATTGTCTATGTATGGGGTGAGCGGTACTTTAATACGAGAACTTAAGGATAAACGGAGCTTACACGAACTGGTTTAACATCGAAAAAGGTGTGAGACAGGGATGTGTGGCTTCGCTATGGCTGTTAAACTTATACATAGACGATTGTTAAATGATTTGATCGTCAAATGCCTTCTTTACGCCAATGATCAAGTCATATTAGCGTCATCTGAAGAGGAGTTGCAGGCAAGCATGTATAAGAACACTAATGAAAGTAGAGGAAGCAAAAGATTGGTGTAAGAACCGTAGCGGAAGTGAAAGAAAGTGGTCTCTGTCTACCCCTACGGGAAAAAGGCGTGACTATATGTATGTCTGTAAATTTAGAAAGTGATAATGTTATGAAAAGATTGTCATAAAATATTTAAGTTTTGCGAAATATCCAAGTGATTTATCGAGTAAGGATTTACTGTATAGAAAGATTGGAATAAATTGTTTAGTGTTAACTACTCGATAAACTTAAAAAACGGACAAGAAAAAGATTTCATTTCATAAAAAACAACTGAAAAGTTAAAAAGGTAACAAATCTTTACAATAATAAAACAGGACGAACTATTGTTTAAATATTATTTGAAATAAATGTTATTTTCGATTTCTCGGAATAAAAATAAAGTATTAAATTATTATTTTCACAGCATCTTATCCTTTTTCGACGTTCATTTATCAGCGTTAGGAAGGCTCTCATTGTACGTATACAAAGATCCATCAATCAGTTGGCAATGCAAACAGAAATCGAATAAATGAACGCTCTATGTCCGAGCAAATAACGAGTAAATGAAGAGATAAAGGTGCGAACCAAAAAAAGGAACGGACATCTTGCTCAATTAGAAATGAAAAAAAAAACACGAATTATGTAACGGTCTAGGACTGGAAATTTCAAGAAATGCTCATTAATAAAAACGTACCACTAAAACCTTTATTAAATAATAGCTATCTCCCGCATGGACATCACAATTAATTCGAAACGGATAACTCATCAGGAAATTCAAAATAAGGAAGATAGTTTATTTAAAACTAAGTGTTTAAATACATTATGAACCAAAGCTAAACCACACCTATAGCCTCATTTTACACGATTACAAATTCCCGCTTAAAAATTTCGCGCGTACTTCTTTGTTTACCTTTAAGCAGGATTATTCGGCAACCATCGTGATTTTTTGACGTTTAATCCTACTCCGACTGATTCAACCGAAAGTGGTCCCTAACAATAAAAATACAAGTCTATAGTATAGCCTAGTGTATGCTTGTTTACAGGAAAAGGAGAATAAACCCACGTGGCTGATCATAACAAAGTTTTGATCTGTCGAGATTAAAGTTAAATAATAAATTATTTACATCACCGTCGCCACTCTTACTTTCAATTCATCGTCGTTGCCAGAGAATTCGTTAGTCTTTTAGAATAAATTTTCTAGATAAAAACAATTGACGGAAAACAATGTGTATTTTGTAATTTCGTAAAGAACTCACGTACTTTTCGAAACATGTCAATTATTATGTTGTACGAACAAACCGAAACGTACTATAAAATGATCGTTCCATCTAAAACGAAACACTGGCAAACTTAATAACCACGTCACTTGGAAATTTGACAAGTTAACGGGAAAATTTTATGCCATTATTGTTGATAAATGTAAAATTACGATTAAAAGAAACATTTAAAATTAACAATATCATTTTTCGAATATTATCGATATGTTTTAAGAGTAGATAATCAGTATAAGACTTTTGAACAAACTTAAACTTGGATTACAACAACAAGATACAGTCAAAGACATTGAGAAATTGATGATCCCACATTGGAGTCTGTCAACCCCCACAACCAATCGGTGTTTGAATGCTGCTCCAGCAACAACAACAAAAACAACGGAAAAAAGTAATGTAATTGGTGGAACCTCATTTTTGGAAAAATATATAATATAGAAATTTCAATGCAAAACATTGAGGTGTAAAGGTATCCAGTAGACCAGCACAAAATATAATCAATATTCACGATAAAGAATCAAGTAATTAACTACACCACTCTAAATTGAATTGTTCCCATTTCGTCGACATGGGTTTGCTCTAATGTAAATAGAACATGCCTTTAAAAAGCTTAACTGGGATACACAAGCGGGATAAACGTAGAAGGTCAGAAACTTAGCCAAGTTTGGGCTAAAAATAAACTTTTCCAATAAGAAGATCATGACAAATCTCGTCGTGAGTGATGGTATAAGCATCAATAACACCGAAATTGAATTGGTCGAAAAATATACATACCTTGACCACGAAGTTAGAGTGTCCAGAGACAATCAGACATGTGAGCTGCACAGAAGGATCAGCCTTGGATGGGCGGCCTATGGAAGGTTAAGGATACGTCTTTAAGAGCAAAATCCCTATTTGTCAAAAAAGGAAAAGTGTTCGGCCAATGCGTTCTGCCTGTGCTCACGTATCGCGCGGAAACACTCACCTTAACGATAACATCCGCGAGAAAACTCAAAGTTGCACAACGCAAAATGGAAAGGTCAATGCTTGGAGCTTGAGTTTAAGGGACCACGTCACTAACCAGGACCTGCGGCGAAGAACCGGCGTGAAAGACATCGTTAAGCGAATAATAACACTAAAATGGAATTGGGCAGGACACGTGGCCATAATGAGTAGCGATAGGTGGACAAAGAGGCTGCTAGAATGGAGACCACGCACCGATAAAAGAAATAGAGGAAGACCACCTACGCGTTGGACCGACGACCTGAAAAGGGAAAAGGCTAAGATAGACGTGGGTGGCAGGCCATGGGGGAGGACTACGTCCAGCAATGGACGTTTTAGGGCTGGTTGATGTATGTAAATACAGTGAAATTTAACAGAAAATTTATAAAATTAATAAAAAAAATAAAAATCTCCGATATACCTTCGTCACAGCGCCAGATGTAGAACATTAGGGGATAAAAATAAAATAATATATAACTATTGGTTTTTTTACCAACGTTTCAAAGTTTTTAAATTCTTCACCAGGGTTTAAAAAATATATTTTTTCTTGCTAAGTAATACAATTTTTACAACAAAGTCTGACAACAAATACGCAAAACGACAGTCAGAACTGAGTCATAGTCTCAAAAATAAAACCTAATGTAATACAATAATAATAGTCTCTAGTCCAGTGCTAATTTAAATAAGGGCAGGTTATTTAAAAAGGAAAGTGAAGTGTGTTATTTGAAAAGGTTAATTATTAATATTTAATTAAAAATATTATTTTATTACCTAAATATTCACGCCTAATTTATCGAATGATTGAAAAACCGTGCAGGCAAACAATATATATTTTAGAAATTGGTGTTAAAAGCTTAAGGAGTATCGAAATACTAAAACGATAAAAAACAATTTGGGTGAATAGGATACCTACGTTACTATTTACAATAGATTTGTATATTTTCTAACGAAATATTATTTTGACGGCTTGAATTTTAATCGGTAGATTTTTAGTAAAAGTTATCACATTTGGATGTAAATAAGCCTCGACAACCTTAACCTGATTTTTCGAATGTAATTCTAACCATTTACAGGCACGTATTGAGAACGCTTGCTTACGTCTGTTTAATTCTTTCAAACGATAAATAAATAATAAGTTACAAGTATTAAAGCATGTCTTTGTTAAGATGATGAGTATTTAAAAACGTGTACAAACTGTAGAATGTTTCTTCCATTATTTTTCCTGACAAAATTTCAGACAATGAAAACAGTTCGAATGACGTTTCAAAGAAAAACCGAGCGAGTTTTACTTTAAATATTTTTTTTATTATTGAAATGAATGTATAAACATATTGTAACCATACAGATTTCGATAAACGTCAAATACGGTTCTTACACACGTCTTTCGCTTCTTCTACTGCCATCAGCGCTTTCATACATGCTCGTCGGTTGCTGGCACTCTTGAACCGGCCCTTCTTTAAAACAATTTCGATATGATTGAGATACGTTCGCCTAGGTCGACCTCTATCGACTTGCCTATTCACATTCGCCTCATAAATCTGTTTTATCCATCCTCTTCAAGTATCCAAACAATCAAAGCATTTCTTTATCCACCCTGTTACCACATCTTCTTTTGCACCACAGCGTTCCCTTATATCATTATTCTTTATTTTATTTATTAGAGTCATTCCGGCTATAATAATCAGACTACTCATCTACGCAGCATTAATCTTATTTTATGCTTCTTCTGCCAAACCCAACATTCACAACTTTACCCAAGTGTAGGAACCAGCACTCCTCTATGCACAGCCAAACGTGCCTTTTTTTGGCATGTTCTGGCTGCTCGTAAAGTTATGCAGGTCCCCATTCATTTGTTTCCCTGCCAACACTCTTTGCTCAATGTCACAGACATACTTTCCGTCTCTCGTAAACTCTTTCACTTGTTCCCCTTTTTCATCAAAAATCACCTCGCAGTTTATCATGCTATCTTCTTTTTTAAAAACCTTGCTTGCATTAACTTTCATCCCTTTAATTTTTAAAGCATCATGTATAATGTTAACCATTGCCTGCAACTCCTGTGCAGATGATGCTGATGATCATTCATTCTCAATCCATACGCACTCTCTAGCAAATATTTCAAACAATCGTCTATGTATAAGTTAAAAGCGATGGCAAAGCCACATATCGCTGTCTAACACCTTTTTCGGTGTTAAACCAGTTCGTGTAAGCTCCGTTTATCCTGACACAAGCAGTGAAATATTTGAAAAGTAATTTCGATAGAGTTGCAGAACGTCGACCACAATGCATTTCTCACCACTCTGTCATAGGCCTTTGGCAAGTCTACGAAAGCGCATAGACAGAACACATTATTTTAAAAATTTGCTCCTCTGACTAATCCAATGCAGGATAATCGCACGAAGTGAAGTCAGGGAACTAAGAAGGATATCATCATCAGTGCGCTGTTTTGTCAGGAGTTTTGAGTAAGTAGCAAAAAATAGTGACGCTGGGTTTTACAAAATAAATTTGTATTCATTAAATAAAATAAAATAAATATTTCGCAGCAAAGAAAATATTCAGTAATGCCAGCCAGCTCTGTGAACGATGTCGTAATTTTGGTAGTTGTCTATATAATACGTCACATCATTTATTGCATGGTTTTGTATAAATATCTCATTTTTATTATGTAGCAACTCTATCGAGCTGTAAAAAATGTTTACTGCTAGTAGAGTATTTGTAAAACGAGATTTTATTGTTTGGAATTACTGAGGAAAGTTATAGTCCAGACGATTTTTTATGTAAAGCTTGGACGTTAGGAAAAAATGAAAAAGAGAGATTGGAGGCGATGAAAATGTGAGTAAAATATCCTGGATATAACAAAATCTAATGAAAGAGTAGTACAAAAAAATGGGTTTCAAATGTATTGAAAAGAAAAACAAACCTATCAAATATTAACAAGATGTGTTCTTTAGACTGTGCTATTTAGGACATCTCTTTAGATATAATAACACATTTATTATATTACCTACGTAATATTGTTGAAGGTAGATTCTAGGAAAGAAGATCGAGAGAGAGCCCAAGAAAAAAATGAAAAATGAACGCAAACACCTAAGTACTCCCAAATGAAGGCCCATGCCTTTAGAACATGATGATGATGACAATGTCTGACCGAGAATGACGAAAGACTTTATATCTGAGAGTCAAATGCATTTTAATTTTTGACATTGACAAAATTACTCTGTAGACCACCATTTAAGGTAATCGACGAGGTTTTCTTGGACGGGCACCCCTTTTAAATGGTGCAATCATACACTCGCAAATAAACGTTACTTCTAAAATTGTTCTTCCTTATTTATTCGAAAAAAATTATACAAATGTACGAGGGGACTGGACAATGTATTCTGCTTATGCTAGTTAGGCGAGGCTCTGGAATACCATTTATTGGGCCAAAACCAATAATAGGGATACCCAAGGCCAGCGTTAAAGCAGCGATTAACGGCTGTGTCCACTCTCAGCATCAGCTGAAGAGGGCACAGCCAGAGGGAGCTAAGCACGACAAGTTAATGCTGAAAGAACCCGCACCTAAGCATGCAGGATTAGCTGCTCTCGCTAAGTAGGGAAAAATAGTGTAGGGCTTTGTACCGGAAACTGGTTCTTATGGAAACATCTGTCGGACACAGAACCTATATGCAGATAATATAATGAGGAGGAGGAAACAGCCACTCTTCGAATGCGAAGCCACCGCCCACTACCAAGGGTGTATACAAGACCAAGGGAGTGATCCACCTGGGGCAATAGCAGTACATAAGTTTCTACTCCTTAACAGGAGAATTGAAAAAATGGGACTTAACTAAGGAGCTAGAAAGGTACAAAAAACAGACAATGCAGCAGCGCCTAGGAAAAAAGTTGGACCACTTCCACAACTCCTATTTATTCATTCATTCATTCATTCATCCTGCTATGCAGCAGTGACCATACTGTAAGATATATCTGGATCCACCCTGTATGCAAGGCGAGCTTTTTGGGTACACGAACACATCTGGAGATCAGGTATTTAAAGAAAAAGGACAAGAAGGGTTGCGAAAGACGGCGGGTGGCGGCAGTCTTCATGAAGGGACGACAATAAGTAGACGCATTTTTGTTATCGAGGGATAGTTTGAATACGCTTTACGATAAATATAGTTTTTGAGTAGAATACGTTTTTATTATTTCTTACAATATAGTCTGGAGTTATATTCTTCCAAACAATCATTATGTTGTTGATTTATTAACGGTAGCACTAAATGGTAAGCAATTTTATCAATAATGTAGTGAAACAGTTTGGGTAGCTGTACACTTACACATACACACAAGCACACAGCTCTGGACAAACACTATTGAAAAGTTTGGTGAATTCCGTGCAATAGCCTTGGATATATCTAAAGCCTTTGACCGCGTTTGGCACCAGGCATTGTTCAGTAAATTATCTGCCTACGGTCTCCCAACCAAACTGCGCCAATGGCTCTTGAGCTTCATGCAAGATCGCTCCTTATATATGGCACTTGACGGTATTTCTTCTCATGCGTTTAAAACCAATGCCGGGGTCCCCCAGATTTCCATCCTGTCCCCCACCATATTTCTTTTACTCATCAACGACCTCTTGAAAACCACCACTAACCCCATTTACAGTTTCGCAGACGATAGCACACTTGTCTCAACTTTCACATCCTATCGATCACTTTCAGTGAATGATACAAATAGACTCAGGCAGGAACAGGTTGATTCCATCAATAGAGATATTAAAGCAATCGTCGAGTGGGGAACCAACAATCTTGTTCAGTTCAACGCCCAAAACACACAAAGTGCCACGTTTTCCGAGAAAGTGAATTCCTCAAATCATCCCATCACAATGTCCGGAAATACCCTTGAACCAAGTCCCTCCATCTCGATTTTGGGAGTCACGGTGTCCAATAATATGTCTTGGCATGACCATGTTGCCAACATCGCAAAGTCGGCAAGCCAAAGGCTAGGTTTTCTGTGGAAAGCCAGAAAGTTTTTTACTTCTGATCAACTGTTGACGACGTACAAGGCTCAAATCCGATCTCTACTGGAGTATTGCTCGCATATTTGGGGTTCAGTACCAAGGCATTCTCTTCGTCTTCTAGATTCCATTCAGAAAAGAGCCATTCGCTTGATAAACAGCTCAACTTTCACAGATACCCTTCACCCTCTAGAACATAGAAGAAGAGTTGCAGACCAGTCATTGCTCTACAGATATTTCCATGGCAGATGCTCCGGAGAAATAAAAACTCTTGTACCACCAATGGCCACATTCGGCCGAAGAACTCGGCACGCTGATCAGTCTCACACATTTACTCTAAAGCTTGACACTTCAAGTACCAATCTTCATCAAGAATCCTTCTTTTACAGAGCTGCTACGGAATGGAATAAGCTTCCAAACTCAGTTTTTCCAGAGAACTATGACCTGCAACTTTTTAAAAAGCGTGTCCACAATCATTTCCTTTCTATAATCCCTTCCCCTTCTAATAGTCGCAGTGCGGGCCGTCCGCGGCCCACACGATAGGTCTACCCTTTTTGCGACTATTTTCTTGAAAAAAAAAAATAAAATAAGTCTAATGAAAACTATGTCCGTCAAAAATTAATATTGGGATTATTAATGATTTTTTCGAAACGATACATTTTTTATTCTATCCTATAATAAATCTTATTTTAAACGCTCTTTCTCGGCCTATAAAACCCTGTTTTATTGTTTGGATGTAGTCGGAACATAAAACAGCAAAAGGGAGAAGAACGAAAGAATGACATTCAAAACATTCGGCACATTGTATTTATCGTTTGTTTATTTATGGTTTCATTACATTTTACGATTTGTTTTTGGAAAAAGCGATCGGAAAATTATAGAAAATGTGGGCGGTCGAGGAAACACAGTAATTTTTTAGCAAGTTAAAAAAAAGTCGATGCACATTTTCTATTCCATCACGTAATTTCTTTATCGGAAAAAAATAAACGAACCACGTCCAACATTTATTAAAAATGATGATTTTAGTGTTTAATTAGGGAGTGTAAATAAAATAATTATTTCGAAGTATGTGGATAGAGGTTATCTATATCAGTTTTTTTAAGATAAACTCGCATTAATATTTACAAACAAGATCGGGGGAATAATGAGAATGTTTGGTTAATAGTAGACAAATTTCAAAATCTTGCACACTATGTATCTATCTTTTTGGAATTTTAACTAAAGATATACGAGGGCGGTTTGATAAGTCAGTGACTGTTTGAATAAAACAAATTTTTTTCCGCAAATAAACATTTTATTTTTCTACATAATCACCCTTTAGCTCAATACATTTAGTCCAGCGTTTTTCTAATTTTTTTATTCCCTCCAAATAATAGGTTTTTTCAAAGCTCTCAAAATACGCGTTTCTTTCGATAATGACTTCTTCATTCGACTCAAATCTCTTACCGCCCAGCCATTTCTTTAGGTTTGGAAACAGAAAATAGTCGCAGGGGGCTAAATCTGGAGAATATGCTGGATGGGGTAGCAGTTCGTATCCCAATTCGTGGATTTTGGCCATCGTGACTAGACAAGTGTGCACACGTGCATTGTCTTGATGGAACAGCACTTTCTTCTTCTTAGCCAAATGCGGCCGTTTTTGATTCAAATCAACGTCGAATCTGTTCAAAAGCTTTAAATGATATTCGCCGGTGATCGTTTTACCTTTCTTGAGGTAATCGATGTGAATGACACCGCGTACATCCCAAAAAACTGTGGCCATGACCTTGTTGGCTGACAGACTCTGTTTCGCCTTCTTTGGTCCACGTTCACCCCGAGCAACCCACTGTTTCGATTGTTCCTTGGTCTCTGGCGTGTTGTGATGAATCCATGTTTCATCCACAGTAACAAAACGGCGCAAAAATTCGTCCGGATTACGGCTGAACATCGCTAAACACTCTTTTGAAGTGGTCACACGATTGCGCTTATGGTCGAGTGTGAGCAATCGCGGCACCCATCTCGCAGAGAGTTTTTTCATGTCCAAATATTCGTGTAAAATATGATGAACCCGTTCAGTTGAGATACACCTACAGCATGAGCCAACTCACGCACCTTCATTCTCCGATCATCCAATATCATTTCATGGATTTTATCGACGATTTCCGGCGTGATCACTTCTTTTGGGCGACCTGGACGTTCGGCGTCACTAGTACTGGTACGCGACCACAACGGAACTCTGTAAACCACTTCTTAACCATTAAAATTGATGGTGCCGAGTCCCCGTAGTATTTATCAAGTCTTTCCTTAGTTTCAGTGATGGATTTTTTACGTAAAAAGTAATGCTTAATCAGCACACGAAATTCACTTTTTTTCATTTTCGTAAAAATTCACGAGGTTGTCTGCTTTGAACGGCTATCAAACACCAACTGCACGACGTAGCTTGCTCAAACTTGGAAAGTTGCCCATTGATAGATTATAGTTGGCGGCAGCACTGTTGCATTTGGAGTAACTGCGCGGGAAATTCAAAAAGTCACTGACTTATCAAACTGCACTCGTATCTATCTTTTTGGAATGTTAACTAAATATATATATACGCGACAATCACTGTTTTGATTTTATTTATCTAGGTCACCACGTATATCTCCTTAAATTATATTAGTTGAATATTATTATATATTATATTATATATATTTTTTGTGTCATAAATTTTAAAAATTTTAATTGGCAATAACGACGGCAAACATAATTGAATTACCATCAAAAAATAAAACAATCCTTGATAATTAACAACAAGACGATGACCACAACAAGATATGATCTTCACAAGAAATCCGATTTGCTCTTACAATTAAATGCTATTTTAAAATATATCCGGTTTATCATGTTCGGTCAACCAACATACACACATTGAAAAAATATAAAAGCCACTCAGTTTCCATCGAACCAGAAAATGACGCTTCTTCTAGGACTGCAAACTACGTCTGTAAAGCTAGCATCGCAAAATGAGCAGAATCACTCAACTTTTGGGGAAAAATTTAGTGCTGAAACGAGAAATTTAGGCTAGGTAATTAACATTTTAGGCACTCGCTATAATTTAGTGCTCATTAAGTGCTGTTGATGAAAAAGAAAACAATTATAACTTTTTATTTTTTTTATTATAATCGAGACTACTGGCTTGACTGTGTGAGCATACTCCAGTTGAAATTGAATGGTAGGTAATTGACATTTTGGGCACTTGCTATAATTTAGTGCTGAAAATGTCAAATACTTTTTAAATTAAACTGGAGTACCTATGCTCATCCAGTGTCAAGCTTGTAGTCTCGATTATAAAATATAAAAAAAATTGTAAGAATTCTTCTCTTTGGTAAAGACAACGCTAATTGAGCACTAAATTATTATTTAATAAAGTACGATGCTTGCTTAACTTAACACTGACTACACTAAACCTACCCCTATGTTCGAAGGCGACCTATCCCTGGAAATCCCATCCAGAAGATTGGGCTGAGAGTCAAGTTAAACCTCGGGGCGCAGTGTTTTATACGGACGGCTCTAAACTAGAGAATAGAGTAGGTTGCGGTGTCTTCTCAGAAGACCCCTCACTTAACCTGTCGTTTCGTTTACGTGATTATTGCAGTGTGTATCAAGCCGAAATGACAGCCATTACCGAGGCAGCTTCGCAATAAACAAAAGTTCAGCGAGATATTTATTCTGCCAGCCTGCTATCAAATATCTTAACTCAGTCTATTTAACCTCTAGGGCAGCGGTGCAATGCCGAGCCGCCCTAAATGAACTAGCAGTTAAGTTTAGAGTTCACATTGTCTGGATACCCGGCCACAGAGACATACCAGGCATCTGTAAGACGGACGAGCTAGCAAGAGAGGGCACCACCCTCTGTCTCATCTCAGCAAAGAGTACCGATTGCAAACAGCCGACTCCTCCTGCACAGAAAAGTAGTTCAAAAAGCCAACTTGAGGTGGAAACAGATTTGGCCTAAACTAGATCTACGTCGAACTAATGTTTTTAACTAAATTTCTCGTTTCAGTACTAAATTAGCACTAAATTTTGCCCTAAAAATTGAGTGATTCTGTTCATTACGCAATGCTACTTTACAGACGTCTACAAACCATTCAATATAAAATTCGTTCGCTTTATAAAATGTCATTACCCTTAAACGTAACGAAAAACTAATTGAAATTTGAATTTTTATACCCGTTATAAGTAAGGGCGTATCTTATTCTTAGTACTTAAAATTTACCGAAAACGCGAAATTCTTAATAAAATGTGATACTCCTGCACGCCTACTCGAAAGCTCATAATTGACATTTGAATTTCAAATCCGTCACGGCGGCATTAAACCGCAGCTACCCCGATTCCACCCTTATTATGCACATATTTAGTAAAGTGCCATCCCTTTCTGTTAAGTTTAATGCTTTGTCTGACACTTTTCGCACAGAGCCCTGCGGTATTCATGACGTTGCCTCTGTTCGACAGGCTGTCAGTTGACGGGGAATATTTCAACTAAAAATTGTTAATAAGGTATTGATTGTTATTAAACAAAACAAATTACTCTTTAGTGTTTTTAAAGAAAAAAAAACTGCCAATTAAACTCGAATCTTTTGAGGAAGGTGAGAAATCATACAGTCAAAAATCCACCAAAAATAATAAGGCTTACATCGGAAGAAGGCTACAACAGTAGGGACATGTTTCGAAAGATTAATCCATCATCTTCAGCACAGAGAAGATCCAAAGTAAAAAGTATTAAGATTACAAAGAGGCAAAATGAAAAAAAAATTTTGCATACCAATCTATGGTGGAAAAAATAGCATCACAGTAACAAAAATCCTCATCCTCATAAAAAACATTTAAGGAAGCTAAATTAAAAACAATAAAAGTATTTCAACAATTTTTAACTTTAACAAAACGTGGAAGTGTTAACGCATGATTATGACGTATGACCGATGGAACGTCAAGTTTCAAAAGGCAAAGAAATAGACTAGCTGTGACATGAAACGAAGAAGTGTAACTGATTTAAATATAAAGTTGTGTTTATGTCCGAATTAGAGATAGGAAATCAAAACAGTAGGGAGTTGAAAAGTTTCGAGTCTTTTGGTTAGTTTTGGGTTTCTGATAGACGAAATCAGATATCATTTCGCATTGAATAGTGTTAAAACAACAGACCTCTAGTGAACGAAAACATTGGTATAATCTCATACATTTAAGCTTGTATCAGATTGTATCGATCAGATCAACATTGTTTTGAAGAAAGGCCAGGTCAAGAGTACCAACAACCGACGAGCATGCATGAGAGCCCTGATGAACGTAGAGGAAGCAAAAGATGTGTGTAAGAACCGTAGCGGAAGTGGTCTCTATGTATGTATGTATGTATGGAACTGTATCGAATCCCTGGAGTGGCTTGGTGTAAACAACAGAGTGGCTTTGTTACGAGTGCCTATGCACCAGGGCAACGAGAACGCCGATATCCTGGCAAAAAGGAAGCCGAATCCGCGTTTGTAGGACCACAACCAGTCTCTCAATTTTGTTCTTTTTCATAGGGTGGGTATCAGGCCCAACTTTTTAACTACGTGTTTTTTATACCGCTATACACGTTGGGTATTAGTTCCATTATCGTAATTAAGTTGCTAACCGTTGTACCATTGTACAATTACATTTGTGTAAACTCTTTTAAGACTTTCCTGTATTCGCAAAGATATTAAAACGAAAGACATTGCAATCCTTTTTATGTTACATCTAAAAGGGCAGGAGTTCATACTTGGAGCGGAAACGGTCGATTGTTAAAACTCACAGTAGGTATTCCTATTAATTTCATTGGAACCAACTTATGGTAAGTCCCTTTTTTATTAAAGCAGGTTACATTCTTTCTAGTCGATGAGTTAATCAAAATTTATTTCTCAAAAATATACAGCCCACTATTAATCTCGGTGGTTATGATTTACTACCCTTGGGATTTATATAGAAACTCATTTTAACAGTTTGTTATTAAATGAGTCTTTTAATAAGAAAAAAAACTGTGAATTGGGCACGAGTCTTCGAGTTGGTTTTGGGTTTGTAAATTATTTCACATCTTAAAAATGCACAAACTAAAATTATTACGTAAAAAGAACAACCGTCTGTAATTTTTCTCCCATATATTTTTAACGACGCCGACGGCTACATGCGGTATTCGACATTTAGATGAACGTGAGCGATAAAAAAAATGGCGCTGCATGGACGTAATGATATTGGCACGCATGGGTAAAAGGCCGTGCGGAAGTTCCACCGCTCATTACCTGTTATTAGATGAACAATTACCATATCACTATATTCGTGTTCTTACGGTAAGAAAAAATGTGAATTTCGAGTGGGATCCGATTCTTAAGTGGCGTTCGATGTTCGACTGTTACACAATTCACTTCAGAAATGTTACACGAACGATGATTCTCTGTCGAAAATTTCGCGTGTAAGAACATTCTGCAAGGGGTGTATTAGTATTTATAAACGTTAACACGCAAACAGACATCAGATAACAAAAACGTCAAATAAACCGCCTTTCATAAATATGTATCCCCAATTAAAGATCAAACTAACCATACCCAATATCCCCTGGGGATACGGGGAAAATAGAATAGATTCCAGGTATGGTCTGCCTGTCGTAAAAGGCGTAAAAGACTCCCGATCCAAAGTGTTATGCGACCCGTGCTGATGGATGCATGGCGGTGGGGAAGCACCGTCGCTAACGGAGCCTACAGGAAACCGGGCAAAATCCTGTAGTAGACAGCCTTAGTCCTGTGCAGGGGGCTCCTCAGGTCAGGACCAGACTCGTTGACTGCAAGGAAGAACTGATAACGCCGGTAGACCGTAATCACGTCAAACTGATACGGGTTCCAGGACGCCAGGAAGTTGCAGGTAATGAGGAAGAAGACGAACTTGCAAGAGGTTCGGAAAAACACAAAAACTACTGGAAACGTATACCAGGAAAAAAAACACGGGAAATAATACATCAAAGGACCGTGCCATAAAAGGACAGCAGAACTGTTACCTATGAACAGGAATCAGCTAAGACTGTATAATGGAGGCCTAGCCTGCGGCGGGTTGTGCGGCGGGGATCCGGGGGCGGTGGAGCACTTGCTGTGCTACAATGGGCCAATAGGCCCAAGTGTCACCGGAGGCAATAGCCAGACGGACCTAAATAGAGGTGGAGTTTTTAGTGAGTAGTCGTGACACAGTCATTGGAGTTATAAAAATGTTTCGTCAATCTTCCTTCATTCATCCTTTCCACGTAGCCAAACCATCTAAGCATTCCTTTATCTATCTTTGTAACGACATCTTCTTTTACACTACAGCGTTTTCGTATCTCGCTATTCTTTACTTTATCCGACCGAATCACTCCGTCTATACAATTCTCAGACTACTCATCTCCGCAGCATTAATCCTATTTTCATGCTTCTTCTGCCAAACCCAACATTCACTACCATACTGATAAGTGTAGAAACCAACACACATCTATGCACAGCCAGACGTGCCCTTTTTAACACTTTCTGGCTGTTCATGAAGCTATGCAGTGCCCCGTTCATTTGTTTTCCAGCCAACACCCTTCGCTCAATGTCACTGTCATACTTTCCATCTCTCGTTAACTTTGAACCCAAGTATCAGAACTTCACAGTTTGTCATGTTTTCTTCTCCTTCAACAACCATTACTTTCGTTTTGCTTACATTTATTTACATCCCTTTGATTTTCAGGACATCATGAATAACATTAACCAACGCCTGCAACTCCTCTTCAGATGACGCTAATATGACTTGATCATCGGCGTAAAGAAGGCATTTGACGATCAAATCACTCATTTTCAATCCATACGCATTCTTTTTCAAATCTTTTAAACAATCGTCTATGTATAAGTAAATATTCTACTAATACCATTTACTGCTTGTTTTTTTAGATCCGCAGTCTATTAAAGCAACTAAATACCTACAATAGATCTGAGAGGGATAAATAAAGGTAGGATTCGATCGGACGTCTTTTAGACAGAATTTTAGATACGACCTCTCTAAATCTATAAGCTTATTCCGATTTTTTTAAATCTAGGTACCTCTTTCGAAAATAGTAAGTTTATTATCACAAAATTGATTTCAAATCAAGAAGAATAAGGCTGCTTAATGTACCTATTATGGTCGAGTAATTTTCCGAAGATATTAGAACACACCTTGTTCGATTGAGTCTGCTAATATTAAAATCGTATTGAAATTTTTAATTGATTCGACATATTGCATTAGTTGTTGAAGATTTTATATTTTAATTTAGTAAGACACTAATAATGTGACGCAACCGGTAACGCTAGAATTTTTAATTAATTTTTCGAATAGAATTACGTAGTGAAAGTTTGTTAGTTCCTTCATTACCATAACAATTAATTTAATAAATATTTATTGTTAGTACACCTCAATTTTTTACCGGCAACTTGCTATTAGCATATTTATAGTTTATGTTTAAATAATACTGTGTTTTTTATTATTCCGTCTGATAATACAGTTCTAGGATTCTTTGCCTTGTGGACAATTAAAATACACAGCTCAACAAAAAAAATTGTCGTGAAAGTACTGAATTGGATCTGGTTTTTATGATTTCGGTGTATAATAATATTAAAAATAATAAACAATTTACGCCGGCTCCTCCGATGGCCAGTTAATAATAAGTATTTGGTTTCTGCACATTTATTTCGCGCATACATACATAACGTTTTTTTTTTTTATGAAAATAGTCGCAAAAAGGGTAGACCTATCGTGTGGGCCGCGGACGGCCCGCACTGCGACTATTAGAAGGGGAAGGGATTATAGAAAGGAAATGATTGTGGACACGCTTTTTAAAAAGTTGTGGGTCATAGTTCTCTGGAAAAACTGATTTTGGAAGCTTATTCCATTCCGTAGCAGCCCTGTAAAAGAAGGATTCTTGATGAAGATTGGTCCTTGTAGTGTCAATCTTGAGAGTAAATGGGTGAGACTGATCAGCGTGCCGAATTCTTCGGCCGAATGTGGCCAATGATGGTACAAGAGTTTTTATTTCTCTGGAGCATCTGCCATGGAAATATCTGTAGAGCAATGACTGGTCTGCAACTCTTCTTCTATGTTCTAGTGGGTGAAGGGTATCTGTGAGAGTTGAGCTGTTTATCAAGGTTTTATACGAAATCTTCTTCTTCTTGTGCCTTATCGTCATTGGACGTTGGCGATTACTATGACCCATTTGATTTTATTTGCTGCAGCCCGAAATAGATCCGTAGATGTCATTCCTGTCCATTGGTTTAGATTTCGCAGCCACGATATTCGTCGTCTTCCAGGACCTCTTTTGCCGTTAAGCTCTCCCTGCATAATAAGCTGAAGTAGGCTATATTTCTGGTTTCGCACATGTCCGAAGTATGAAAGTTTGCGTTCTTTGATTACGTTAAAACCTCTTTTTATTTTGGGATAAGCCTATTTTGAGATACGGAGTTTCCAGATTTGACATTTGCAATGTTGTCCGATTTGCCGTTTCTCAATTATTAGTCACTTTGGTTTTTTAAAAACATCACCCTGTATATTCAGTCATTACTGGAATTTTCTCTTCAATACGAGTTTAGTCAGCCACATGTGTCACTCGTGATTTTATGTAGTCTAAAACGTCTTAAATAAATAAAACAGAAGTGGGGCAATGCCTAATTGAATTAATAATTTTTTAGCACTAACGATTTTCCCCTACTATTAAACATAACAATTAAAAGATTACAATATTTTTAACATAATGATTACTTAATCTAGTGTTCAAAATGTGCTCTATTTGTAAGTTGACAGTATCCCGATCGACGGTAGAAAGCGTCTATCACATTTCTCCATGATTGTTTAGACCAGGGGTCTCCAAACTTTTCAGCCTTAGGGCCATACTGATTACTCCAGTAAGTTCCGAGGGCCAAAACCATATTATCATTGTTGCCGGCGGTAAAAAGTAAAATAGTCCACTGATGAAAAAAAAAGTCCGAAAAAGTACGCAACGTTTAAAAAAGGCTGCAAATCGGACTAAAGTCCGCAAAACGGCAACACTGCATATTATTAATTTTCCCGTCATTATCTGTAATTTCTAATTGATACTGTTTCAATCACAACTACGAAGTAAATGTTTTTTACATTTTAAAACATGTGAAATATTCAGCCACACCAATGAGACTGAGTTTCCTATCGATTTTGCAATCGAAACTTTGAGTGCTTTTAAAATAAATTTTGATACTCGTTTTTCGGACTTTGATGCCATTGCGAATCAAATTAAGATTTTTCAGCATCCTTTTGATACTGACATTGAAACCCTAGCCCCGGAACTTCAAACGGAAATGATTGATCTACAGTGCAGTGATATAATTAAGAACAAATATCAAAACTCATCTTTGTTGGAATTTTATAAGAGTCTTCCGCTGACACAATTTGATAATTTGCATAAAATTGCTCGTGGGCTGTTTTCTGTTTTTGGTACTACTTATTTGTGTGAGAAGACCTTCTCCAAAATGAAGTACACAAAAAATGTTTACAGATCTAAATTAACTGATGAGCATCTTAAATCTCTTTTAATAATTGGTACAAGTAAAATTAGTCCACAACTACAAACTATTGTCAGTGGAAAATCTCAATTACATAAATCTCATTGGTATTTCATATGTCATTATGCTTGTTATAAGTTATGTTTTTATTTAAAATGTATAAAATGTTAGTTGGATTCATTTCAATAATTTGTTAGTTATTATATACTGAAGTTAAATTTTCTGCATATTATACATGTCTTTACTCATTACAATTCTGCGTTTCTTTATCCAACTTATCACAAAAACAATAACAATAAGCCTACAACAATGTTATGAGTAGTTAGCCCGTGATCATATCAATGTAGATGTCATATTAATAACTAATCAACATAAAATTAGAATACTTCAGTAAACTAAATTTAATTTGCTATAAAAAATATGTTCTCTAAAAGGAGTTTTCAAGTATGCTAGCTCTCCGCGGGCCGGACAAAATCTGTCCGCGGGCCGGATGTGGCCCTCGGGCCGTAGTTTGGAGACCCCTGGTTTAGACCTTGACTAGACCCATTAGAGTACATAAAATCATAAGTGTTACATATGGCTGTACTCGTATTGAAGAGTAGATTCCATTAATGACTGAATATACAGGGTGATGTATTTAAAAAACCAAAGTGACTAAAAATATCAGAGAAAAGGCCAAATCTGACAACATTGCAAATGTCAAATCTGGAATATCCGTATCTCAAAATAGGCTTATCCCAAATTTTGTACAATTCGGACTAGCAATTTACGAGATAATTGTCCGTTTCCAGACTTTTGGTCCTCTCTGTATACTTAAAATTAAAGTCATAAAGTCTTCGTTAATTTCTTTTATCTAATCATGATAGAATTTGCATTCATTTTGTTATCTCAGGTTGGCAGCTTTCCATAGGTCTCCCCCTTGCCGCTCCGACCCCCCCGCTAGCATCATCGAACATTTCTAAGGGGGCTTTATCGTACCAGTCATAGTACTTTATTTTTAGACTTTGTACAATCAAAATTAACGCAAAATTAGTCGAATCAAAAAACCAGAAACCAGAATCTAATCGATGAAATTAGCATCATTCATTAATAGGTAGGTGCTGGAACAGCATAGGTCACAGCAGCGTTTATATTAAATTTATAAATTTATTACAGTAATTATGGTACCATTATATATAATAAATATAATAATTAAATAAATCTTGAAATCTATTATGGTTGCGGCAAAAGTTTATGATAATGTATCGGAGATACCACCAAAATTGTAGTATAATAATTACAGTAATAAACATCATTTTTTTTAATATTTTTTTCTGTAACTACAAGTACTTATAATTAGCGGAAAACCGGGAAACTATTTAATCAAATTATGTTTATCAAAATACTAATGATATACACAGTATAATAATTAGATATAACACACTATTCCATGTTTTTTTATAAAACGTTTGAGTGGTGTTTTGAGGAAGCATTTATTTATTATATACAAGATATTTATTCAATGTTGTTATAAAATGGTGCTGTCTGACGTTAGGATCAGAAATCCTCGTGTACCCCTAGTTGAACCAGTTTCCTGTGGCATTCTGTAGTGCTTATTCTTCTTCTACAGTGTCTTGCTTTCTCGAGCGTTTACTACTCCCATATTGACTACTTCTTTGTATCTACTCGTATCTCTATCTTGAGCTGCGTGGAGAAGTTCCTCGGTAGTTAAACCTGTCCATTGTCGGAGATTTCGAAGCCAGGATAGCTTTTTGCGGCCTATCCATTTTCCCCCTCGATCTTGCCATTCAGAATAAGCCGAAGCAGACTATAACGTGGTCCACGCATCACATGTCCCGAGTATTCCAGTTTGCGGCGCTTGATGGTAGTTAAGAGCTCTCTATCGTGCCCTATTCTGATGAGTACATTTTTGTTGGTAGTTCGGCTTGTCTACGGAATTTTGAGCATCCTTCTGTACAGCCACATCTAGACGCGGTCAATAATTTTTTGGTGAAGCGTCCGTGTTTCGTAGGAGTACAACAGAATAGACCATACACAGCACTTGGTAAATCTTTCCCTGCAGACGAATGTTAAGTTGCTTGGCACAGAGTAGCGGCAAATCAATCCCAGTTTCTGTACATATATAACCTTGTCCTATTGAAATTATTTGACAAGTCAGTAAATTGTTTTACATTTCTTGGTATTATACTCAATGTCTTGCTAATTTGTTTTGTCTGTAAAACTACGGTCGCCGACATATTTTTTTCAAAATTTAACATTTAAAGACTTGTAAATGGAATTTTTTCTATTGTTAACCCGTTTATAGGGAAATTTTTTAGAGCTCATAAATATTGTTACGGATTGTGGTCAGCGAGTACGCTCCTGGAGCCATTATTTGACCCGAGCCGCCGGCGAATCGTTTACAAAAAGATGTCGTATGATTTTTTGGTAGCATCAAACGCCCGACACATTGGCGGATGATTTTTTAAATAAGTATTTACTGTATTACATATAGAAAGATTAGAATAAATTGTTTAGTTTTTAATATCATCGAACCCAATAATATTTTGAGAATTACCCATCCCGGGCCTTTCGATTATAATTTTTCACTTTAAAATAACACTAAAACACTATAATATGAATGAAACTTATTATCATTTTAAATATTTACAAACGGAGAAGCCAAATTTGTAATATTTTAATTACATAATAATCGATGACGTATTTTCTTCGAAACAAGTCCAATAAACGGTAATATTTAGTGGAAATTGTATAAATTCTCCATTTAATAATAACTTTAAAAGAACACATTACATAAGAGACGTCTTCCTTTCATTCTACGAACGTATGCAATGAATGAAATCGTTAGAGCGGGACAATTGGGCCACTCTCCATATTTATACAACATAACAAACAATAAATCCAAAATACCCACGACGACGGTGACGATGACGTTCAGATCCGGACAAGCTTGATCGCTCACTTTCAAACGCTGTTGACTTGGAGTTAACAAACAACAATGCATCGATAATTTACTTCGTGGTCCAAAGGCATTCTAAGCAAGATCGTTCGACCCTTAAACGCTAAAAACACGATTAAAAAATTGGTGTTAGTACAGCCAACTTATATTCCATTTATAACACCAAGCGATTAGCGTCCCTTAGATCGTAACTGATACCACGACCTTTCAAAGAAGAGAGAGTGACAAATAATTATTCCGGCTCTGTCGTGGGTTGATGATATCCCGGTCAGAGAAGACCGTCGTACCGAATAACTGGGGCATTATCAAAACGCATCACGTGCACGTACATACATACAGAACGCACAGCATTCAGTAACATCGGTAGCGATGCGCGCTGTACTGCAGCGTTCGAGTGAAAACAGTGAAAGTAAATCATCTTTTTGTTCCGCCCTCCTATCTACCACTATTATATTTTACTCTCACTCTCGCGAAGGGAAAACCAATTCGCTTTCGTTTACCTGTTTCCAATTATTAATTCTCGTCAAAACTAACGTTTGGATGTTTTGATTGCTAATCTTAAGGGATCCGTATCATTCTTTTTGTCGTCCTTCTTCCATAGACATTTTTGTTAATTTGACGACTTTTCTTTCAACAGGAACTACCATTTTACAAATGTCAACGCAGATCTCGGATACTGGGGCAAATAAGTAGAGAACGTCTTTTATTCTTCTGCAGAAATCGTGAATAACAATTTAATTGGGAGAAACAAAAAAAATGGGCATCATGACAGACAATATAGATTTTGACAACTTCGGTCTACTGGAGATTTACTGGCTTACGTCACTCAGCTCTAGACAAACACTATTGAGAAGTTTGGTGAATCCCGTGCAATAGCCTTGGATATATCTAAAGCCTTTGACCGCGTTTGACACCAGGCATTGTTAAGCAAATTATCTGCCTACAGTCTCCCAACCAAACTGCGCCAATGGCTCATGAGCTTCATGCAAGATCGCTCCTTACATGTGGCAGTTGATGGTATTTCTTCTGATGCGTTAAAAACCAATGCCGGGGTACCACAGGGTTCCATCCTAACCCCCAACCTATTTCTTTTACACATCAACGACCTCTTGAAAACCAACACGATCCCCATTTACAGTTTCGCAGACGACAGCACACTTGTCTCAACTTTTACATCCTATCGACCACTTTCGGTGAATGATACAAATAGACTCAGACAGGAACAGGTTGACTCCATCAATAGAGATCTAGAAGCAATCGTCGAGTGGGGAACCAACAATCTTGTTCAGTTTCACGCCCAGTAAGACAATGCGTCACGTTTTCCAAAAAAAGTTAATTCCTCAAATCTCACAATGTTCGGAAATACCCTTGAATCAAGTCCCTCCATCTCGATTTTGGGAGTCACCGTGTGTACTAATATGTCTTTGCATGACCATGTTGCTAACATCGCAAAGTCAGCAAGCCAGAGGCTAGGTTTTCTGTGGAAAGCTAGAAAGTTTTTTACTCCTGATCAACTGTTGAAGACTGGAGTATTGCCCGCTCATATGGGGTTCAGTACCAAGGCATTCTCTTCGTCTTTTAGATTCCATTCAAGGGCCATTCGGTTGATAAACAGCTCAACTCTCACAGATACCCTTCACCCACTAGAACATAGAAGAAGAGTAGCAGACCAGACATTACTCTACAGATATTTCCATGGCAGATGCTCCAGAGAAATAAAAACTCTTATACCACCTCTGGCCACATTCGGCCGAAGAACTCGGCACGCTGATCAGTCTCACCCATTTACTCTTAAGATTGACCAACCTCTATCATGAATACTTTTTTTACAGTGCTGCTACGGAATGAAACAAGCTTCCAAAATCATTTTTGTACCAAAAACTATGACCTGCAACTTTTCAAAAAGCGGATCTACAATCATCTCCTTTCTATAATCCCTCCCCCTTCTAATAATAGCAGTGCGGGCCGTCTGCGCAGAGTTAGTTTAAAAATGTCATACAAATCACCCCACGCTTTTAGAACAGTGACATTAATTTTCTCGTCAGTAATTTTATTCTTCTGTTAAAATTTTTTTTTTTACTTTTTAGTTTGATTAACTCTAAAAGCGTGTTTTTTAGTTGTGTTTTAAAAAAATTAACCCTATACTTTTATACAACACAAAATACAAACTACCATTTGTATTATTGCAAATTGCTAGTGGCGCCATCTACTACATAATAGGCAAACTACTTATTTTGGAAAGTAGGAAACTGTCGCGTATTCTTGTTTCGTTAAAGGAACTGCGCGCATGCGTATTTCACGCACTAGTTCTATCTCTTTTACTCTCATGCAAAGGATCCCTGAAAACATTTATGAATCCTGAGGAAAGTAATCAGGATAATCGGATATTTTGATCGAATTACTTCATTGTCATCGGTATTTGACAAGTGTGCAAATTTTAAATTAAATCTGATTCAACAGTAGGCAAAATCGAGGCCAAAGTGTCAGTTACAAACATACAGGAGAAACTAATATAAGCGTGTTAAAAATAAGACTAGACTAACGAGCATTTAGCGGTGAATGAAAGAAAAGGGATGAGATTTTTCGATAAGAATAAAGAAAAAAGTGGTCATAAAATCTGTTAAGAGGTTCTCGTCGACAAGCATTATTGTTTTTGCTAAAATCTTCAAAAATACAGCCGACGACGCTACGTTTAAAAAAGGAAAAAATGCGCGTTCGTGCTTTAAAAATATAGTCAGGTTATTAGGCAATTGTCACGTAACTTTCACCGGGCTACGTGTTCCGTTTTATTTGCAGTAGGATCTCTATCCACTGAATTCGACATGGTTATTATTGGAGAGGCGAAATAAAAACAAAAAAATAAACGGTTTCATCCTCGATGTATGTTCGAGTATTAAATTTAAATAAAACGAGCGCAGATAAATGAAAATTTAAAATTTTCGTCTGTCCCAAAACAAATATTTATTTGGAATTTATTAAAAGAATTAATTACACGAAATTACCGATCGTATAACGTCGTCTTGCATTGTAGATTCGCTTCGGTACATGTAGAATATTGCGATTGAAAATTTGCAAGTAATCATTTTAAATTGTGTATCGAACAAAGCGACTATAATGTTGCTACGACTTTTTTGATTTTTTTACTCGCAGATTAACGGCACATTAAAAACTCTGAAAATGAGAGAGCAAGAGTAATAATCTATTAGAAATCTTTGTGACGGCAAGGCGCAATTTAGTGGTAGGGAGTTGCGCAATAATTACGGGAATCTTACAGGCAATTTTAGTGCAAAAACGAGTAGAACAAATTCTTTGACGCTTTTTGGAATATTAACTGGGCGGGATGCAAATATAATGGACTGTATTTTCTAATGAGAGATGCAATAACATTAACTGTGGGGAACCAACAATCTTGTTCAGTTCAACGCCCAGAAAACACAAAGCGCCACATTTTCCAAAAAAGTAAATTCCTCAAATCATTTTATCACAATGTCCGGAAATACCCTTGAATCAAGTCCCTCCATCTCGATTTTGGGAGTCACGGTGTCTAATAATATGTCGTGGCATGACCATGTTGCCAACATCGCAAAGTCAGCATGATGGTAACTACACTGCAAGGTTTTCTAAACCTCCCAACGGGTAAAGTTTTCAGATTAATGGGTAACCGGTTGAGCAGCCATGCAACATTGTATGAGAAATAGTCACGATAGACTTAAGTCCTTTGGGTTGGTACAATAAGCTGATTTCTAAATCTCAAGTTAAAATTATGAATATCAGTTCTACAGATAGCTAAGTTTTTGATTCACAACGATTTTATGAAATTAAACGCACGCATGATATGCCCTCCTGGCCTTCATATTTAAGCATCCTAATCTGTTCTAATCATGCGACACATGCTGGGGTCTTCCCACTACACGGTGATGAGTCTTATGCAAGAGTTTTGTAATTTTTGTAGTCTGTTTTTATCTACATGTAGTAAGTTTGGACTGTACACATAATTTGCGTGAGAAAGTACAAGTGATTCACAAAGAATCTGCTTGAGTATTGGATTCAGTAATTTCCGATTCGAACAAATTGATTTTAGATTACTGGAACCTCGTTTCAAGATGAGAGAAACATGCGATGAGAATTTTAGGGTGGAAGTCTTAGGTTTTTGGTGGTACATTACAAATTCACATAGAACAATAATGGTTATTTATTTATTTAATAATGTAATACAGGGCTGTAAGAGAAAATAGAAAAAAATCTCGTTAGTAAGGCTTTTGCTTATGCCTTTCTTCGATCTATCCTCTCAAATTTGTCCAAAGCATTATGACAATAACCTTTGATGCATCTTTCTTTATTAGGAAAGATATGAAATTGTAAAATCCTGTGTTATGATTTTAGAGGAACATCTGTTAACGCATCAGTTAGTATTGTGTAATGTCTTTTTCATTTAATTTTTTAACTAACAATTACCCAGAACTCGTCTGTGAATATTTCAAAGCACACTTGAAAGAAGAGGTTCGACGCTGGGAGACAGATGAAATGAAATCTTACTGGCATAATGTGCCAGGACAAAGACAAGCGAAAAGGCTAGTAAGCCTTTCGCCAAGGAAAGCTAAGCAGCTTCTCGAGTTGGACAAGAAAGACTTGAAGCTGTTTAGGGGACTCCTGACTGGACACTGCTCTCTGAGGTATCACCTGAAAAAGATGGGCAAAGCAGAGAGTGATAGTTGCCGCTACTACGAGAACTTCGCTGAAACTGCAAAACATTTGCTTTGCGAATGCCCAGCGCTTTTCTGCAAGAGGCTCAAGTTTCCGGAAGGGGCCTTTCTAAAGCCATCCGATGTCAGGAACTATATACGAAGTCTCAGAATCCCGGGCCTCGAATAGATTAAGGGTTGTGCACAAAAGATCTAAAAGGTTGAAGGTCTATAATAAGTTCATTCTTATTTCATCAGATACCTCATAAACCTGAGATTTTTAAGAATCCTTCAAGAACAATCCTATTTCTGAAATATAATAACACGACACAACTAGCCTTTTAAGATATGTTTACACCTTCAATCGCAAATCGAGATATTTCTGCAGTTTTACAATAAACTAATAAACAAGACTATACCAAATAATAATTACTTACAAAGTAGCTTTATAAATAAACCGTCAAGTAGCGTCTCATTTTTGTAGCAACTATACAGTGTGTCGATATTATTTCATTATGAATAGAACCCTAATGGATTGCAAAGGAAAATACGCGCCATAGATATCTGTACATATTTATGACAGTCATTACGATTGTGAGGTTACGTAGTTCATTCTATCGCAGCAAGACATTCATGGCTCGTTTTTCGACGGTACATTTATTCGAGTCATTACTTCTCGGCTTAGAGCTCATTAAAAGACACACAAGGGGAGTCCGAAAAGGTAATGGCAACGAAGAGGGCGTCCAAACTCCAGATGACTATTTGTTACTTATTCGCGACGTTTAACATCAACTTGATTTAATAAAAGGGCGATTCCGCGATTACCGAGGTGGAAAAACCTCACGAAGCGACTTTGATGATGACTCTACGAGAACATTTAGCCAATTCCATATCACTTGCAATCAACAATGCGGTATCATACAAACTGAAACTATTTTCGTTACTTGATTAAAGTTATAATGGGTATCTACAAATTTGGACATCGCTCGACTACCCCATATACAATACGACGTTCATTCAACGCATAATCCGTCAAACTTTTCAATTACTCGCCGGTGCAAGTAAAACCGACACTCACAGATCTCATAACAATAATGCAGCATTTTCTTATTTAAAACACCCTAACGTTGAACCACAAAAGCGACAGGCTTTTATTCACTAATTCTTCGGCCATACATACGCATCACTAAAAACAAGTGATGCCAAATAAAATAATTACCACACAACTACACAATGAACCAGGAATTAAATTTCTACATTATTTTTACTGTATTTTATGGCTGCAAAATTGGTTTAAATTTTGATTATGTAAGCGATTCTCCTTAAAATTCGTAAAATGTCACTATTGTCTGTTAAGAATAACAGAAAATTAACTTTTAAAATCCTAATACCTAGACAAGCTAATTTGCTATGGAAAGGCATACAGCCCTTACTTAGGGGGTGATAATATGGGGTGCGATAACACATGGTAGCAAGTCAGTTTTAGTTTTTATTTACGGAAATTTGAATACAATTTGTTATATACAAAACGTACTGCAGTCTTTTGCACTGATATACTTGGAAGAGTTAACTCAACCCCTTTTCTAACAATTCAGACCTTTCACCAAACGAACATGTGGATAATAATTTGCCCATAACTTTTTAAAATTTTAGTTTAAATGCAATCATTTTTTGAGTTTTACTAAACGAGCATTATGTATAAATTTTATTAAAATTGGTCAACCCTTACTGGCTGTTAGTCTTCGTTCACTAAAATTATTTTTTTTTTGTTATTATTATATTTCAATTGTTTTCTATCAGATAATTTATTTATGAAACTTACTTTATTTACTAATAACTCAAATATTATACGAGGGCAGTTTGATAAGTCAGTGACTTTTTGAATTTCCCGCGCAGTTACTCCAAATGCAACAGTGCTGCCGCCGTCAACTATAATCTATCAGTGGGCAACTTTCTAATTTTGAGCAAGCTACGTCGTGCAGTTGGTGTTTGATAGCCGTTTAAAGCAGACAACCTCGTGAATTTTTACGAAAATGGAAAAAAGTGAATTTCGTGTGCTGATTAAGCATTACTTTTTACGTAAAAAATCCATCACTGAAACTAAGGAAAGTCTTGATAAATACTACAGGGACTCGGCACCATCAATTTCAATGGTTAAGAAGTGGTTTACAGAGTTTCGTTGTGGTCGAGTACCAGCACTAGTGACGCCGAACGTCCAGGTCGCCCAAAATAAGTGATCACGCCGGAAATCGTCGATAAAATCCATGAAATGATATTGGATGATCGGAGAATGAAAGTTCGTGAGTTGGCTCATGCTGTAGGTATCTCGACTGAACGGGTACATCATATTTTACACGAATATTTGGACATGAAAAAACTCTTTGCGAGATAGGTGCCACGATTGCTCACACTCGACCATAAGCGCAATCGTGTGACCACTTCAAAAGAGTGTTTAGCGATGTTAAACCGTAATCCGGACGAATTTTTGCGCCGTTTTGTTACTGTGGATGAAACATGGATCCATCACAACACGCCAGAGACCAAGGAACAATCGAAACAGTGGGTTGCTCGGGGTGAACGTGGACCAAAGAAGGCGAAACAGAGTCTATCAGCCAACAAGGTCATGGCCACAGTCTTTTGGGATGTACGCGGTGTCATTCACATTGATTACCTCAAGAAAGGTAAAACGATCACCGGCGAATATTATTCAAAGCTTTTGAACAGATTCGACGTTGATTTGAATAAAAAACGGCCGCATTTGGCTAAAAGAAGAAAGTGCTATTCCATCAAGACAATGCACGTGTGCACACTTGTCTAGTCACGATGGCCAAAATCCACGAATTGGGATACGAACTGCTACCCCATCCAGCATATTCTCCAGATTTAGCCCCCTGCGACTATTTTCTGTTTCCAAACCTAAAGAAATGGCTGTGCGGTAAGAGATTTGAGTCGAATGAAGAAATCATTATCGAAACAAATTCGTATTATGAGAGCTTTGAAAAAACCTATTATTTGGAAGGAAAAAAAATTAGAAAAAGCTGGACTAAATGTATCGAGCTAAAAGGTGATTATGTAGAAAAATAAAATGTTTATTTGCGGAAAAAAATTTGTTTTATTCAAAAAGTGACTGACTTATCAAACCGCCCTCGTATATTCAAATATTTCGCGCATTAATTCAAGTTGAACTACGCACTTTTATCGCGCCCTCACACAGCAGATGGACGAAGTATTCATTCATTCGAGAAATACGAGAATGATTCGCACTCTTTCATCCGTTTTCATGCCGCCTTTCTGTCCTGGGCTGTTTGGAACCATCTTTTGACATCGTCCAGCCACCTCCTCTGGGGTCATGGTTCTGTCTGGCCACATGCCTCACTAACTGCCATTTGCTTTCCGAAATACGCTTCATTGAGGCCACGAGCCCATAGTTATTCGTCGGATTTCCTCATTTCTGATCTTATCTCTTAGACTGATTCCATGTTGCTACCGGCAGAAGACTTTCCGCTTTAAGTTTATTGGTAACTTTCTGTTTTTTAATATATAGCTCAACTTGCCAATAGCTGCCCATGCAAGTCTTTTCCTACGTTTTATTTTGGCAGTTTGGTTCCCTTTGCCGATTTTGATATTATGCCCCAAGTAGACATATTTATCGACGTCTTCTTAAATCGTACCGTCTATTGTTACAATAACTTCCGCATTAGTATTATGTAACATCCGCCAATCACCGCCGCTTCTACAAAACAATTGGAATATCAGAAGAAATCATTTTGGTAAGTGCATGTTCAACTTACATTCCTTTTTACTTTCTTCAAAATTTGTATAAAGTATCACTATGCGCAACATTTTGGTCCTTCGAGTCGGATATTCTTTTGTTAAAATAAATAAAGTAATTTTCGTTCTAATATAACAGTCCATTCATCAAATTATTATAATTAATAATTCATTCCATATCAACAATCATTCGAATTTTTTTAAAACTCGGTATAGTCGTGTCAAGAATTTCAATTCTGTGCAAGAACCGGGGTGAACCAGTTTTCGGTTTCGATAGTCTTGAAATTAATTGATTGTCTTATTATTTCTGCTACGATATCTGCTAAAAGCATGAATTAATAGGGGGTGTAGTCGAGCAATTTTCAAACGCCCTGCATAAAAAACAATGCTGGTAAAAACCATTGGGTGATTAAAAAAATGTCAAAACGACTCTTTTTAACAGAATATAATATTTGTTGGGATTAATGTAAAAAAGTATGGATGTTGATCTTTAAAATTTTTTTGTTCGGTACTAAAAATGGAAAGTTCCAAAATATTTTTGCGTCAGATGAAAGGCAAGGTGTTACACATTTTTTGAAATATACTCGTCACTAATTATACATATCAAGTTAAGTGACGTCATGCGTGTGAATCCAGATGAAGCGATAGCTATATAATGAATGCCTCATGAAAATAATTATGTTAATATCTTGGTAATTTCCGGTAAACCGGAGAACGAATATCAATGATAATTGAACAGTTTACGTTTTGAAGGATTATCAAGTGTTTGTTTACATTCACTCATGAATTAGGTTTGCGCTTTATTGTACAGTTCGAGTCAAAAGATACATTTGTTTGGTTGTATGTTTTACTTTCGTCTTTTTTTTCTTCTTTAGCCTTAAGTGATCCAACTTTGGACGTAGGCCTCCCCCATTTCAATCCGCCATCGTCTATGTTGCGCCATTTGCTTCCAATGAAGCCCGCCTGTTGGAAATCAGTACAATTCCTCTTTGAGAAATTCATTGATTTTTAAAATTACTCAGTACGGCACTGACGCCGACAAAAATCAACTAAAAGTCACGCATTCATTACGTGGAAATTAGCATTCGGATATAAACAAAGGGTCCCGTGCAATTTAGAAATCAGCTTAAGAACACGTGCAGTTATTATTCGAGAACATTCCGAAATCGTCGCGCGCAATTTTTAGCAACCGTGACCATACAGTGACCAATCCAAAACGCTGAATTTAACGCGAGAAGAAGCCACATTCGAAACAGTTTCCGGCTTCTCGCCCTCTTTTCCATTCCGACCGTCTAAGAATACACACGCCCGCCGCTAAGAGCACGGCTTTCAAACACCACGTGGTAAAACGCACATCAATATAATCAAATAAAATACATCAAATTCAAGCTAACAACCAGTGAAATTATTCCAAATATACAGGAGGCTTTAAATGTATTAAAGTTATACAATATATTCTCAATGACAAGTGTGTTGTTTCATTTACTGTGATAACAAAATTCACGGCGATAAAAGGCAGTAAACCCTTCAGCCTATAGTAGTAAAAAACAGATCGAGCCAGCTTTACTGAGTTATCGAAGAATCCAGCAACTACGCAGTGAACGACGTCGTCGAAGAGCAAGTGAGTTAGGCAAAAGAGGTTCCGGCGGTGAAGCTGCCCACACCTTAGAGCATTCTAAAGCTTACCACGCCCATCTACTCCTCGTCGACGGCGCCGGCGCGCACCCCCAGTATTTTTTATGTCATATCTCTATGTCATTTGTGTCCTTCCTCTATGTCTTTTACCTAGCCATGGTCTCCATTGCTGTATTTCATTATTTCATCTTTTGTCTTTCAGACGGGCATTATGTCCTGCGAAACTCTACTTTATTTGGGCGGCATGTTGCGTCTTTAACTTTCGTTTTAAATCTAATCCATTCGTTTGTTTTTCTATCACTAAGTTTCACTCCCAACATTGATCTTTCCATCGCTCTTTGTGTCATTGTAATTTTATCTACATTAGCCTTGGTAAGAGTCCAAGTTTGTGAGCCATAGGTTAGTATAGGAAAGATACATTGATCATAAACTCTTGTTATTAGATATTATTGTATTTTACTACTTTTCAGTATCCAGCTCAGCTTTCCAAAACCTTTTCTTTGTTTACTTTCATTATTTGTCCTAGGTATATGTATTCGCTTACTGTTTCCAAATTTTTCTCATTGAGTGTATGTTTTACTGCTACGAGAAATTGATATCATTGTGCCCTATCAAAACAAAGCCGTCAATATTTGATCAGAAATTTCAAAACCAACAATAAAGAATAAAAATATTATTACTCGAAAATCCATGTAAGTAATTACTTTAATAAACATTTTAATTATTAAATAAATGTTCTCTTTAATAAAGATCTAATGTTTCCAAAGAGGCTGCATACACAGGCTACAGCAGAAACTTTACACGTAGGGCACGTCTAGACAGCGTTAACAAACAACCAACTCGTTAATTTGCCATCTTTTTTAGAACTGAGTGAAAGAAAAGAAAAATATTAAACGGTAATTTTTTTTGTTATAATCGCTACACACTCTCGAGACGTTTCTATTTAATAATTTCCTAAATAAACTAACAGAAGAACCACATGTCGCGTAATTCAATAGTTCCGAAACATAAAAGCGAAAATAATCCCCGTCGCGTTTCCAACAACGTTATTTTATCGGTAAAATCTTTTCCAAACACGAAAAAGTTTTTCCCGTACACCGCGGGCCTTACAATGTTCGAATTCGATATTATCGAGAATATGTTATTCGGGAAATTAATATGTCGAGGAAATGAAGCTAACCTTTGTGATAATACGTTGAATTTTTTTTATTTTTACTGAAAATAGTCGCAAAAAGGGTAGACCTATCGTGTAGGCCGTGGACGGCCCGCACTGCGACTATTAGAAGGGGGAGGGATTATAGAAAGGAGATGATTGTGGACCAGTTTTTTGAAAAGTTGCAGGTCATAGTTCTCTGGATAAACTGATTTTGGAAGCTTGTTCCATTCCGTAGCAGCCCTGTAAATGAAGGATTCTTGATGGAGATTGGTCCTTGTAGTGTTAATCTTGAGAGAAAGTGGGTGAGACTGGTAGCGTGCCGAGTTCTTCGACCGAATGTGGCCAGTGGTGTTATAAGCTATTTATCAACCGAATGGCTCTTTTCTGAATGGAATCTAGAAGACGAAGAGAATGCCTTGGTGCTGAACCCCAAATGTGCGAGCAATACTCGAGCAAAAAACCGTTGCTCGAGATTTTTCGACAGATTTTTCTACAGCTACTCAATACACTCCATAGGGTGAAATAGTTTGTGACCCAAAAACTACCCCTTAACAACTCTCCAAAGTAGAAAAATCTACTAAGATACCAACTCGGAAGGATAGGTCTGAATCAACAAACGGATTGTCGGTTTTGATGCGCGGAAAACGAAACTGCTGAACATCTACTATGTTCATGTCCCGGCCTGGGAAGAAAAGGTTCAACATATTTGGTTATACCAACCTAGAATCTACCGATTTCAAGAAAATCTCACCCCATACAACCATGAATTTCGTGACAAGGGCTGGATTGTGCGGTGAACTGTAACCTCTAGGGGTGAGCCACAATACAACTTTTGCGATTGGACTGGTATTAACACATCAGCTTTGATTCATGTAGCCAATGAACGCAATAAGTAAGCCGAAATTGTTGCCGACCTTCATTGAATGGAAATGGCACCTGAAGAAGAAGAATATAACAGAGTATCACTCGTTAGATTTTCAGAAAATTTAATGCTGTAGCCGTGTGATTTTGTCCGGATTAGATATAAATGAAGGTGGGAAACATTTTATAACCACTCAAAACTCATGTGTTTATTTATCACCTCTTCTTGACATATTCAAATTTCCGTTTTGTATTCTGCATACAAAACGCGTGGCCGTCACAGGGCCCCTATATGAAACGTAATCCCGCATTGTGCCACACAAATGGAATTTGCATGAAACCAACCATCAAAAATAATTGTACTAAACAAGATAAATACACTTGGTACAAAATATACCTCATAATTTTAAAAACTATAAAAATTTTGAAATCGTGAAATAAATATAACACAAAATATTAATTTAAGGGAATGGTCTACTTTACTTGTCAACGAATGGGAGCCAGTCATTTATTTATTTTATTTTTCGTATGGCAAGATCGGCAATATTTTAAAAGTGTAAAGTAAATGTAAATGACAAACATACATAAAAGAAACAAACGTACAAACATCACAAACACTAAAGTTTATATAAATGCAGAGTGGCCTATTCTTCATATAGTTCATTAAGCCATCGAGCCGCATCTGCGTCCGCTGCATGTAGTTCTTGTATTGTGCCAAGGTATCTTCTGCTGGGGCAGGCCATGTGATGAGGCGTCTGAGAGGGGTCACTGCAGCTGCGGAAGTCAGCAAGTCCCCATTTGCACTTCCAGTATTGAGTTCGTATACGGTTGAGAATTGTCCATTCCATTCTGGGGAGGTTAAATCCTGGGGGGCGTTCTGTCTAATATAAGGTGCAGGTTGTTTGGGTTTGTAGCTACCCACTATTCTCTCCATGCATCGGTCGGGTTAAAATCATCTCCGATGAGTTCTTGGCCAAGCTTCCAGGGGGGTTTTCGCGCTTTTAGTCTGGCAAGACTATCTGAGCAATCCTGGTGGATGGGGAGTTGGTTGTTACCAAGGAATTTTTCCATTCCTTTATGAGTGCCGATTTACGTCGTATTGGGGGAGGTGGAATATTAACTAGTACTGGCAACCATTGTAGTGGGGTGGCTTTTATAGTGCCAGATATAATTCTCATTGTCTCATTGAGCTGCGTGAGCAGTCATTACAGCCAGTTATGCCAATATCAGATACTAAAAATCGTCTTTATTGTTCCAAAATTTAATTTTTTTATTATTCTAGATTTTTCTGTTTTTCGTAAATAAACTTTCTTAAACTAAAAGATTTAAATTTATTTCGAATTAAATAATAGGTTTATGAAGAAACCTCAATCTTGCTCGTAATCTGTTAAAATTAAAACGACATGTACACTTGTACAGTCATAGAACCCTTGGTTTTAATATTGAATATAGAGGCCCCTAATTCTTTCTATTTTACAGAAACAATTTAAGTAATTAAAATCCAATTAACAATAATAAGTACCAGAAAACACAAAAGATCAGTCGATTAATGTTTCCAAGGTGAAAATTTTGCCTGATTTCACCATTTTAATTAAAAAAATAATTGCATTTATCGCGAACCTTTATGAGTAAATATTTAAATTAATCTAATTCTCTATGGTTAAATAAGTTATTATTAAAGTCTGAATTTTAATGAACATATCCCAAGACTATTCAATTCTTTCATTATCAATTGCAGAATACAGTTATGTAAGGAGTACTTAATATTTAATATAACATACGCACGGCACTCGTGCCAAATTTAAAAACAAAAAATAATGTTTACTACACGTATAAATACCGGTATACATCAAAGAAACCGTCTGTCCACGTGGATTTGATTGACGTGCGTCAAAATTCACAAACTAGGTAATCTAACCAGTGGAAACAGCGAATCATAAAGTTAAATGAACTGAATTGGCCAAGCGGTGTAACGCGGTTGAAAAACTATAAATAATCTTGTTTATGTTTGAAAAGATAGTCTGTGATATCAGTGGGGTAGTGTGGTGTGCTGAATTTAAAAATTTTATTAAATAAATGGAAATATGGCGTTTTTGGAAACCATGGGCTAATAAAAATAATGAAATTTCACAGTGTAGCGAGAATAAAGAAAGATATGAATTTAACAATGAAGATTTAGACGTAGGTATTTTTAAAAATAATAAATTCATAAAATGAGGCATCTCTGCCCGTAGCAGACCAAGCAATATTGTCGGTAAAGGCTCGAAACGAGTTTTTATATTCTGCAATTAGTAATAGAAGAACTCTACCAAAATACATACATATAGGCACGCCTTTTTTCCAGAGGCATAGGCAGAGACCACTTCCTTCCACTTCCACTACGGTTGTTACTTACACCTTTTGCTTCCTCTACTTTCATCAGTGCTCTCATACGTGCTCGTCGGTTGTTGGTACTCTTGACCTGGCCTTTTTTCAAAACAATGTTGATCTGAGATATGTTCGCCGAGGTCGGCCTCTACCGACTTGTCCATTCACACTTGCCTTATAAATTTGTTTCGTCAATCTTGGTTCATCCATCCTTTCTACGTGTCCATACCATCTACGCATTCCTTTATCTATCTTTGTAACCACATCTTCTTTTACACCACAGCGTTCTCTTATCTCACTATTCTTTACTTTATCCAACCGAGTTACTCCGGCTATACAATTCTCAGACTACTCATCTCCGCAGCATTAATCCTATTTTCATGCCTTTCTGCCAAATCCAACATTCACAGCTCAATGTCACTATCATACTTTCCATCTTTCGTAAACTTTGAACCCGACAAACTCATTTACTTGTTCCACTCATTCTCCCTTAGTCAGAACTTCACTGTTTGTCATGCTTCCTTCTCTTTCAGAAACCATTACTTTCGTTTTGCTTACATTTATTTTCATTCCTTTGATTTTCAGAGCATCATGCATAACATTAACCATTGCCTGTAACTCCTCTTTAGATAACGCTAATACGACTTGATCAACGGCGTAAAGACGGCATTTGACGATCAAATTCATTTTCATTCATTTTTAATCCATACGCAATATCTTTCAAATCTTTTAAAAAATCGTCAATGTATAAGTAACAGCCATGGCGAAGCCACACATCCCTGTCTCACACCTTTTTCGATGTTAAACCAGTCCGTGTAAGCTCCGTTTATCCTGACACAAGCAGTGAAATCCTCGTTAAGTGATTTCAGTGCTCGTATTAAACTACCGCTTCACCATACATAGACAATGTCGACCACAAGTCACTCCTCACCACTCTGTCATAGGCCTTTTCCAAGTCTTTAATAGCGCAATAGACCTTCTGACTTTAAGCCAATAATTTTTCGACTATACCTCGTAATGAAAAGACCTCATCCATACATACCAAAATACATGTCAATAAATGAACATTTCAATTGTAAAAATACAAGAGAACCAAAAAAACAAAAAAAATAAAAAAAGAAGTTAGGTGTACATTTTAAAATGACAGATATCAATAAAAAATAATAATCAATATAAAATCAGAAATTAGAAAAAAGTATTGCAAATAAGTTTTTGTTAACCCAATTAAAAATACGATCCAGTCATCATCCATTGAAAAAAAATGTAAATTAAAAAAATTAATTTTATTGTAAGGTGTGCTTTATAAAACTATAAAGATAAGTTTGAAATTTTTTTACTGCATATTAAGTTTGTGATTTAATTACATTGTTAATTTAGTAATGTTTATGCATCATAAAAATATTCTCACAAAAACAACTACATTTTAAACAATAAATTTTCCATTTATTTAAATTTAGTAATGAGAAAAACTAAAAGATTTACACTTTTAGATTTTGTTACTGACAAAAATACAAAATTTTAGAATAAATTATAGTGTAAAGTTTGAAAGGAATAAAGTTTGTTTTAAGTAACTATTATTTACGTGATGATGAAGTTTTAATTCATTCACTTAATAGTAATTATTTATATTTAAACAAAAATGGTCAGTTAATTAAATATCATAAACAAAAGAAAATATTGTAGAAAACTACTTTTCACAAATCAATTACATTAATTATTTTTAAAGAGAGTAGTACCACATTACCTGTAAAAGATTGTTAAGACCCGTAGTTAAAAAAATCATTTTAATTTGCTTATTTAAAAAATCCTATTTATAATCTAAACTGCATTGGAATGCGGCTCTGGATACTTTTTTATTATTTAAAGCTGTATTTATGTGTCTCACTTCAAAATAACCTAATATTCCACTTTTTTAAGTAAGCACTATTCATATTCTCCCACATTTTAATAACAGCAATTTAATAATAATAACAACATACCTACTAAATAGCACCCGATAAATTATTAATTAGAAGCACATGAACAGTAATGTACATACAAAAACCTAACCTTACCTATGCTTTAAAAATCGAAAAAGACTCGTATTGAAGGTTACATTTCTATGTACAAATTTATAATCCGTAAAAATACCCGAGTGAATTTATACAAATCGAAATCTTACCTTTATAAAACAAATACATAATGGGTCTCGTCCTAAACTCCTAAAAAGATTTGTGAAGAAGCCAAACACAACTCAAGGTCTCGTGATATCAAAACACGATTATCGTCATTTTTATCACGCCCGAATAACAGCACTTAATATCAGTAATTTAAATGATTCAAACACTACACTAAAATGATTGTTTTTATTACATTATGCATAAAAACACATTAAAATAATAATTTTCAAACACACGTCCAATGAAGGTTGTTTTCAACATGGCCGCCAGAAAACTCGGCTATTTCACAAGAATTTGTTGACCCTGGTAATGCGGAGGTTTCTATTGGTTGCTAGCACCAGGCTCGATCAGTCATTGGTTGAATTCAAGGTTATGGGCAAAACATGGACAAAAAAGTGACGTACACCTGTCATTGCAGGACTAGTTTTTGCCAAAAACATCATCTTTTAAAACTTTTTTCTTTAAAATAGTTATTTGTAATTATTAATTGTTTAATTTAAAAAGGCAAATTTTATTTAAAATTTTTTAAAACAGAATATTAAATACTTAATATTTAAAAATAATGCATCTAGCGCCATCTTTATATAAACCATTAAAACACAAGGCGAGTTAAAGCGGTACATTTAAACACTAAAAAAGAAATTCGATTTTTTTATTTATTTTAATTTATAAACTCACCCGTTATCTTGACAAACATCGTCAACTTCCGTAAAGTATAAACAAGTAGTATCAAAATAATCCATCGAGGTAATTTCACCGCGTCACCACCAAAATATGTTTTCAAACGTACATGATCAGAATTTACAGCACAAGATACTTGTCATTGATTACAGATTTAACTGTCGAATTCTTTGATCATTAATCTTCACGTTCAATAAAGTTATGAGACAACTTAATATTTTTTAGCAAACCCGATTGCACAATGATATTTGTGTTATACTCGATTCAGCCGACATGGTAGGCTTAAATTTTCATGCGCTTCAGTGCTTGACAACAAAGTTGCTAGGCAACCATACCATCACCACCGGCACCGTCTTATTGGAAATTTCCCTCACCCTTTATTTCCACGCCGTGGATATGGATGAAAATAACATTTTTACTGCTTCCAAAATTCGAAAAATAACTTTTTGTTTAACACAGAATTGCTTTAAAAATATAAAGCGACAAACGTTTGTTTATTCACTTTCAATCTTTCAAAAATATTCGCGTTTGGAACAAAATGTTTCGACTTCCTTCAGTTGTTTCTTCTTATAATTTATTTAATTATAATAAATGCTGTTTACAAATAATACGTAAGTATATGTCTGCGTAAGTAAACTAATTGGGTTCGCCTTCCAGCTAGTTTGGTCCTAAATGACCGGTATCTCAATACTCTCTGTTCGTTTTTATACTTCTATTTGGTAAATCTGGAAGTTTCTTCTCAAAAGTTGGATGCGTCTTGATTTTTTTTATAGAAACTGGAATATTTGTGTAATGGGGTTCTTCTTCCACTTAGATTGTAATTGTAGGGGTGGGGTCGCGAAGGCTATGTTGCCTCTCAAGTACTTCGACCTATCAGATCTTTTGTGCATAACCCTTAATCTTTTCGAGGCCCGGGATTCTAAAACTTCGTACAAAGTTCATAAGTTTCCTGGGAGCTAAGTTCCTGACATCGGAGGGCTTTAAAAAGGCCCCTTCCAGAAACTTTAGCCTCTTGAAGAAAAGTGCAGGGCATTCGCAAAGCAAATGTTCTGCAGTTTCAGCGAAGTTCTCGCAGTAGCGGCAACTAACACTCTCTGTTTTGCCCATCTTTTTCCCCAATTTGACTTTTCATTATTTCCGGTTAATATAAAAAAAACTATGGGAGATCAAACTGAAAATAGGAAAGAGAGTTACCAAAAACATGAGAGTTTGTTCTTAACATTTCATAACTCCTGGTGATTGTATTTTGTTTTCTTTATTTTATGTGGTTAATAGAATTACCCATCAATTTGTCAGGGAACTATCAAAAACTTTACCTGAAAAACACTGCTATACTAAGTAAAAATTTACCTGTGTCCCGCATTTATAACAAAGTCCAAAAGTCTAAAGATAGAATAGGAAAAATTAAAATATGAAAAACTCATTGAAAGAAGACAGGCAAGTTCTCTTGTTGGTTATTTTTATTGAAGTCAAAAGTAAATAAATACTGATAATTATAATTGAAGTCATGTCATCCATTGATTTCATGAGGATCACTTTTAATGGCACTGGTCTGCAAACAATAAGATCTGATTATCCACTTATCATCCTTTTTTTCTTTGATACCACAAACAATAATGTGGTTTGCTGCAAGACCAGCTTCACCCTCCACGATGCATCGACTACTTGGAGTAGCAGCCCAATAAACAAAAATTGAGAACAATGGTAGAAACATATCTAAATTTCTTCCAATACAAAATATTCAATTTAATAACGTTCAAATATTGAAATTTTTACTAAATTGTATACTTCTCTTAGTAAACACATAGGCTATAGCAAATGCAATCACACTTGGCGTCAAAAACATATGTTTTTCGACAGAGTGACAGCGCGGGAAAATGGTAAAAATATCAAAACGTTTATCATTTTTTTTGGAGCGAATAAAACAACATGAAAATCAATAAAAGTTTATTTGTAAAAATAAAAATTAATTTTACAAAAGATCTACACCCAATATCTTAAATTCTGAATATAGAGACCAATTTGTCAGTCAGAGATCTCTAATGATACAAATATAACTGCTTTTTTTAATATATTTTTGCTAAAATTAAAAATCACATTAAAAAGTTTCCACTACCTACTAAGAATGATCTTTCTCTAGCACATACAAATCTTTAGTTTGCTCAAATCACGTTGCGAAAACAGCGTTAGGATTCAAACAATGAAACGCAACATACAAAATCCATTGCACTAATAGGTACCATAAAATATTCAGTATTGTAATAAATTCCGATCTTAAATTAAACTATCATCGATTAAGTTCAGATGACACCATTTTTAATATTAAAACTTTATTCCAAGATGAAGGCAGAACTGCTTAACATTGATATAATATACAAACATTAATGGCAGATAAAATAACACTACTTTGTGGAGTCACCGTTTTAAAATAAATCAAATTACACGCTTTAATAAAAAATTGGGTTCTGTTAGCAGCTAAACTAAAAGACTAGAAGCTAAGGAGGTCTATTTCCCAAACATTGTGAGTAGAGACGTTTTGCCAAGTGGCTGGTGATGGTTAGATAGAACCGCGCTCTGATTAGCTGTGCTGAGCTGTCAGTGCTGTTGCACTGTCAAAGCCAATCAGAGAGCTCGGTTACATGGAACCATCAGCGCCACCGTACGTCTCTGTTCACAGAGATGGGACGTGGCCTCTTTGAACACAATCCCAAATGAATTATAGAATGTCACTTCATAAAAAATGGAGTATTATAATGTTAAGCAGTGATATTACCAATACTTTAACATAAACAAACTTTTTCAGTCTTTTCTGATGGTCGTCATCCGTACGCAATCTCTTGCACAACTAATCAAATCTTGACGGATACGATCAAATGCTTAAATTATAGCTGATAAAAATTCGTACATCGAGGATTTAAAATAGACATTAAAATACACAAAACATTCATAAACGATTAGGAAAATTCCTGTCAATATTATTATGAGAAATAAAATAGTATCGACACCTGGCAAGAGCGTATTTACTGCTTTAAAAGAGCTGGAACACTTACATTGATTAATAATTCAACTATATCATTAATAAATTAAAAAATAATTACAAAACCTACATATCTCATTTAACAAAGTCTATTTAGTTATCTATTTACAATTATCTACAGGGAAAATTTTGATATTTTAATAATAAAATCCCAAAATATTATCCAATTGTGCGTCAAAAAGCATTTTGCCACTACGTTATAAAATAGGATATTAAACAATGTAATAAATTAATCGAGATTTTTCAACAACTCACAATTAATAGAAGGTAGGAAGGCCCATCTACAGAGAACTGCAAGTAGAGACGTTTCATCACTCGAGAGGTCCGACGGCACGACAGCCGTATCTTCCAAGGAAAAAGCGGATCTGCAGTTCTGACTCAACCCTAGATACCAATGGGAAACAACCACCAACGATACCTAGAATAAACTAATCAATGCCTGAGGTCGCTATCCGCCATCGCACTATCAGGAAAATCTTACGAAATTTGACTCTAATAAGGCAGTAGGACCAGATGGAATTCCGACAATTGTCTTGAAGACCTGTGCTCAAGAGCTCACCCCAATTATCTGTGAACTCCTCAAGCTATCATACAGCAAAGGAGTATTTCCGTCCATGTGGAAAAACGCTTAAGTTCAACCCGTTCCGAAAAAAGGAAAGAAGACTATTCCTGCGAATTATCGCCTTATTGAATTGCTCTCAGTCATATCCAAAGTTATGGAAAAAGCGATTAACATAGAACTCATCAAATATCTGGAGAAATTTGAGATAATTCATGACAGACAATATGGATTTCGACAACTTCGGTCTACTGGAGATTTGCTGGCTTATGTCACTCAGCTCTGGACAAACACTATTGAGAAGTTTAGTGAATCCCGTGCAATAGCCTTGGATATATCTAACGCCTTTGACCGCGTTTGGCTATAGGCATTGTTAAGCAAATTATCTGCCTACGGTCTCCTAACCAAACTGCGCCAATGGCTGGCTCTTGAGCTTCACGCAAGATCGCTCCTTACATGTGGCAGTTGACGGTATTTCTTCTGATGCGTTAAAAACCAATGCAGGGGTCCTCCAGGGTTCCATCCTGTCCCCCACCTTATTTCTTTTACACATCAACGACCTCTTGAAAACCACCACGAACAGTTTTGCAGACGACAGCACACTTGTCTCAACTTTCACATCCTATCGATCACTTTCGGTGAATGTACAAATAGACAGGAACAGGTTGATTCCATCAATAGAGATCTTAAAGCAATCGTCGAGTGGGAAACTAACAATCTTGTTCAGTTCAACGCCCAGAAAACACAAAGCGCCACATTTTCCAAGAAAGTAAATTCCTCAAATCATTTTATCACAATGTCCGGAAATACCCATGATTCAAGTCCCTCCACCTCGATTTTGGGAGTCACGGTGTCTAATAATATGTCTTGGCATGACCATGTTGCTAACATCGCAAAGTCAGCAAGCCAGAGGCTAGGTTTTCTGTGGAAAGCTAAAAAGTTTTTTACTCCTGATCAACTGTTGACGACCGCTAATGGAGTATTGCTCGCACATTTGGGGTTCAGCAGCAAAGAATTCTCTTCGTCTTCTAGATTCCATTCAGAAAGGGGCCATTAGGTTGATAAACAGCTCAACTCTCACAGATACCTTTCACCCACTAGAACATAGAAAAAGAATTGCAAACCAGACATTACTCTACAGATATTTCCATGGCAGATGCTCCAGAGAAATAAAAACTCTTATAACACCACTGGCCACATTCGGCCGAAGAATTCGGCACGCTGATTAGTCTCACCCATTTACTCTCAAGATTGACACTACAAGGACCAATCTCCATCAAGAATCCTTCTTTTACAGGGCTGCTATAGAATAGTAAGGAGAGTCATCTTATATGGTAGAAAACTTAAAAAAGTGTCCAGCTGTAAGCTATAAATAACAGTTCAAAAACCTTCCAGAATGGCGCTGGTGTAGAAAAAGGGTATGGTATGAATGTAGCAATTGTAAATGAATTGAAGTATGCCGAGTTAAAAAATAGTTACTTATTGAAAATTTCTACTACTTGCGTAGTACAAAGAAATGTAGTATATAACCTTAAAGAATTATTGTGAGAAACCGTGTAGCTACAGTGATTTTATTTCGTGAACTGTGAACAGTACGTTTATTGTTTTTTTATCATTTAATTTTTTGAAAAAGTGTGTGAAAAACAGAACAGTTATGTGGGTAAAATTTTTGTTGAAAAAGTTGTCCCAGTGGACGTAAAAATTTACCCTGATGCTAATGTGGCGCCACCCTAATTTAATGCATTTGGACGGACACTTTTTTACCCTCCATACACTAAATATAATTGACAATTAAGTGGATCTAACTTTTTGAGAACTTTTTTAAATGTATTATTAGATTTACTTAAATAAAAATTTACAATTGCGGGTACTCGATATATTTTGATTAATTTCCATCTTCCTTCTAATTTTAAGAAAAAAATTCTACTAGAAACGATCACTACCGGTTTATTAAGCAACGCAGATAAAAAAAAAAGGAATGAGTTGACGATAAAACATTTTTCTTTGGCTAAAAGTAACGTGAATAATATATTTAATTGAGAATCAGACACGTATCAAAAAACGAAAGACCGAAAATCTCGTTTAGCCAAAAGTAATGTTGAGAGTTTTCAATGACAAAGGTTCCAAATAAATATCGCTTAATCTCTGCAAACTCGAAACGGTCTCTAAACCCGTCAGAGTTTTCAATTCCAATTCTTTCACGCTTACAAATTCGAAAGTTAAGTCTTTTTCGAACTTATCTACATCACAAGTATAGTTGTTTCCAACTGCGCAATCGTAGCCTTGCCTATGCAAGACCATTAAAGCGCTGGAAGAGGGAAATTGAGGGTAAACAGAATCGGGTTGGGTGCGAAGCGTTAATAAGTGCGTATCACACGGGAATGGTTTATTTATCAGTTTAAAGGAATGATTAGTGGTGGATTGGTGATCGGATTCCACAATGAAGACGCCGGCCGGATAGATGAGATAATTAGAAAGATGGTTGCTGAATAGAGACGGGCGAGAAAAGACGTCTCGCTTGACAGCGTCAATGTTCTCCGTTGGGACGTTAAAAGATCTGCAAAGTAAAAGATTATTCGTTAATACAATAACGTTTAGAAACTATTAAAAAGCTTACCTAACGATGTCTTCCTTTTCGTACGGATCGTCGCCGCTCTCGAACCTCTTCTGTTGCTGATTATCATCCTTCTTAATTTGCGATATATCCTCAATCAGCAGCCAATACTTACTAACGGTCTTTCTATTATCAACCAATCCTTCGCCCATTCCTCTAGAATCATCGTACAGCGTTCTCCTGTCGAGCATCACTTCCAAAAAGCCAGGCTGCCAACTGGAGCTACCCTGAGCGTGATTGAGCAGCAAACTGAGGCGAACGTTACTGTCTTGGATGTAAGCCATCGTAGTAGTAGGATAGTAATTTCCTTGGAGACCTGAAACGGTAAAATATACTCATTTTCTTATTCAATCATAAGGATCAATTGTCAAGAGAATGAAGAAAGCAAGAAGCAATGTAAACAAATATGGATACCGAAGACGGAAAATAGAGGGGCTGGGACCTATACGACTTTGAGGGGAGGACATACAGATAAAGGGGGAAGTCAAATACCTTGAAGTAACTCTTGACTTCAAGCTGACCTGGAACCAGCATCTAGAAAAAAAATCAAAAAAGCGGTGACCTCACTAGTGATGTCGAGACGCTCTTTTAAAAAAAAATGGGGGTCCATAACAAAATTGGGTAAGGTGCAAAGACTTGCCTGTATTGGAATCACAGGAGCATTCAAATCAACACCAGCTCCAGCCATGGAGGCACTCCTGAGGTTGCCTCCTCTCCACCTAGCGGTACAGGGAGAAGTAAGACTTGGTGCCTCCAGACTGCTGAACACACACTCAACAACTTGAACCTTGAAACAGGACACATGAGCATCGTTAGAATTGTGATCGATAACGAAACGGTACCGCTTCAATGACCAATTTAGGGTACTGATACTAGACAAAACTGAGTCATGCTCAAAGGCATTCTACAGGGAAAAATCTGGTACACAGATAGATCCAAGACTGAGAACGGGGCGGGCGCAAGAGTGTTTTCCGGGAACCCAAGCACTGGCATCAGCTGCTCCACACCTCTGTCTTTGAGGCAGAGGTGTACGTCATGCTTCAATGCGCGAAGGAGAACAATAGGTAGAATGTTAAAAATGCGCATATCAACATCATGTCAGACAGTCAAGCGGCACTTAAGGCCTTGTACAGCAAGAAAGTGACGTTCAAACTGGTATGGGACTGCAAAGAAGAACTAAGAACCGTAATAACGTCAAACTGATGTGGGTTCCAGGACAACAGGGAATTGCAGGTTATGAGAAAGCAGACGAACTTGCAAAAAGTGGTTCGAAATACCCCTCCCCCCCAAACCAAGGGCAGATGCTAGAGGTACCAAAGCGTACAGTAAGAGTGTCTGTCGGCAAAGAATACATCAAAGGACCATGCCACAAAAGGACGGCAGACCTGTTAGCGATGAACAGGAATCAGCTAAGAATCACTACTGGGCTCCTGACCAGTCATGCACCAGTGAAGGAGCAACTTAGCAAAATGGAGACCTGCAGGCAAGACTCTGGAAACAGTAAAACACATACTGTGCTGTTGCGTGGTACTGGACCGCAAAAGACAGGAACTATATAGCTCCCACCTCGTGCATAACTTGTACAAACTTGCTCAAGGTATGACGGAGTACTGGATTGGGTAAAATGACATCAAATTACATAGTGCAGCTACAATGGGCCAACAGGCCTAAGTGTCACCGGACGGACCTACATAGGGGTAGAGTTTTTAGTGAGTAGCCCTGAAACAGTCAGTGGAGTCTCACAGTAGACCTGAAGCTTTCAGGCTCATAACCTTTCGATAAAGAATATTATCCACCTCAACAAAAAAAAAACAAATATGGATGACTGTAGGTAGTATAGAAGGTAATGGAAAATCCAGTGTGGATTATGCCACTTCGCCTGGCAAACCCCATAAGTTATCTGGGTGTTTTTTTTGCAGAGATGGTGAAATTCCCTTACGGAAAGGTTATGAGTCTGAAAGCTCAAGGTCTACTGTGAGACTCTCCTGACTGTGTCAGGTCTACTTACTAAAAACCCCACCCCCATTTAGGTCCGTCTGGCTATTGCTTACGTTGACACTTATTATTGTACTGAACTTGTACAAGTTCTGTCTTTTGCGGTCTAGTGCCCCGCAGCAACACAGTATGTGTTTTATTATTTCGGATCCTTGACGCACAATCTGCAGGTCAGGTCTCCTTTATACAGTCCCATTTTGTGAGGTCAAGAGCCCCGTAGTTATTTTTAGCTGATTCCTGTTCATTGTTAACAGTTCTGCCGTCCTTTTGTGACACGGTCCTTTGATGTATTCTTTCCCTTTGTTTGTTTCCTGGTCTACTTTTCCAGTAATGTTTGTGTTTTTCCCCAATCTAGTCTTTTACAGACTCTCTTATATCTGGGTGGTTGGAGTTGGATTTGTTTAAAGGAAGTTGGAATATACTACCGTTTTCATTTACTTAAAAAGCTGGATTATCAGGGAAATGCAAGCACATCCTCTGCCACACTTTTACAATGTACCGAATTGTATTAATTTTCAAAATAATAGTGTTGTTCCTTTTTCTTGTTTTGTTTTGATTTTTTACAAACTATCATCCGTCAGATGGCGTCCAGACTTATGAAACAGCGAATAATGAATATAATAGGTGTGAATATGGTTCAGCAATGACAAAAGAGGAAATTTGTTGGTACCTATTCGTTCGATTTTAATCCTCTTCTGCATGTTGAAACCGTTGAGATCAGAGTAATACTCAGGCGGTTCTCCGTTCTGAACGTCCGATATGATCCTCATAAACAACTCGGTTTCTCGATTCTTCGGCGGATTCTCGAAATCGACGATATTTTCAATAAATATTCCGTTAGACAATGAAGAATTGTCTGCTAAATAGACGGTTACGGTGTGCATCAAAAACGGTCCATAAATCACGGATATTTCCGTGGAAATAGGTCCAGAGGTTATAATTATGCTCATTTGGGATTTGTATTGAGATAAAACGTCCTTTTCGTAGTCTCTTTCATTCGGATCGGGCATGAAGAGGTACGCTCCCGAATGGAACTGAGCGCTTCTGTAGGCGGCGAATTGGATGGCGCATTGCATTATTTTTGGATTGTGTTTTCTCGTTATTGTTTTCATAAAGCCTGTGTGACCGTTGAATAAAATCTGCAAACAAGATAAACATAGAACTTACTGATAAACGACGGAGATTATTAAAGTTTACCTTAAATTTATTATTTTCCAATTGAATATCCCCAATCGGTATATCCTTAATGTTGAATTTGGATTTAAAAGTCTCGCCCTTCACGTCATTCTCAGTACTGACAATCGTCGTGGATTTCTGACAATATTTACAATAAACAGTCGCAAGTTTTTCGTCAACCGAACTCTCGTACACAATATTAAAAGCCGTTACGGAAAGTTCCGCCAATTTTGCTATGAAAACCACTTCGAATTCGTCTGCAGCTATCCACAACTTTGTGAAGTCTGACATGTCCCACACGGGGTTGATCTGGTAAGGAACGTTCGTTCCGTCACCGTCAGTGACCCTTACGTTGCTGGTGTTCACTCTCAGCTAGAAATGCACACATCCGTTAATTTAAAAGTTACAATTAATCAGGGAAGAGATAAAGAGAGTAAAGGTGGAGGTTGCACATGAACTTAAGTATGTATGTCAAAGGGAAATTAATAAAAATATATTTAAAAATAAATCCGATTTTTTAAAACCAGCTAATCTCGCCGCATGTTACCTATGTTATAGGTATATGTGGGTCGATTATATATAAGAAAACAACTGAATGAATGAATTAATGAGTAAATAGGAGTTGTGGAAGAGGTCGAATTTTTTCCTGTGCACAGCAGCATTGTCTGCTTTTTGTACCTTTCCAGCTCCTTAGTTTAGTCCCATTTCTTTAATTTTCCTGTTAAGGAGTAGAAGCTCATGTACTGCTATTGCCCCAGGTGGATCGCTCCCTTGGTCTTGTATACACCCCAGATAGTGCCTCCACTGGGCGGTGGTTACACATTCGAAGATAATATGAGTGGCTGTTTCCTCCTCCTCCTTACATAATCATCTGCATATAGGTTCTGTGTCAGACACGCCTATATTGTGCAGATGTTTCTTTAAAAACCAGTGTCCGGTACAAAGCCCTACAACTGTTTTTCCCTACTTAGCGAGAGCAGCTTCCCTGCCTGCTTAGGTGAGGGTTCTTTCAGCATTAACTTACTGTGCCTAGCTCTCTCTGGCTGTGCCCACTTCAGCTGATGCTGAGAGTGGACACAGCCATTGATCGCCGTTTTAACGCTGGCCTTGGGTATCCCTATTATTGGTTCTGGCCCAATAAATAGTGTTCCAGAGCCCCGCCTAGCTAGTTTGTCCGCTTCTTCATTACCATAAATAACTTTATGCACTGGCACCCACGACAAGGTGACCTTGTTATGGTTAGCCAAGGTTCGTAGGTTTCCGGCACATTCCCGGACAATTTTTGAGTCTATTCTCCGTGATGCCGAAGCTTTAAGTGCCGCTTGACTATCTGATCTAATCGGAAAACAACTACTCTCCTGGCTATGTGCCTACATTGAATTATATCTGATAAATAATCGTGCATAATCCACTTCGGGTGATATGCAGATGCTTGTTAAGTAAAAGAAAGAATTATTAAATTTACCCATTTGAAGTGACCACCTTTGGAGCAGTTTCGGGGTGTTGCCCCTCAATAGCGTAGGGTAGGTCTTACGTTTGCCCTTCGAAGAGACAAATCAATAATCCTCACCTTTACCAAGTACATATTAAAAACCGAACACAAAGCGCTAATCACAACGTCTATACCTATAAGCTGGTTTTTAAAAATCAGATTTATACATTTTTATTCTTATTCGCTGACAAGTTTTCTTTAATATTTATATTAAAAATGTAGTTTTTTTAATTATTAATATAACTAAAATAAGTGCAGTAGAGTTGCTCAATATACAAAAGAAACAAAGAAATCACGTGCAATTGCAATTGTTTTAATTGATTGAGTATAACTGAATAAATATTCGTTGAAATAAGTCTCGATATACTCTGATTGGTGACGAATAATTAAATGTTGGTATTTAACTCACTGACCCTCTACAGAGGGAAAGTAAATATGTCTTTATAAAAACCAAGTGCTATTACGTGCATGTGTTAATTTACGATGATCTTGACCAACCGCCTTAAACGCTTGACCTTAAAAAGTCAATGAAGTCATAAAAAGCTTAATAATATACAGGATTGGTCGTAAGTCATACAAATTTAATATCAACAATGGTATTATCAACACTTAAATACTAATACAGTTCAATAAGCCTACAAAAGATGCTGTGCCATGCTGTTCTTATCAAATATTGCATCTTTTAAACAGTAATTTACTTGTAGATTTTAAAATTCTGATTATATTCATGTATTTTATGAATATTTTCCATAAACAGAGATAATCTTCTATGCCCCAACCCAAAAGTGGCAACATTTTCCAATCGTTTACCTGTATAACTTGTTCTTGCACGGTGCTCAGAGAATTGTACACTAATATTCTTCTGGATTGATTGACTCCTATCGGCCCGACTTGTATGGGCGTTTTTCTGGGTAACTTTTCGAATGATTCTCTTTCTAAATCGCTCAATATGATATTTTGATCGGGCTTGATGAGTATTTCAGGATATAGTAGACTCTGCAGAGCGCTTTGTTGGATATTAACGGTGTCTCTGATGCCTTCGAACAATTTCAAGCCATAATCTCTCATAACGAAGGACTTACTGGTGCCCGTAATGGCATCGTGATGCTGAAAAAGACCTGAACAAACAATTATTAATATTATATTAAGATTTAATTCGGAATTACCATACCCAAGTTCCTTCTCGCTCTTATTAATTTCTCGAAGTCTCTTTCTAGAACTTTAGAATAGGAAGCTAGTTTATTTTGCTTGGCTCTATTGAACGCAATCGTGAAGAGTATTTCGGCACCGCGAAGAGCGTTTTCGAGCTCTCTGTCTAGTAATTTCATGAACGGTCTAGTTGTAAAATACCCGGACCAATAAGCCGGTCGCCCTTCTGTGAATATATCGGAATACACGAAAAAGTCCCCCTTAAGAGTAGGAAATTGGGTGTACCTCTTCGCTATTTCCTGCAAAAAATAAATTGATGGTAAAACATTTTTATTATACTGAGACAACAACGACAAAAGTGGTTAGTTGTTCATCTTGTAGGTGTTCCCTGACACCAAAACATAAAAGTGCTGGTGTACCTAACATTTCACAAGTAAGTGTTTTTAATGCTAAATTTTCATACACTTCGACCTCAAAAATCTCCAAGTACAATTTATCAAGAGAAGTTGGACAGTAAAAAATGTATACCTCAATGGGTTAATATGAATGATCATGACTTTGTTGGGGTGTACTTCACAACTTTAAATGGTCGTACCCATGCAACAGAAAATCGTCGGTGATAGCTTAATGCTAATAGCTTATTTTGAAGGAAAAGAACAGTTTTAAATGAGGCAACTGGAAAAAAAAAGACCAAAAAATTGTTGTACATCTTCTACATAACCTCTTAAGTAGTCAAAACATGCATTTTTTGAGTACATAGTCTTAAATATCTCAAAATTCTGACTGCCCAATAATAAACAAGACCCCATTTTTTGTAGACCTGTGTAATATACCTCAAAGTACATGGCGGGTGTTCCGAATCCAATGTCCGTTTTATAGGTATTCTTGTTGGCGTTAATGTAATCAATAAGTTTCATGTAGTTCGTGTACTGCTGATCCCATTCCTCCTTCACGTTGTATCGAAAATCGTCTCCCAAAGGCATCAGCACTACGTTGTGTGGGAACAGCGATCCCGTTCGAGCGTACTGTTCCAACAGCAACTCGGATTTCTCCTTGACGTTTTTCTCAGTTATAGCTTGCGCTTTCAGCGAGTACTCGGTATATTCACCTTGCACCTACGAACAAAAAATTATCAAGATTACAAATATCTGTAATTATAAAGTAAATTTTATAGTGACGGTATAAAAAGGGTGGATAACAAATCAATAAACTTACTTTTCTAAAATCGAAATTTAAACAGATGTACGGATGCGGCCCACAACTGTGCTTAATCGAGTAAATGTCAAAGGGTTGATTATGGGTCAGTATCGATCCATACGGATCAGAGGGAGACCAACTCGGTATCCATTTAAAATCCCCGTATTGCTTCATCGCCAACCATTGCTTCCAAGCGTAGTGTATCCTTTGAATGACGGTTCCCTTTAATCCAGACGCTGCTAAGAGGTACGGCACTGTGCTACCGTGTCCAAAGGGATCCACTGACCAGCCAGATCGAGGTTTCACGCCCAAGTTTTTGGATACCCATTGGTGACCTGGAAAACACATACAAAAGTTCTACTGGTTAAGAAAAATTCGTTGCATCATCGATTAGGAACAAGGAACATTTTTTTTTTAAACTTCTTTAGAATCGTTTTGATTTTAAATTTGACGAAACGAAAAAAAGCGACCCTAAAGATACTAATCTATGGGATTAAGACTGCGAGAGAATGAGATAGAATACACATTATGCAGCGTTTCATACTTCTCGGTTTTCTCTTTGTGTGGTGCTTCGTAGTCTTTTCACTCTTCTTTAGATAAATATCATGACATTACAAACTTGTATACTTATTATTATTTTACATGTTATTTCTTTATGCGGTGCTTTTATTTTAAAACCAGCCAGTCCAAATAACTTTCGATAACTCGCGTAAATGTAAGAAAAACAACAAAACACGTCGAATGTTATCCTGCCGTTTCCAAGTGGCACCACTTTAACATCCCCCACCCCTACTTTAAAATGTCAAATAACAACAAATTTTGTGAACTATCATGATACCATAACAAAAACGACCTACGCAACTGTTGGATAGGTAGATGTTACCTTTTTTAGCATTTTTTGTCATTTTGTTTCTTTGTTTTAAAAATATTAATAGTATATTTATTTAGTTATTCGTGACGTTAAATTGGCCATTATTTGTAGCTGTAGAATCTTGAGTCATTGTGTATTCTTTGCAAGAACGAATAAATAATACATATTTATTTATGGTCATCAAAGCGTTTGAGGAATAGCTCGAGTTTTTAATGAAATATAAATATAGGCCACTAGATCACCATCATGAAATTTAGAGTTTCCATGTTTTTTATTTGAACTGAGTTTGTCAAATTTGACATTTAAGTTAATAAAACAAAAATTTAAAAATAACTGCTTCATTGTATTGTTACATGATGGCCCTGTTTATTTGTCGGCATCCGAAAATCGACCACAACTAGGGTGCATATTAACGACACCTTTGTCGGCCGCCGACTTAGTCTAGCAAAGTCTCGAACACCGCGTCGCGAAGGTAGAAGGATTGTTTCGGAATCTCGAAAAACAGGTGGAATAGTCTGGAATTATGATTTAGGAATATAAAAAGGGCAGCGGTCATGAAAAAGACAGTTTTAAAAGTGTTTATGAGTTACGAAATTTAAATAGTTATAAAAGTTGTAATTAGTTGAAAAGTTTGCTTCGATAAAATTGTTAATTATTTAGAACCATCATTACATTACCTTTACAATAGGCTACGGTTTGGAAATAAAAACAAATCGTTTTCATTATAAAACGGATAAGAATTCAACGTGATAATTTATCTCGCGATACCGGAAGCTGGTTTGGTATTAATTATAACAAGCAAACCATCGATAAGTTAAACTAATTAAGCCTTTACAATGCGATTAACTTTTTATACTTTCTCAATGACTACTAATACTACGGTAATTACCTTAAAAATTTAGAATACGACCGAACAACATGTACGTACTGAATAAAAATAAATGATAAAACTTATTTTGAACAGTGTTGCGTATATGCAACCAACATTGCGAATACGACGCTTTCACGAACACAAGTATCTTGAAATGTGTTTTCAAATATATTAATTTAGATTTCTTTTTTAGTATTAAATTTTTTACTCAATTTTTATTAACATAATGCCTTTAATTGATTTAAAAATATCCTAAAATTTTCAAGACGGTGTTTTTTTAAAAAGATATTTATTTTTTAATTTTAATAAAAAAAAATTTCTTGCAATTTCTGAATGAAGTTAAAACAAATATTTAGTATTGTAATTTTGGCTATAGAAAATTTAATAAACGACATAAGAATGTAAAATAATAACATAATTGAATTGATTTTGGTATCATTATCAGAAATCCAAACAAGGTATCACTAAATAAGAAATGAGGCATTAACAACGAGAAAATGATTAAAACAAAAACGACTTACGTAATGAATGTGGATTTAAAATCAATTAGCGCCCTCGCGTGGTTTAGCATTATTAAATTGAGATATCAAGAATAATTTTTTTTGAACATTTATTTAACTTTTCTTTAAAAGTAACAGCGACTATTTCCTTAAAAATTAGTTTGTTCAATTTGGAAAAAAAATTTTATGTCATCGTCCTGCCAAATTCTTTTTGTTCCACCTTTAGCAAAAATGCAAGTTTCGTCAAGATAAACAAATAAAGAGCATTCTTGTTTTCAGTGAGTATAATTTCTTAAAAATCTGTACTACATACAAACATAAAGTCACGCCTTTTTCCCATAGGGGTAGGCAGAGACCACTTCCTTCCACTTGCTAGGGTTCGTACACACATCTTTTTGCTTTCTCTACTTTCATCAGTGCTCTCATACATGCTCTTCGGTTGTTGGTACTCTTGACCTGGCCTTTCTTCAAAACAATGTTGATCTGATCGAGATATGTTCCCCGAGCTCGACCTCTACCGATTTGCCACAACAAGCCTAATTTAAGCTTAATAGCTCAGTTAATTAGTGAAATATGTTTGGATTACTTACCTACCTCTTTTATTATGTACAATAAATAAAGTCATTAAGAACAGATTTTGTTGCAAAATTAACGGTGCTAACAAATAAAAATATTGACCCTTAATTTCCATACAAGAAGTCCCTTTTAAAATAAAATTCTTTACCTACGAAATTTGTTTAAAAATATAAGGAGAGTTTACTTTTGTACTTCTTAAATGTACAGTTGAATACAGGTTATCGAGTTTCTAACGATAATCCGAAACCACCGTATATTCGTGAAATATGCTACCAATTGACGTAATCGAAAATAAAATAGAATAAAATTTTATAATTGTACCTAAAATCCATTCGGAGTATCCTCCATGAATATGCAATTCAATGCATTAAAATAAGTACATTTCATTATGTTTATCTGTTAATCTTAACAATTTAATTATATTGAAACCGAATAATGCAAACCTTGAATGAAAGTTATTATTTGATCCATTACAACAGATTACAGCGCTGATGTGGTCGCGTTATTACAGAAGTAATTATTGTTATTGATCACGATAATAATGATGAGCGTCCGTTATTAATTTTATACAACAAAATGGTAATCCACGTTGATAAATTACTATTACTCCGATTTGCTGGAATAAAATATTTACAGGGTTTTTCGAAAAAGGTGGTCCCGTCTCTAGTATGGGGTAGAACACTGCAAAATAAGTTGGGTTTGTTGCGATTATGTTGAAACTACTGGCAACGTTGTAATGAAATTTCATATAAATATGTTTTGGAAGCCGATACATCGCTTGATTTTGTTTTTATATCCGACTCTCATAAAGGGCGCTATTTACAAGGTTCGTAGTACCGAGTAGTTTTAAAAATAACTTTTTGAGGTTAATTTTTCTAGTTAAAATTTCAATGTGAACTTGAACATGTTATATTACTCTCTCGAATTTAAAAATGGACTTAAGTCGAATTTATTTTAATTTTCTACTTGTAATTCTTTGTTTAATTAATAACATTAGCATTAGAATAATGTTATTGTTTTAGGTTTTCAATAATTAGGTACTTTATTGTTTTTTATAGTACTTTATACCAGCATTATTTATACCGTACACAGCATCGAGTTTTATCAATATTACCTTTTTGGTGTAAAATTAAATGATGTTCAAGTTCACATAAAATTTGGACTAGAAAATTTAACCTTAAAATTATATGACCCTTTAAAATTACTTGGTACAAGCCGTGTTAACAGCCTCCTCTATGAGAGTCAGATATAAAAACAAACTCATGCGATGTGTCATTTTACTTCTACAAATCACTTAAATATTACAACTTTTACAACTAATTAAATTTCATAACTTGAACTTGAACTAAAACCTCTTCGCGACTGCTCTTGTTTTTATATTTCCAAGCCACTATTCGACCTTTTCCCCGAAAGCGCCAGAACAATCCTTTTACCATTTTGAAACCGCTAGAAGCGACGCGGTGTTCGAGAATTTGCTAGACGGAGACCGACAAAGTGCTCATTAATATGCACCCTAATTGTGGTCGACTCTCGGACGCCGACAAATAATCAGGACCGGGTTGTAACAATATCATACGAAATTTCATTACTACCTTACGAAAATTTTGTACTGAACAAACCCAACTTATTTTGCAGTGTTATACCTATCCTAGCAACTGGGTCACCCTGTATACGAGAGTGACATACTGATAATGAAAACGTCACGTCTTTCTCCATTGCTATGGACTAATGGAAGAAACGGTGTACAGATAGACAGGGAAAGTACATTCAAGACCTACTTATGCTGATGAGGGGCAACACCCCGTAACCGGTCCATAGGTGGTCTCTAAAATGGATAAATTTAATAATTTTTTTGCTTTTACTTTACGAGCATCTTCGTATCACCGGAAATGGAATTATGCACGATTATTTATCAGATGTAATTCTATGCTCATCGTACGCATATAGCCAGGAGTGTAGTTGTTTTCTGATGTACAATCGACCCACATCTAGCAGCGAAATTAACTACTACTTTAAAAATCAGTTTAATACATTTTTAGACTGTACTATTTTAAAAATGTAGCTTTGTCATAGTACTTTATTACACTTTTTGAAAATGTACAAAATTTATTGTTTTTTTTTCTTCGAGAATTCATTAATTTTTTTTATTACTTACTAATTCTTTTTTTATGGCTCTTATCTTCTCCGATAAATTGGAATACACTGATGGTTTTACAGATAACACTAATGCCAAAAAATAATATTTTTACCTTTATTTACGTGTATTTTGTGATGAATTCGATGATGTTTGTATTAGATAGTTAAGCTTTATTAATGACATCGTAAATATGTGTTTCCACGATACACTTGTTACATTTTTAAATTTTATTTTATTATTAACACTGCAATAAACATCCCAAGGTAACTATATATCAATAATGCGAAATATCGCAGGTGGAAGAGTTAAAAAAGAAAAAAAAGCTTTTTGTTCTTTTGTTAATTCAGAGCAATTAATTATACGAGGAATCCTTCTTCTTCTTCTTCGACTGCCTATCCACTATTGTTGGAAGTTGGCGACCATATTTCCACACATTTCTCTGTCGGTTGCTGTGTGTACCAACTCTCCTATCGTTCTTAACCCCGTCCAATCTCTTATATTTCTTAACTATATATATATATATATATATATATATTTGCTTTCTGCCTATTCCTCGCTTTCTCTCTATTTTTCCTTCGACAATAAGTTGTACATACATACATACATAAAGTCACGCCTTTTTCCCATAGGGGTAGGCAGAGACCACTTCCTTCCACTTCCGCTACGGTTCGTACACACATCTTTTGCTTCCTCTACTTTCCTCAGTGCTCTCATACATGCTCTTCGGTTGTTGGTACTCTTGACCTGGCCTTTCTTCAAAACAATGTTGATCTGATCGAGATATATTCTCCGAGGTCGACCTCTACCGATTTGCCCATTCACACTCGCCTTATAAATTTGTTTCGTCAATCTTCCTTCATCCATCCTTTCTACGTGTCTATCTTTGTGACCACATCTTCTTTTACACCACAGCGTTTTCTTGTCTCACTATTCTTAACTTTATCCAACCGAGTCACTCCGGCTATACTTCTCAGACTACTCATCTCCGCAGCATTAATCCTATTTTCATGCTTCTTCTGCCAAACCCAACATTCACTACAATACATAAGTGTAGGAACCAACACACCTCTATGCACCGCCAATAAGTTGTAGCAGTTGATATTTTGAGTTTCGCATTATATGTCCAAACTACGATGTTTTCTTCTTTTTGACATAAAGCATTAACTCACGGTCTCTGCCGATTCTTCTTAGAATTTCATCGTTTGTTACTCTGTCTGTCCATGGCACCCTTAGCATCCTACGATACATCCACATTTCAAATGCTTCTATTTTGTTGACGGAAGATGACTTTAATGCCCAGGTCTCTGCAACGTACAGCAACACCGACCATACATAACATCCTTCAACCATGTTAATTTGTCTCAGTCCAAAAAAAATCCTATTCAAATAATTATTAAACAAAAATTAAACTATCGTGGTTATTTATTTTGCTGAAAGATGTTTTATTAACAAAGGAGTCAAAAAAATTGTCTAGGAAATTATATAAGTAACTTTCTGGTATAAAAACCACAATGGATCTCTTTGTACACGCCCTAAATTTCTACCTGATGCTGACGAAAGAGTGCCATGAAATTTTATTATGGGCTCGATATCTAGAAACGTCTTTCTTCAATGCATAATATAGCGTCCATAGAGATTTATTACAGTGAGTGGTCGACATGGCCACAGCAAGAATACAGTTGGCGAAGCGAATTTTTTGGCTTCGGTCATGCAAATTATACAAAATTTCAGAGATACGAATATTGTTTTTTAAATTCGTCGACTCGTTTTCTTCGTTACACGAAGTGTCGCTCTGGAAAGGAAAGAACACCACCGCCCACATCTCGATATATTTACTTCATCAAGCAGAAACCAAAAATTAAAAAGTTAATCATAAACATCAAAGATAAAGCACATTCGTATAAGCAGCAAAAGAGAATCTCATATCGAGTGGCGGCCTTAATGAAAAAGTCTGTTCTTTTTTAGGAAAATCAGAGCTTTTCGTTTTTTAATTGTTTATACAGGGAGAGGAATAAATTTTATAAGTAACAATCACAATTATGTCGCGAATAATCGCCACTTTTTCACTGCTTCGTAAAATGGTCGAAAAAGAGACCTTTTTCCACTGTTGTACAGATACCTAAGGAAGTATTGCGCGTAAATTTGACTCACTTACCTTCGATAAGTTGATCCACCATGGCGTAGACGTGCGAATTGGCTTCGTCAGTCATCACCCATCCTCCCGTGGTGATTTCCAATCTGCCAGAATGTACCAAATCTCTGAGAGCTTTCTGTTTGCTAGGATGCGCCTCTTCCCACCAAGCGTTCAAGAAAGACATTTCGGACCACATGAAAGTGAGATTTTTGTGTTGCTGCATTTTAGCCACCATGTTGTTCATTATTTGTCTGGAAGACGACTGGAAATAGTGTTCGAACGTCTTCAACCATCCGGGATCGTTGTGCGAATGGGGAATTATTATAACCTGCAAAGAAAATAAAGCTGAGGTGGTCGACTGAATCCCGATTAACTTGGAAGGGGGACAAACTACCGCTCGTTCCAAATTCACTGGTACTCTTTGACTTACCAAAAAGGCTAAACCAAAAACGGAATAATCCAGAGTCCAAGTGTACTAATTTATAATTCTTCAAAAAGAAATACTTAAGTTGCTTCAATACAAACACCCAGAACAGTTTTCTGGGTGTTTGTATCATAACTAGGCTTTGGATAAATATGCATTTACATAACTGCATATATTTTAATGCATTATTAAGTCAATTTAAATACCTAGGCATAGAAATATCAGGATACGGTGACATCGAGGCGGAGGTAAGAAACCAAGCGGCAAAAGCAGCACGAACCTCAGCTTACCTGAACGATACAATCCTCCGAAACAAATATATCGGAATCGAGACCAAATCCCGAATCAACAAAGCGGTCATCCGACCTATATTAACATACACAGCGGAAACTAGACCAGATACATTGAACACAAAGAGAATATTAGAAACCACCGAAATGAAAATAGTGCGCAGGATCGCTGGAAAAACACTTTTTGACAGGGAGAGAAGCGAGGACATTAGAAGAACATGTAAAATAGACAATGTAAATGAATGGATACTGGGAAGAAAGAGAGAGTGAAACGAACACATAGACCGGATGAATGACGACAGAATGGTCAAAATAATTAGAGACCAGTCGCCCTTAGGGCGCCGAAGCGTTGGAAGATTCCGCAAGAGATGGAGCGAAAACCCTTCTAATAATTGAACGGGAGAGGATACGAAGAAAAACAAGCAAATTGCTTACATTAAAGAGGGAAGAAGAAGAAGAAGCATTATTAAGTCATTTTTGAGTTGAAGTGCATATTTTAGTCATTTTCAGTTTTATCTGCATATTTCCCAGTTAAAATTTGTTTTTAAACATAAACAAATCTAAATGAACCGTCCTTCGAAAATACATACAAGCATACAAATAGTCACGCCTATTTCCCGTAGGGGTAGGCAGAGACCAGTTTCTTCCACTTCCGCTACGGTTCTTACACACATCTTTTGCTTCTTCCACTTCCGCTACGGTTCTTACACACATCTTTTGCTTCCTCTACTTTCATCAGTGCTCTCAAACATGCTCGTCGGTTGTTGGTACTCTTGACCTGGTCTTTCTTCAAAACAATATTGATCTGATCGAGATCGATGTTCGCCGAGGTAGACCTCTACCGACTGCCGTCCATTCACACTCGTCTTATAAATTTGTTTCGTCAATCTTTCTTCATCCATCCTTTCTACGTGTCCAAACCATCGAAAATATATTTGGTAAATCCCAAACAGCTTTTATGACCTTTTATTACCCATTAACTACCCAACCCCTATGGAGGGGAGCTTAATAGTAAAAATCTGTAAATTTATTATAAATAGACCAATATAACTTTTAAACAATGTTTTATTTAAATACAATAAACGATTTTTTAATGCTCTTTTCTCAGAGATCCTCTCCCGAATCTCTTTTTCATTTCTCTTTCTATCTCCTCTCTCCAACTCTTTCTAGGTCTTCCTCTCTTTCTTCTGCCTTAGGGGTTCCAACTGATGACTTTCTTTGGCAAACGGTCTTCGTCCATTTTATGCACATGTCCATACCATTTAAGTTGTTTTATTCTAACATCCTCTACAATGCTATGACCAATTCCCATAATCTCTTCGATCCTGTCATTCCTATTTCGTTCCAGTCTAGATATTCCTGCCGCACGCCTCCAGAAGTCCCATACCCATACCCATACTTTTAATTTGTGCACACCCTTAATTTTGTTGGATTTAAAATACGAACAAAGTTAGAGCCCTAGAAAATGACAGACGAATTTCCAGCAACCTTAGATTATTTTATTGTGTATTTTAAAAGGAGACTGTTACACATTATGAGAAGAGAATCAACACAAAACTTAAAGAGATTAGCGACGTGGGTTTCATTAAGAACGAGAGAAGAGGGAGTCCACGAAGTAGATGGTGGAATCAAGTAGAAAAAAAAAATGGAAAACCATAACAAAAGAGATCAACAGGATCAGTACAACTACTATTTTAGCTAGCCATAATCCCAAGGAATTGAACGGCCATGATGATGATGTTGATATTTTAAAATTGTATCGTTTTGTTTGAAAAAAAATATAAATTAGAAATTGGAATGATTTTATTTACAGTTAACAATCACATTTCCATAGAAGATAAATCAAAATTGTGTAAAATTTATTATTAATCAACTTAAAAACAAAAAGTAGTTGTTGCTATACATAAATTTAATGATAACACTAAATATTGGTAATTAAATGAGTAAAAACAAATTTTTTGAAATTGAACAATCTTTATGAGACATTTTTTTAAACAACCGTGTTAAACAAATTAAAAAAAATTTTAAAATCAACATCTTAAGTATCTGCGATCGATATATTATTATTTAATAATATTACGCCTTTTTTCCCGTAGGGGTATGTAGAGACAACTTTCTTTCACTTACTACGGTTCTTACACACATCTTTCGCTTCTTTTACTTTTATCAGCGCTCTCATACATGCTCGTCGGTTTTTGGTACTCTTAATCTGACCTCGCCTTATAAATCTGAAGTGTCCAAACCATCTAAGCATTCCTTAATTTATCTTTGTAACCACATCTTCTTTCACACCACAGCGTTCGCTTAACTCATTATTCTTTACATTATCTATCGAGTCACCCCAGCTATACAATTCCCAGACTACTCATCTCCGCAGCATTTATCTTATTTTTATGCTTCTTCTGCCAAACCCAACATTCACTACAGTACATAAGTGTTAGCACTACTCTAGGCACAGCCAGTCGTGCCTTTTTTGGTAAAAGAGAAAACCATTTCCGTAGTAACACTCGAATTTGTAGGTTAAAACAAAGTTAGTCCGTACGCTATAAAAGAGAGAAAAGTTTCAAAACTTCGAACAACTTCCAAGAAAAATAAATAATAAATCTAGAAGTTGTCTTAGCGAATCTGCGAGCAGTCGTTGCTAGGAAACGTCAATAAACAAGTCAAAACTCGGTTTCTGCGAATGGGTGCTTTAGAGGAAAAATGTTCATTAAAACTTTTATTTTGATGCTTCGGGAAGACTGAGAATGTGTAAGAAGATCTCGTCCCGATTTGTGACAGCAGACAACTTGGATTTTTTTATTATCAGGATCACTGTACTCCCATCTTCTCTGCAAAGAAGTTTTTGACGAAAAACGAACTCCTATCCTCGTCCTCTGAATTAGCTCCCTGTTTGAATCTGCTTGTTCCCAAAAATAAAGAACCATTGAATGGGAAGACTTTCTTCACCGGTATAAACTTTTGGAGAAATGCAAAAAGTAAACAATTTATTCTAACCTTTCTACTCGTATATGTATTACTCTTATATGAAAAATTACTTAGACATTCAATTCAGCTTACACTTCTTAAAACAATCTTCTCAAAACTATATAACTTTCTAACTTATTAACTTTTCGCGATCATTTAAATGGGTATGAACGATCGTTCGAGAAGGGAAACATTCTTACGGGAAAGGCTATAAATCATCCGCTAATATGTCGGGCGTTTGATGCTACCAAAAAAATCACACATCTTTTTATAAACAACTCGCCGACGCTTCAGGTCAGTCAGCCCTCGTCTATCCTGTGCTATTGTTCTTTTGTTGTTTAATAATTGTTTTTTACTAAACCCAACAAAAAACCGTGCCAAAGAAGGGGCAAATGCACAATTATCCGGCCCAGAACCCTTCTGTGGACTCTCCAAGGCCCACCTGAACGAAGAGGTTCGACGCTGGGAAGCAGGTAAAATGAAATCTCACTGGCATAATGTGCCAGGAAAAAGGCGACACATTTCTATGATCTAACGGAATAAAATAGTTCAATGGTTCTACATAAAATGGGTTGTATTATTCAGGTTTTTAAATTCATGAAATATTAATAAGAGATAGCATTATGGTCACGATATTGTTGCAAATATAATCAACAAGTACTATGAACGATTCAATAACAATCACAAATCTCTTTCCATAACTGGAGATCAGGCAATATCGCAGCACAACACATTCCAGTCGGCCGTATCAAGAACATACAATCGACCAGAAAGTCGGGATGTATGATCGTGTTTAAAAGTAAACAGTTCCGTCTTCTCTGATAATAGGTCCATGTCAAGAGCTAACTCGGTGTCTTGCTCATCAGACGACAAACCAACCAACCAATATCTTCATGTCATACCCCATGCCGGTAAAGAAAACGTTTTTTGTGACGAATAATTTGCTAACCAGACAGCTAGAGTAAAAGTGGAACAAGAGGTTTCAGAAAAAGTTCCTATTAAACGTGGCGTTAGGCAGGGATGTGTCATGTCACCAATCCCTTTAAATGTCTACTCGGAAGCTGTCTTTGAAGAAGCGCTGAAATATCGCCATGAAGGTGTTAAAATTGGTGGAGAAGTCATTCACAACATTAGGTACGCTGCTGATGATACTGCTATAATGGCAGAAAGCCTCGAAGACCTCCAAACACTACTAAATGCAAGGAAAAGGGTTTAAGTGTCAACACAAAGAAAACGAAGTGGATGGTTGTCGGTAAAATTAATATCGAGTATCGAAAATTAAAATTAAAATTCTGGACAGAGTACAACAAGTACCACAGGTATTTGGGTAGCTGATTGGACTGTAGAGTTGAAAGCGATAAAGAAATCTCAACCAGAATAGAACTGGCACGTAAAAGATCCACTACTTGGCGTTCTGTACTATGTATAGAAGTCTTTCGATGAACATCCGTCTAAGAGTATTAAAGTGCTACGTTTGGTCTGTTTTCCTTTATAGATGTGAAACCTGGACACTGAAAGTAAAGCATCTAAATAAATTGGAACCGTTTGAGTTATGGTGCTACCGCCGTATGCTAAAGATTTCGTGGACAGCACACGTAACTAACGAACATGTGTTAGAATCCATACATAAAGAGCGAGAATTGACAAACACCATCAAAATAAGAAAAGTTGAATACTTTGGACATATGATGAGGGGGCATAAATATCACATGCTCAGATTGATTATCCCGGGTAAAATAGAAGGAAAGCGATGGATTGGCAGAAAACAGCTTTCTTGGCTTCGCAATATTAGACATTGGACGGGTCGAACAGTCGAAGAATTGCTTCATGTAGCTACCGATAGAGAAGCTTTCCAACAAATTGTCAACCCTATCTTGAGACGTCGAATTCGTGAAATGGGAAAAAATTATTTCTGACATCAATTATACGAGGGCGGTTTGATAAGTCAGTGACTTTTTGAATAAAACAAATTTTTTTCCGCAAATAAACATTTTATTTTTCTACATAAACACCTTTTAGCTCGATACATTTAGTCCAGCGTTTTTCTAATTTTTTTATTCCCTCCAAATAATAAGTTTTTTCAAAGCTCTCTCAAAATACGCGTTTGTTTCGGTAATGACTTCTTCATTCGACTCAAATCTTTTACCGCCCAGCCATTTCTTAAGGTTTGGAAACAGAAAATAGTCGCAAGGGGCTAAATCTGGAGAATATGCTGGATGGGGTAGCAGTTCGTATCCCAATTCGTGGATTTTGGCCATCGTGACTAGACAAGTGTGCACACGTGCATTGTCTTGATGGAACAGCACTTTCTTCTTCTTAGCCAAATGCGGCCGTTTTTGCTTCAAATCAACGTCGAATCTGTTCAAAAAATTTGAATAATATTCGCCGGTGATCGTTTTACCTTTCTTGAGGTAATCGATGTGAATGACACCGCGTACATCCCAAAAAACTGTGGCCATGACCTTGTTGGCTGACAGACTCTGTTTCGCCTTCTTTGGACCACGTTCACCCCGAGCAACCCACTGTTTCGATTGTTTCTTGATCTCTGGCGTGTTGTGATGGATCCATGTTTCATCCACAGTAACAAAACGGCGCAAAAATTCGTCCGAATTACGGCTGAACATCGCTAAACACTCTTTTGAAGTGTCACACGATAGAGTTTTTTCATGTCCATATATTCGTGTAAAATATGATGTACCCGTTCAGTTGAGATACCTACAGCATGAGCCAACTCACGCACTTTCATTCTCCGATCATCCAATATCATTTCATGGATTTTATCGACGATTTCCGGCGTGATCACTTCTTTTGGGCGACCTGGACGTTCGGCGTCACTAGTGCTGGTACGCGACCACAACGGAACTCTGTAAACCACTTCTTAACCATTGAAATTGATGGTGCCGAGTCCCCGTAGTGTTTATCAAGTCTTTCCTTAGTTTCAGTTATTGATTTTTTACGTAAAAAGTAATGCTTAATCAGCACACGAAATTCACTTTTTTCCATTTTCGTAAAAGTTCACGAGGTTGTCTGTTTTGAACGGCTATCAAACATCAACTGCACGACGTAGCTTGCTCAAAATTAGAGAAAGTTGCCCACTGATAGATTATAGTTGACGGCGGCAGCACTGTTGCATTTGGAGTAACTGCGCGGGAAATTCATAAAATCACTGACTTATCAAACTGCCCGCGTACAATGGTAACAAAATTGTAATTCGATGTTGATTGAATTTACAAATAGTTTACGATCTATTTGTCAAATTTAAAATCGCTTTTATTCTCTTTGGAATTTGTGTGTTGCTGATCTACTTTTTCTTTAGCAGTTCATTGGTAATTGCGCACCGACTAGTATTTACCGTTCAAAAAATGATAGTAAACCTTCAATCCAAGCACACAATATTACAAACATCGAAGGATTTTAGTCCCGCAAATTTTTCGTTTTACTTACTTTAAGATGCGGCCGTTCGGGATCCATTTTCTGACGCTCGTATCTATCTTCGAACGTCTTGTCCCAATATTCTTTGCTCTTCATCCATGACGGCTGAAAAATAAACGAATACATTCAAACACAAGAAAATTTAGGACGCGCTTAAAAGCGTAAAATAACATTTTAGTCGTTTGTTCGTTTCTTGAATACATTACAAAAATAATATTATTGTTATAAAATAATAATGTTTGGTATTTTTGACACGCTTATAAGTTTCACCTGTATGTTTGTTTGTACACCATACTACCAAACCTCCAAATCTTACAAATAACAGAACTAACTGGAACACTTTTAAGGACAAACTACATAGCACAATAAACTTAAACCTACCTCTAAAATCCGGACAAGACATTGAAGAAGCTGTATTACATCTAGCCACAAATATTCAACAATCGGCATGGGCAGCTTCAAGTGAAATAACTCATACAACCAAACCAGGATATTACCCTTCCTACATAAAATCCATGATAACAGATAAGAGGAAACTTAGAAAAAGATGGCAGACAACCCGTGATCCCACTGACAAAACCGAACTAAACAGAGCAACGAGACGTTTAAAAGAAACTTTGCAAGAACAGAATCAACGAGAGATCAACTACTATCTAGAAAACTTGTCCAACACAGAGGACAAAACCTATTCTTTATGGAAACTAACAAAAAAACTAAAAATACAAACACAATCCAAAACTCCCATTAGAAAAACGGAAGGCACCTGGGCAAGAAGCGACGAAGAGAAAGCCAACACCTTCGTGAAACATCTGAGCACAGTTTTTCAACCGCACAATAGAGAGATTTCTGCTGAAGAAGAAAAGTCTATAACAGATACACTGCATGAGCCATATCAGATGACTCTTCCTATCACTAAGTTTAAGATTACCGATATCAAAGAAACAATAAAAAACTAAATAATAAATAATCACCGGGATACGATCTAATAACGGCCCAAACACTAAAAGAGTTACCTGAGACTGCTACCAAATTAATTATGTACATATTCAACGTTGTTCTAAGGCTGGGCTACTTTCCCTCTCAGTGAAAGGTAGCTCAAATAGTGTTATTCCCAAAACCCAACAAAGATCCTACCCAACCCTCATCTTACCGTCCAATAAGCCTCCTACCATTAACCCAGTTACCAATTCGGCTTTCGACAACATCACGGCACAATCGAACAAGTTCACAGAGTAGTCAGAACTGCAAGAGAAGAAATAGAAGCCAAAAAGTATTGTACAGCGGCATTTCTCGATGTCTCCCAAGCCTTTGATGAGGTGTGGCACAGGGGGCTAACAGCAAAACTTAAAAAACAAATGCCACATCCAATCAGCATACTCCTTCAATCATACTTGACCGGGATATTCTTTCAGGTTAGGTTAGGGGAAGCACACACCACTATACATCATATCCACTCTGGTATACCTCAAGGAAGTATCCTCCGACCAACACTTTACCTCCTATACACCGCAGATATGTGTGTATTAAAGCCTGTCTGGACATACGGAGCTCAAATCTGGGGTACTTCAAGTGACTCAAACATTCAAATAATACAGCGCTTCCAGTCAAAAATACAGAGACAAATCTGCAATGCACCTTGGTACGTCACGAACAACATAATACACAGAGATAATTATATAAATTATATAATATATATATATATATTATATAATTATATAAATCTATAGACTATTTCAAACAGATTACAGTATTAAGGGGGGCTTAATTTAATTAAATATGCTAAGAAAGCTAAACGAAACATGCAATAAATAAGTTGAAAATATAAACAACTTTATCTTTTTAATACCTACGAAGAATTTCCAACGAACACACTAACATTTAATTGTTTACTAAAAATTTAAATAAACGAATATTAACTGCACTAGAATGGAGACTGCGTGAAGATAAAACTAAAAATTTGATTAAATAAATAAAAAGATCATACTCGCAGAAATTATAAATGCCTATAAAGTGCTCGGGAGTTCAATGTCCAGTCTACATTTGCAAATATTTACATTGATTACTATTTGTGAAAGTTTCCCATTAATTTTACATGCGATTCCATTTAAAAAATAAATTACTTCAGATGGAGCAGAACAAGTTTATGGTATTTCAAAAAAGTTAGTTTTTTGGAATTTTCTACACAGTGTATATTTGTACAGTGAAAATATAAGAAATGTTTCTCCGATACAACGTTCGGCGTAATTTCGAACAGCGGTATGGAAATCGATTTTGAACATCTAATTTAATAATTCATTATTAATTTGAGTCCAAATACGTGACTAGGAGAACGAAAATCAAAACGTACCAGACCATGATAAGACCCGTGATAATGTACGGCTGCGAAACCTGCGAAACGATTCAGAAAATAGCCATTCGGTTGATAAACAGCTCAACTCTCACAGATACCCTTCACCCTCTAGAACATAGAAGAAGAGTTGCAGACCAGTCATTGCTCTACAGATATTTCCATGGCAGATGCTCCAGAGAAATAAAACCAATCTTCATCAAGAATCCTTCTTTTACAGGGCTGCTACGGAATGGAATAAGCTTCCAAAATCAGTTTTTCCAGAGAACTATGACCTGCAACTTTTTAAAAAGAGTGTCCACGATCATTTTCTTTCTATAATCCCTTCCCCTTCTAATAGTCGCAGTGCGGGACGGCCGCGGCCCACACGATAGGTCTACCCTTTTTGCGACTATTTTCATTAAAAAAAAAAAAAAACTGTTTTGTGTATCATAACTAATAACTAGGTTAATTTTAGTAACATAACACTATTGTTTTTACAAAATTCGTTTTAATGTACTTTTGATGTTACAGAAAAAATTTATGTAAATTCACAACCCTCTCTCTCATTTCAGATTCGGAGGAGTTTTTAAATGTTTAACGGCATCGAACGTGTTAAAAATCCAATAAACGTTATTCTCCGACTGAATGAATGAACGTCTAGATGGATGAGATCAATTACGCAAGGAAAAGAACACCGAAGGAAATGGATCGTAATGGTTTGACGTTGGTAAGATTGTCTAGTGCTGCAATTTCCGGTTTTCGGAAATTTTCGTAGCAAAGACACGCATCGATTGACGATGTATTTATGATTCGCTTATGATGTGACTGGTACGAGGGGTGAACGAGCAAATATTCATCGGTGACCTAGATTTGAACTATTATTGTTAGGGAGTAGTCAGTCGGAGTAGGATGAAACGTCAAAAAAAACACTTCACTTGCCTAATAACCCTGTTTGAAGGTAAAATTTACAAATTACGATTCCATTCATTTGGTCTATAGAAAATATATTTTCAATGGAAATTGAATTAGACGTGAATACTATAAATGAGACATCGTAGAATTTATTGATGCATGGATTTTGTGTTGGAAAATAAAAAAAAAATCCTTAAAAAATATAGTATAAACTAGCAGACGACAGCACACTTGTCTCAACTTTCACATCCTATCGATCACTTTCGGTAAATGATACAAATAGACTCAGGCAAAAAACAGGTTGACTCCATTAATAGAGATCTTGAAGCAATCGTCGAGTGGGGAACCAACAATCTTGTTCAGTTCAACGCCCAGAAAACACAAAGCGCCACGTTTTCCAAGAAAGTAAATTCCTCAAATCACTCTATCACAATGTCCGGAAATACCCTTGAACCAAGTCCCTCCATATCGATTTTGAGAGTCACTGTGTCTAATAATATGTCTTGGCATGACCATGTTGCTAACATCGCAAAGTCAGCAAGCCAGAGGCTAGGTAGGACCCAGTCCCCTCCACAGTCTTAGATCCATCCGTACCTATGTCCGAAGCAGTACTTTTTTAACATAAAAGCCTGCCTCGCTCTCGCTATCGGCTTCAATGCCTCCAGCTCTAAGAAATAAGTTGTTTTTATTGGAACTGTGATCCAGACTATAAAATAAGAAAAGTGCAAAACCTCTCTACACAGTGAACCAGCTAAACCTATAGAGATATGAAAACCCCCTCTCTCCATCAGGGCATCATTTGTTTTATCACCTCAGGATAGTAAATAGCGTTCATGGATCTCGTACGAACAAGAACTAATTCTTTCATCAGTGCTCTCATACATGCTCGTCGGTTGTCGGTAGATACTCTTGACCTGGCCTTTTTTTAAAAAAATGTCGATCTGATTGAGATATGTTCGCCGAATTCGCCGACTTGCCCATTCACACTCGCCTTATAAATCAATTTCGTCAATATTCTTTCATCCATCTTCTCTACGTGTTAATTAAGTCTAGGAGTTTATATCTATCACCAACAGTAAAAAGTAACAAAAAGAACAAATACAAATACAACATACAGTTGTTGTGAGTTTGATATTACAATTTTTCCTTAAAATATCCCCTCAAATCCGCTAACTTTTTCCTGATTTTTCCAGAATCTTAAAAGTTGATGACTTTTCCAAAAGCGAGAACCCCGTTATATCATGATGCTAAGCAAACACACCAGAAGCTGCGATCAATTGGGTGTCTGGAGTTAAATGCTTAGATGACTCTTTGTTGACGCGTGTTATTTTGCTTTAAAATATATCACAAATCAACAGTATTTTCCTCGCCCAATTTCCAGGCTACCTTCTGTTGACAAATTTAGAAAATGTTTACTCGCTACTTCCATAAATTTTTCCAGTTCCAAACAAACTGTATTTCTGGCTTCTTTTTTTTTAAATTTGCATCCCCAACGTCATCGTTTTTAAGTATCCTCTTCAATAGACTAATTTCTATCAGGCCAACCCACTCTAGCACGCTCCATAGATTAAAAAGAAATCCTTTGATATCCCTTCAAGTGCCTTAAATTTCACAGACGAAAAGCTCAAGGGAAATGTTCGACTCACGGTTTTCGCTTTGGTCAGCGAACTTTTTTGTTATTCCTTTTTCTACCGTGGTGCACAAATAAGCTACAACCCCGGCTAGATTCATTTAAACGTCATTAACTTTTTTACACTGCTCATCCCTTTCTCGCGAATATTTTTCTTTTGTCCTTCTTTAGCCATCGCACAGAAAAAAATGTTTACTATTAAAATTTTTCTTAATGTTTTAATACATCGAATCTTCACGAGTACGTCATTAATTTGTGAGAAAATGTGTTGGAATATTTATTAATACTTAATAAACAAAAAGTAGCTAAAAGATCTTAATCTAATCTTAGCACCAAAAAAAAAAGGGAAACATTTTTTTAAGGAGGCTGCTGGTATATACAATCTTCGACAATCTGGTATTCTTTTGGACAATGAAGATAAAATAATTCTTGACGTTAACGAGAAAGTAGAACAGTGGTGTAGCTATATCGAAAACCTTTTTCAAGATGAGAGTTTGGACACTCCCGAAGGCCTTGATATAACTAAAAAAGAAGTCCAGCATGCAGTCTCGCAAGCAAAAAATACCAAAGCTGCAGGTCCAGATGAAATCTACGTGGATTTCATTAAAATCTTAAAGGATGAGGTGAGGCTTTTTAATATGGTCTATATCGGGCGTCATTCCTTCCGACTGGCTTCAATCAACATCTGTAACGGTTACAAAAAAAAAGATCGGCAAAAAGATGTAGCGATTATAGACTTATCAGCCGAATGGTTCACTTTCTTAAGATTTTCCTGAAGATCATCCATAGGAGAATATATGCAAAATTTGAGCTCTTTATGGGCGAATCTCAGTTCGGTTTTCGTAACGGGTTCGGTACGAGAGAGGCCCTGTTTGGTATCCAGGTGTTGGCCCAACGGTGTAGGGATGTCTCTGTTCCTGTTTATGCTGTTATGAGAAGGCTTTTGACAGGGTGCAGCATCAAAGGATTATGAAAATCCTTAAAGACGTTGGACTGAACGATAGAGACCTCAAGATTATCACAAATCTCTACTGGAACCAAGCTGCACGAATCAAGGTAGATCAACAAATTTCATATGGAGTACGAATCAAAAGGGGCGTCCGACAGAGTTGCATCCATTCACCATTGCTTTTTAACATTTACTTAAACAAAATATTCGAAAATGCCTTGAAAGAATTTCAATTAATGGCGTAAACATAAACAACCTTAGGTACGCTGAGGAAAGTTTGACGTGATAACACCCATAGTTACACCAATGCAGGTAGGAAATGACCCTTTTGCTGATAAAACCTTTGGTTTGCGGCAGGCTTCCCAATAAAAACAGGGTGACTCAAAATATAATAATCCACACTATAACAGCTGTTGCGGACCGTTTAGAAATCATAAAAGTTCGTTTGACCACTCCGTTAGCGTTTTGCATTTATAAGTACCATTTCGAAATAGAGCATAAAATGTGCTCTCCCTTTGATATTTTTATTCCAAAAAAAAAAAGAGCAGCGAAGTTGACGACTATAAGATCCTCAAAAACGCGACTTTCTCCTTATTGATCTTCCCATACGAAATCGAACCCGACCGGGCCGGATGCAATCTTCCCTATCGTCGGATAATATACGCGATATAGATTCTCGAATTCGTGAAGGCGCTTTATCGGCTTCGTATAAAATTAATACGTAAACCACGTCGTCAAATTCGCATTATTATAACGGATCGATAGCGGCTAGTGCGTTGAAAATCTCCTCGTGTTGCTTTTAGTATTTCCCTTTACTATTAAACTCCAATGGCAATACTTTAGGCCCCCCGTATATCCAGGTGTCGTAGTTTTTCCTCCTGTGTATTTGAAAACCCAGGTTTTGGAACGAAGTGCGGGTTCAGCACCAAGGCATTCTCTTCGTCTTCTAGATTCCATTCAGAAAAGAGCCATTCGCTTGATAAACAGCTCAACTCTCACAGATACCCTTCACCCACTAGAACATAGAAAAAGAGTTGCAGACCAGTCATTACTCTACAGATATTTCCATGGCATTTCCTCGAGAGTCGAGAGATAGAAAAGAATATGGGCCAATTTAATACTTCTTCTCAGGCTAGTCATTCATCGCCCTTTGGAAACTAAGTACCCTGGCACCCAGGATAATTTATGGTTTACAAGCAATTCCATACAAGTCTTGATGAACTGCTTGACTGTTACAGTGGATGGCAAAACTGTTCTGTGTATTGATAGTGAGGCTCTGGTTTTTGGCTTTCCCTTGCTCCTACACCTTACGATTTTGAGACGTCTGCGTCTGTATAGCAAGTAGTTTGTAACGTGCCTTTTTTTCCCTTCTACAGTTCCATTATAATTATATCTCTGATAATTTTTTTTATTCCTCAAGTACTCGTAAATAGTGTCGCGTTCCGTATTTTGTTGTAACTTAAATATATCATTCGTTGTAAATGGTGTTGCATACCTTGTTGTGGTGGAATTCAGTTGTTGATCGCTGGAGATTGAGTGAGGTGTTTTCGTTATTAGATTTTGCTTTGGTTTTTGGCCTCGATTGTTGTGTGTTGTCGGTTATATTATTGTTTGGTTTGCATTTCTGTGTGGATGGGGCTGGCTATCAACACGGACGAGCGCGATTCTTGGTGTGGAACATAGACTTGCGAATATTTTTGTTTGACGTCAATTCCGTGTCATTTCTTGATATCCGGCTTGGGAAGGAGTCCAGTCGTGTGGAGACAGTCTTGGGAGTGGTGTGGTGGGAGTTTTTGGGTCGGTGTGATATTAACAAGTATGCGGAGCCTCTACGGTTTTCTTTTCATATCTGGCTGTATTTGGGCCATCTTAATTGGATTTTGAAGAAAAACCATTTAATTTTTAACTTGACCATTCTATCTTACCTTCGTTGTTGATATTTTGGATTTTGGTGTCGAGTTAAAATAACCGCATGCGGGATTTATTTGAGGGAAGCCATTGTTAATTAGCAGGTGCCGTTCCATAACCAAACAGGCCACAGGAGTAGTGCATTCGTATACCCAAAGTTTATAAGTGATTTATTTTTGAATATTTAACGACGTGACTTATTTTTGACACCACGATTAAGTTTTGTTTTAATTTATTAATATAGTACATGGTTGGAAACTATTTGTTGCATTGGATAATGTGCCAAGGCTGAACTTTGATTAGGATAATCTTCTCAATGATTCTTTATGTCCAAGTAAAAATGTTTTCTTCATACTTATTTGTAAATATCCTACAATATTGATATTTTAAAAGACAACCATTGTAAAGATATTTTTAAATAAACTCGATTGTTTTAACAGTGTAAATCTTTATGTAAATGGTAAAAACATGAGTAAATTAGCAGCCTTATGTGAACGTTTGATTTAGTATTATTAAAAAGTTGACTTATATACGTTTTTTTTTTGGTAACTTGGTAAAGTCGGTTACTCTTACTTTTGTTTTGGTTATTTTGTAAAATTGTGAATTTTGAGTTTTTGGTTTGTTTTAGCAGAAAAATTTACCATAGCTGTTGGTTTTAACTATATTTGTTATAATTTTATTATTGAACTGTGTACTTTGATTTATTGTTAGCTGTTAATTTTGGACTATATTTGTTATAAGTTTATTATTGAACTGTGTACTTTGATTTATTGTTAGCTGTTAATTTTGACTATATCTGTTATAATTTTATTTTTGAACTGTGTACTTTGATTTATTGTAGGAGTAAAGTATCCAATATATTTTACCTATAATTTCATTTATTTAGTTCACCATAATCTCAGTTGTTTATCGTGTGGCTCTGCTAGTGCCTATAAGACCTAGGGGTTTCCGGCTTGAACCGTCTAAGTCGGTGGCGCGGCTCACTTTTATATTTTTTTTATTTTTTTCTTCTACCCTCTACGGCTGAGCTCGGGCATAATTTGCCAGTAGAGAGACCGCTGGCAGAGTACTCTATAGAGAACGAATAAGACGTGGCAAGTTTCTGTATTAATTGGAAATTTCTTGATGTTTTTCTGTTGGGATTTTTACGTACAAACAGAATAACAATTCTAATACGGGTATATCTAACCGTAATTTTTCGATCCTTACATACACTGTTTCGCGATTTTAGATATCTTGTAAATAATTTTAAACATAAAACAGACTCACCTGAAACTCGAAGTCTTTAAATACGTCGACGGTATTGACGTCAGCATCGGAGGCGCTTATTTTTGGACACGTTTCAAGCACCATATCCTTGCCGTGTCGCTCCGTATATCTAACGACATTCCTGAAGAACCGTTCGGTTCGTCTGGCGTTCGAAACGTCGCCGCTTTCAGCTTGTTCCACCCTCTGATTCACGTCCGACGTGTAACTGGTGTAATAGATACACAGGAGGATTGTCAAGCCTATGGCAGATAAGGCGAAACATCTGTAACAAATTACTATTTAATAATAAAACGAAAAAAGAAACAAAAACTATGGTTTAAAAAAACTAAAAAACCCGCTTTTAGAGTTAATCGAACTAAAAAGTAAAAAATAATTCTTAACATAGAAATAAAATTACTGACTAGGAAATTATTGTCACTGTTCTAAAAGCGTGGGGTGCTTTCATTCCGAAACGCAGAGTTAGTTTAAAAATGTCATAAAAAGCACCCCACGCTTTTAGAACACTGACATTAATTTTCACGTCAGTAATTTTATTCTTATGTTAGAAATATTTTTTACTTTTTAGTTTGATTAGATTTTTTAAATTATAATTTATTTTTCGCTTTTCAGATCGATTTGTTTTAAATGGTACATACATACATACATACATAAAGTCACGCCTTTTTCCCGTAGGGGTAGGCAGAGACCACTTCCTTCCACTTCCGCTACGGTTCGTACACACATCTTTTGCTTCCTCTACTTTCATCAGTGCTCTCATACATGCTCTTCGGTTGTTGGTACTTTTGACCTGGCCTTTCTTCAAAACAATGTTGATCTGATCGAGATATGTTCTCCGAGGTCGACCTCTACCGATTTGCCCATTCACACTCGCCTTATAAATTTGTTTCGTCAATCTTCCTTCATCCATCCTTTCTACGTGTCCAAACCATCTAAGTAAATGGTAAAAGCACAAAAAGAATGCATCGGCCGGGAATCGAACCCGGGCCGCCCGCGTGGCGGGCGAGCATTCTACCATTGAACCACCGATGGATCCCCGAAGAAATTTATAAATCCTGGCGAAACTAATAAGGATAATCGGATATTTTGATCGAGTTATTGCATTGTCGTCGGTCTTTGACAAGCGTGCGAAGTTTTAATTAAATCTGATCGCTTAAAGTAAAGCAAAATCGAGGCAAAAGAGTCAGTAATAAACATACAAAAAACACAAAAGCAATCATACAGGTGAAACTAATGTAAGTGTGACAAATCAAAGGGACAAGCTTGGAATAAAATTTGCAAAATGTGGTATATAGGTGGTGCTGGTAGACGTGAAGCTAGATCTGAACTGTTTTAGATGAAATGAAGTATGTCAAAGGTAAATTGATACGCAATAATTTTTAAATAAATTGTTGTTCATATGGCTGATTTGCATTTTTCTTGGGTTTTCATTTGATGAATCACAAGGTAGAAGTGCTATTTGACATTTTAAAGGAGGCGAATGTTGGAAACAGCAGAATAAAATTTTTAAACCTCCCCCTATGATTTCAAATTCGACGTGCTTTTTGTTTTTCTTACATTCACGCAAAATCAAAAGTTATTTGGACACGCTGGTTTTGAAATGAAAGCACTGTACCACTGTACTGTTTTATATATTCAAAGATTGAAAAGAATAAATAGTTTAAACTTACTTGAGTGACATTCTTCTGCATATTCTGCTGGATGCTGTCATGACTGAGGATTGTAAATTCGTTTAATATAATATCTTATTTATCTTTTTTTAAATTTATATTATCGTCATTACTGAATTCAAGGTTATTCCTAAAGAGACTGGTTCATCGGACAAATTCATTTGAAGATCTGCAACAAATAGGTTTTATGTAAAAATGTGTTATTCATAATAATCAAAAATATTTGTTTAACGTATTGCGAATAAATTTAATGAATTTGTACTGTTTGTCGAAGCAATAAATATAAAACAATAAAAAAGCGTTGCAAACAAATGGGTTACTAATCCCTTTAAAAATAAATACATGGTGACCCATTTAAAAGTTTCCTTCATTCAAATTTTTTTGTACAGAAAACTCTAGGTAGGTCGATTTTGTTTTCAAAAGGGACATTATTTATCGTAAATTTTTTTATGAAGGATAATACGCTTAAGTAGGGTGGCAACTCTTTCAATGATTACAGGTTAATTTTTGAATTTATTTTTTTCCATTCATTTTACCTCAATTTTAAAGCAGAACGAATTTTTTTTGGCACATTTGTACATAGAAAATATGTGATGTATTGACCCCCCTGAAGTGGTTGCCTTCGTTCGATAGGATGACCCACCAAGCAAACAGGTCGCTTAGTATGGCCGTACCCTTAGAGCTTAAGGCAGGGGTTCTCAACCTTTTAGTAACCACGTACCACTTGAAATTTTCAGAGATTTTGACGTACCACCTTATATTTATATATATTTTTATTTATTTATTTATATATAATATATAGTTATATATAATTTAAATTTGGTCAGGTTTAGGAAAATAAAAATGCATTCTACAACTGTATGTATGTATTTACAAAATAAAATGTATCATACATTAAAAACAATCTTGAATTAGTTAGTCGGTATGTAGGAGGAGAGTTTGATATTTTGCACCCATATCTTCACACATTAAAGAGAAAAGGCCTTAATAAAATTAATGACCTTTACGCTATCCATTAAAACAGACTTAAGGTTGGCAGGCATAACCTTAGAAGCCAAAGCTTCTCGGTGAATAACGCAGTGAGTACTTTGGCATTCTGGAGCAACTTTTTTTATTCTTGCTCCTAATCCACTTAAATGACCCGACATAGCTTTTGCTCCGTCCGTGCACAAACCAACACATTTAGACCATGATATTCTCGCTTTTATAATGTACTCATTTATGACATTAAATATGTCCTCAGCTTTAGTGTTTGATTCAAGAGGTTTGCAAAATAAAAATTCTTCCTTTACTTCACTTTGATAATCAAAACGTATAAATACAAGAAGCTGCGCCATATTTGTTATGTCTGTGCTCTCGTCTACTTGCAGTGCAAAATATTTACATTCGCGCAGTTGAAGTAAAAGCTGTTCTTCAATACTCGAGGACATCTCCACAATTCGCCTCTTTACTGTGTCATTCGACAACGGAATTTTCTCGATCTCCTTTGCTGCCTTTTCGCCTAATACTGCCTCGACCATATCCTTAGCGACCGGAAGTAAAAGTGTCTCGCCAATTGTATGAGGCTTCCCTTCTTTAGCTATTCTATAACTGGCAAGGTACGATGCTTTGACTAGTTTTTTGTCTATATTTACAAATTTTGCCATGCACTGATTTTCTCTCTTACACAATTCAGATTTTCTTTGAAAAAATTCAATAGGTTTGTCAACCAAATCGGGATGCTTAGTAGTCTGGTGCCGCTTTAGTAAGGAAGGCTTCATGCTCTGATTTGAAAGTGTTTCTGAGCATACAACACATTGTGGAATAGGATTATCGTAATTTTCTGTGCCAGGTTTTACTATAAATCCTAACTGTAAATAAGTTGCATCGAACTTACGATTTGGCTGAGGTTTAATCTTCTTTTGACTGTCCTTAGAGGTGGAGGGGTTAGTCAAATATCGCTTCATTATGTCCACTAAAAACTAATGCTGAATTACTACTAAAAACTAAAACTGAACTTCACTTCATGGAACACAATAAAAAAACAGCTAACATTGGCATCTGAATGAAACTACTGGGTGAGAAAGTAACACAGCTCATGCCACTGTCAAAACAAAACTGACAGGGTGGGAGTCACTCGGGTTGTTTGTGTAGCCTCAAGGTCAGCGTCAAACTGCCACTATTCTAAGTAAAACACAGATGGAGGAATTGTATTCTTAACGAGGAAATGTTGCATCGTAACTGTGAATTAATGTTATTCGCATTCAACAGTTTTTATTGTTATTATTAATATATGATTGTGTACCACCTGAAATGTCCCCGCGTACCACCGGTTGAGAACCTCTGGCTTAAGGTATAATCGTTTCTTGATGCGGATACAATATTTACAATTATCTTTTTCTAGCATTTAATATTTACAAATTACTTGGAGATTGTTATTAACTTCCCAGTAATGGGTACGATTTTGCGAATCCCGAATTTTAACATTTCTTTACATTTCAAAGTCCCCAGAGTCGAATACAATAGTTTTTAAGTGGAATTATTTTTCGTCTCGATTATCTCGAGAACAAAAAATGATATCGACTTGGGACCAATTGCATTCGACGCATAATTACGCAACTTAGAACTGATTAGATTTTCAGCAAAATCGATTAAACTGTTTTTTATCGAGAATAAAAAAACTGAAAAAAAATGGTAAACTTTTAGAATTATTTTTCGTCTTGATTATCTCGGGAACAAAAAATGATCTCGACGTGGGACCAATTGCATTCGAGGCATATTTACGCAACTTAGAAATAATTAAAATTTCAGCAAAATCGATTGAACTGTTTTTTATGGAGAATAAAAAAACTGAAAAAAAATGGTAAACTTTTAGAATTATTTTTCGTCTTGATTATCTCGGGAACAAAAAATGATATCGACGTGGGACTGATTGCATTCGACGCATAATTACACAACTTAAAACTGATTGGATTTTCAGCAAAATCGGTCAAGCTGTTTTTTGTGGAGAATAAAAAAACTGAAAAAAATGGTCAACTTTCGGAATTATTTTTCGTCACGATTATCTCGAGAACAAAAAATGATATCGACGTGGGACCAATTGCATTCGACGCATATTTACGCAACTTAAAACTAATTAAAATTTCAGCAAAATCGATTGAGCTGTTTTTTACGGAGAATAAAAAAACTGAAAAAAAATGGTAAACTTTTAGAATTATTTTTCGTCTTGATTATCTCGGGAACAAAAAATGATATCGACGTGGGACTGATTGCATTCGACGCATAATTACACAACTTAAAACTGATTGGATTTTCAGCAAAATCGGTCAAGCTGTTTTTTATGGAGAATAAAAAAACTGAAAAAAATGGTAAACTACCTGAATTTGGCAATTTACAAATTATACTATTTTTAATATGATTATTGCATGTTGGGAATATTTGTATGAAAACTCTGTTGACAATATTTTTAATAATGTTAATAATTATAACAACAAAACATATGGTATTTTTTCATTCTTTCCACTGGAAAGTTAGTCATGTGGACCTCTCGCGTCGCACCCAGACCACTGATGTTTTTTCCTTTGATTGTAACAAACAACCGTCTTTGTACCTAAAATTGATCAAAATTATTGTGGTTTCTCGGAAAGAGAAATTATCATTAACATTTTGCATCACTTTTTGCTGTCGTAGCTTCAGCTCGCAGTCGTACACGATTTTTGAAGAGAGGATCGCCATCCGACTACGGTGAATTCTCTAATTAAAGTATTTCCAAGTAACCAATTAGTTAATTATACTCGCTGGAATTGCTTTTATGTCTTCCCATCATAATTTATCGGCCCAAATATTTGCCCGAGACAATTACATAACATTTACGACGGACGCGTATTTTTGTTAACTTTGTTAGGTCACCTTTCGAGTATATTAAATTTAAATTTTATAAAATTATTGCCAAATGTGTGTGTTTTTTTAAATGAAATAACTGATAACAAAAAAATAATGCATATTTAAGTGAATTAAAATTGGTATTTTCTCAAGGCAATCTTGTTCTAAAATTATGTAGTGTTTTTTTTATACATATTTCCACGCTAAACTCGATGGTTAAAATCGGTTAACTTTTTTATTTTATTTAAGGTGCACTATTTTTAATACAATACAGGATGTTTCTAAATTCATGTGAAAAAAATCAGGAGGTGATTGCCCGTATAAAATTATGATGGATCATTCCTGAAACATAACTTCCTCAGCCCACTCCCTTTCGAGATATCACCCCTAAAGGGTGGTGAGTAAAATTAAGTTTTAATTTTTTATCTCAAATTTAAGTAAAGATAGAAACTTAAAATTCTGTCATTTTCGTGCAATCGCAAAGGACTAACCACTTTGTTTGATTCATTCATTTTAAAACATACAGTAGAACAAATTGACCTTTACGCTGACGTTATACCAACAAACCTCGCGAAATGAATCAATAAGTCAAAAACGGTCGTTCCCGGACAGTTATAAATCTAATAGTAGAACAACATATTCTGGATGACATTGATGACACTATCGTGTGGGCCGCGACTATTAGAAGAGGGAGGAATTAATTTTACTCACCACCTTTTAGGGGTGATATCTCGGTGGGGACGGGCTGAGGATATTTCGGTATGGGAAAAATACATCATAATTTCATACGGGCAACCACCTCCTGAATTTAGAAACACCCTGTATGTTTGGTATCGCCGATGCATTTTTATCTATTGTATGCAGGTTGCCAGACGATCGCTTGGCGAGAGAATATATACTCTACAATATTACTTTGTTTTGATGTTTGTTCTTTATGGCATTAAAAATTTCGAAATTTTATACGAATAAAATGACTAATACTTTATCTAATAATAATGAGAGGATGATTGACTTTATTTATGATTTTTTTATGAATCTCCAGTCGCTAAAAATCGCTAACCTTGTTGCTGAGAAATTCGTAGTTGTAAAAAGTAGGAGGAATTAATTGTTGATTAACGTTTATGAATAATTGGCTTGCTTTCACTTTAGCGGTGTTCATGAAAGAATCTTCCTGAATATTACTCGACTATTATTTTCGTCATAACTTTATCTCGAGCAACTTGTATTTCGAGACAATTCAATTCGACCATATGAACTCGAGCCAAAAGCTCTCGGGAGTTTTCAGATTATTAATGTTCATAGAATTGTCTCGAAATACAAAGTAGGTACTCTCGATAAAATTATGACGAATAGTCGGCTATTTGCCATAGTCTTGGGATATTACCTCTAAAATTGTAGAGTTTAAATATTCAATACTTTTAAATTGACATTTTAGCGGTGGCTGCATCTTCCAAACTAAAACTTTTACCAAGAAATACAAAGAAACAAAGAAGTCAAATGACATGCCATATATTGTTGAATTATAACCCTAAAAAATTGGGGGTAAATGAGGTGTTGATCCCGCCTGAAAATCCATAATAAATAAAAATAATTAAATGCATAAACAAAATTAATTAAAAATCTTAACTAAATCACCCTGTTACTTTTTTGTGCACTTATGTATAAAGGTAAGTGAGGTTTAATCAACCTATTTTTTACCCCAGAATATGTGATATAATTCATGATCAATATTTTCGGGACACTCTGTATATTGCCGGCTATAGTTGCCAATTTTGTAGTCACACATTGCATTAAAAATATTGCCCTTTTAGAAGCACCTTTATAATCATTCGTAGAGAAATATGAATTCCAAAAAAACTAAAATTAACACCCCACTTTTGTATTTCACACGAGAAAAAGTGATTAACATGCATACATAAAGTCACGCCTTTTTACCAAAGGGGTAGGCAGAGACTACTTCCTTCCACTTGCTACGGTTTTTACACACATCTTTTGCTTCCTCTACTTTCATCAGTGCTCTCATGCATGCTCGTCGGTTGTTGGTACTCTTGATCCGGCCTTTCTTCAAAACAATGTTGATCTGATCGAGATCGATGTTCGCCGAGGTCGATCTCTACAGACTTGTCCATTCACACTCGCCTTATAAATTTGTTTCGTCAATCTTCCTTCATCCATCCTCTCTACGTGTCCAAACCATCTAAGCATTCCTTTATCTATCTTTGTAACCACATCTTCTTTTACACCAAAAGTAATTAAACATAAAAAAATATTTAATGTGCATAACAAATCAACAACAATAAATTGTTGATGGCTTTGGAAATACCAGAAACACATAAATGAATATTTCCAAACAATCGTATCACCTATATACGAAGGTCAAGCAGTTATGAACTAGACAAAACTGTTATTCGTCGAACTAATAAATTAATTTTTATAATTTTTCATGAAGATTAGTTGAATTGAAAGTTAGAAAAAAAGAATTCCGATATTAAATAGTAAATTAGCTTCAATATTTTTTTTTTCTATTAAAATTAAAATTATTCTTTAAGACTTAATAACAAAATTGTAATGGGATTGATCGAACAAGCTACGATGACGGTCGATAAAACCATATTTTTTTACTACCAAGTGCAACCAATATAAGGTTATCATCTATTTCAAGTAACTACATTCATATTACGAAGTAGAATGTAGTTGAATTTACTAAATGTCAAAAACTTGACAGAAGTTTTTGATTAATTAATGGTGATTTTGGAAGTTTGTTAGAATATTTTGTGAAACTATAATAGTGGCAACGGTTTTCTAACTTTTTTTTTTATGAAGTCGCAAAAAGGGTAGACCTATCGTGTGGGCCGCGGACGGCCCGCACTGCGACTATTAGAAGGGGAAGGGATTATAAAAAGGAAATGATTTTGGACACGCTTTTTAAAAAGTTGCAGGTCATAGTTCTCTGGAAAAACTGATTTTGGAAGCTTATTCCATTCCGTAGCAGCCCTGTAAAAGAAGGATTCTTGATGAAGATTGGTCCTTGTAGTGTCAATCTTGAGAGTAAATGGGTGAGACTGATCAGCGTGCCGAGTTCTTCGGCCGAATGTGGCCAATGGTGGTACAAGAGTTTTTATTTCTCTGGAGCATCTGCCATGGAAATATCTGTAGAGCAATGACTGGTCTGCAACTCTTCTTCTATGTTCTAGAGGGTGAAGGGTATCTGTGAGAGTTGAGCTGTTTATCAAACGAATGGTTCTTTTCTGAATGGAATCTAGAAGACGAAGAGAATGTCTTGGTGCTGAACCCCAAATGTGCGAGCAATACTCCAGTAGAGGTCGGATTTGAGCCTTGTACGTCGTCAACAGTTGATCAGGAGTAAAAAACTTTCTAGCTTTCCACAGAAAACCTAGCCTCTGGCTTGCCGACTTTGCGATGTTAGAACCATGGTCATGCCAAGACATATTATTGGACACCGTGAGTCCCAAAATCGAGATGGAGGGACTTGGTTCAAAGGCGTTGAACTGAACAACTAGGCTAATAGATGGCAATGCGTGTAGTTTTAATATGGGGATCTTATTTTGATAAGATATATTTATTTTTAGAATGCTGGCTTTTCCTAAATGTCAAAAAGTTAACAGAAGTTTCTAATTAATTAAATGTGATTTTGGAAATTTGTTAGAATATTTTGTGAAACTATAATAGTGGCAACGGTTTTTTAACTAAAGCAATAAGAAGTTTTGATTTAATTAATTGTGGTTTTGGAAATTTGTTGGAATATTTAAAACGTGCAAAATGACATTTTTTAATGCTGAATGACAACTATAAAATAAGATGTCAACGACCCATTATTGTATTTAATAATATTTCGTTTTTATGACCTAATTATTGTACAATTAAAAAAAAATAGTATATTTCATTTGAAGAAGTGACTTTTCATGGCTTGCCTTCTCAGGCGCGCAATATAAAGTCCCACTCCTCATTCTCTTGTAATAATCTACTATTATTCATCATTTATATACTTTTTATTCACCAAAGAACTTATTACTTTTTTACCATTCTACCACTCCTAGTTATCAGACCAAGATACAGAGGACAGCACCATTTTTATGAAACATAATGATGTATGGAAGATATATGTAGGCTCCTGTAAGTCACTTGGATAATTACAATATCTACTCAATCCCTTTATAACACTTTATAATTACTTCAAAACTTAACTGAAAACTACAATCTCTGATTTTATATTTATACCTGTAACCAATGTTCACGACAAAACGATTCCTTTCCGAAATTATTGAACCTTTCGTAAATCATCGGATGTCTTCTATTATGCCCGCGGCTATAAATCATTCACCAAAATGTGGATCGCCTTTTTATGCCGCAAAGGGAATATTCGTCTTTGTGTGACCGCCTCGGTCAGATAATAGATCAGGGACGTATTTATCGTAAAAGTATGTTGTATGATATAGTTAGCTATATACTAATTTATTAGTTGTTAACAAAAAGCAGACAGAAGTAAAAACCTAAAACTATGATATACCAATGGTTTTTTTGGGTTTTTAAATCAATTGTAGCATTAAAAATTAAAATTTTAAAATTGGAAAATTAAAATCATTGAATAAAAAATAACCTGCCGAAAGTGGCCGCCAGCTCGAGGTCATTTTTTGACAGACAAATAGAAGAAGAAGAAATGTTGACGACACCGTTGCTTCGATTACGTGAAAAATCAACGTGTTTAAATTGTATTTTAGTTTAATTGTTTAAATTTAGGATCACTGTGCGTGCCAACAGTGAGTACTAAATATGTTAATATTTCTATATACAGAGTGTTTCAAAAAGGTGACTCTGTCGCTAGGGTAGGTAGAAAAGTGAAAAATAATTGGGGTTTGCTTAGTAAAAAATGTTCGTAACGCCATCCGTATTTAAGATAAAGGGCGTTGAAGAAAAAAAATTTATACACATTTATTACGATTTTGCCGAAACTACTGGAAACATTGTAATGAAATTTTATACGAATATGTTTTAGGAGCTGATAAATCCCATGAATTTGTTTTTATATCTGACTCTCATAGAGGGCGCTAGTTACACGGTTCGTACCAAGTAGTATTGAACATAACTTTTTTAAAGTTAGATTTATTAATCCAAATTTCAAGTGAACTTAAACACCATTCAATTTTACACCCAAAAGGTACTCTTGGTAAAACTCGATACTGTGTACCGTTTTCGAAATATTTTAATTTGAAAATTATAAAGTGTTTTTTCTTCATCGCCCTTTATCTTGAATACGGATGGCGTTTCGAAAATTTTTTACTAAGCAAACGGGGTCACCGCTTTTTAAAACACCCTGTATAGAGTTCACCAGTTCACTTTCTACATAAAAAATACCCATCCGTCGTTGACGCTGACGTCACCAAGGTGACGCGATTCCAGTTTTCCCCCTACCAATAATTACTCAACGCGCCTAAAAAAGTTTTCACTCCAAAAATATATATTTTATTTCATATTTAACGTGCATTTGGGTATGTATAAATGGCTTAGGAACATTTATATTTCAATGCAATATTTTTTTTGCACACTGTACCAATATTGCAGTAAATACTTAAAAAAACAAAATGTATCCCATATCTTTCTTTATTAACGTAATATTTGGTTCATTTAGAATACACAGGATTTAAGAAGGATTATTAAATACAAATTTAAGTTAAAATAGTAAAAGACAGATTATAACATCAAGATGTTGTCAACAGCACACATCAATCACCAATCATCAATTAATCTTCCAGATACAATTATATGACGAGAATGACTACCGATAATGCAAAAATTATTTCAATCACACAACACTAGTAAAAATACAACGATAAGGTGATAATATTAAAATTTCCCACCGGTTATAATCGTTATTATTATCTACAGAAAAAAGTTTTTTACCAAAGGGGTAGGCAGAGACTACTTCCTTCCACTTGCTACGGTTTTTACACACATCTTTTGCTTCCTTTACTTTCATCAGTGCTCTCATACGTGCTCGTCGGTTGTTGGTACTCTTGACCTGGCCTTTCTTCAAAACAATGTTGATCTGATCGAGATCGATGTTCGCCGAGGTCGACCTCTACCGACTTCCATCCATTCACACGTCTTATAAATTTGTATCGTTAATCATCCTTCATCCATCCTTTCTACGTGTCCAAACCATCTAGGCATTCCTTTATCTATCTTTGTAACCACATCTTCTTTTACACTACAGCGTTCTCTTATCTCACTATTCTTCACTTTATTAACCGAGTCACTTCAGCTATACAATTCTCAGACTACTCATCTCCGCAACATTAATCTTATTTTTATGCTTCTTCTACCAAATCCAACATTTACAACCAAACATAAGTGTAGGAACCAGCTTTCTTCTATGCACAGCCAGGCATTTTCTTCTTGAAAGGCAAGAAAAATTGTTAAATTTGGACATGTCCATACCATATCAACTGTTTTCTCCCGATATCGGTTGTCAGCAAACTCCCATCCGTTGTCTAATGTCGTCATTTCGTACTTTATTTTTTCTGGATATACCTAGTGATCTTATAAAGGCATACATTTAAATCGCCTCGAGCTTTCTTCACTTGTGTTCTGTCACTCTCCATGTCTCTGCACCATAACATAAGCTACTTTTAATAAAAGCTTCGTATATATTATGTTTACGTTGTTTTCCTATTTCGCGACTCCATAATATACCATTCAGACAGCCTATGGTTCACCTGTCTTGTGTTATTCTCTTTTTTATCTCTCTATCATCCTTTTCTGTTGTGTCGAACTCAACACCTAGATATGTGTATTATTTGCAAGCTGCTATCTCGTCTATGTCTAGTTGGATGTTGGGCGGTTCTGCTACTATGGGGAGATATTTCGTTTTCTGCGAGTTAAGCTCCAGTCCCCAGCTCTTATATTCTTCCAAAAAATAATCCCTTATATATTAATTAAACGTCTTTGTTGAAATAATTAATATAAATATGCAGAAGTTTGGAGTTTTGGAGATTTCTCTAAGGCATAGTCAGTAATTGTATTCAAGTCATTGAAAACAGAATTCCACTTAAATAAATTATATGAATGTCATAATAAAAATAATTGCATATATAACTATTAGAAGACGTTATCAATTACGCATAGAAAATAACAGTGGACTCATCCAACATATTTATTAATATTGAAATTTTTTAAATAAATCTTTATCTATATTGTATAAATATTTGAACAATTTTTTCGTAACTGTAAACCATTTTTGTTATTTCATTAAAGAAATGTCTCTTTTCAAACACGTTAGCTGTCATTTTTATAGCTTACTTTAATATATACATATAGTTACGTCTTTTTCTCGTAGGGGTGGACAGAGACGACTTCCTTTCACTTGTTACGGTTCTTACACACATATTTTCCTTCCTCTACTTTCCTCAGTGCTCTCATACATGCTCGTCGGTTGTTGGTACTCTTAACCTGGCCTTTCTTCAAAACAATGTCGATCTGATCGCGATATGTTCGTCGAGGTCGACCTCTACCGACTTCCGTCCATTCACAGTCGCCTTATAAATTTGTTTCGTCAATCTTCCTTCATCCTTTCTTTTTACGTATCCAAACCATCTATCTAATAAAGCATAATAGGCACTATTAAGTTTTTTACAGACAAGAGTCAATGTTAGAGACCCAGCCTATATTGCTATCAAGCATTACTCCCAAAAACTTAGTTACGGGTGAAGGATGTTTTTTATCGGACTGTGACCAGTTGAGTATTATTGGTTCTGGCCCAATAAATGATAGTTTGTCCGCTTCTTCATTACCAGAAACACCTTTATGCCCTGGCACCCACGACATGGTGACCTTGTTATGGTTAGCCTAGGTTCGTAGGTTTCCGGCACATTCCCGGACAATTTTTAAGTCTATTCTCCGTGATGCCAAAGCTTTGAGTGCCGCTTGACTATCTGATTTGATGAGGATCATTTTCTTTTTATATCCCCGTCTCAGATTTTTAACAGCACAAGCGTTTATGGCATGTATTTCAAATTGGAAGACCAAGGCATGTCTCCCCAATGAGTTTGTTTTCTCGTATTTGGGTTGTGAGGAGTAGACGCCTGAGCCAGTTCCTTCCCTGGTTTTTGATCCATCTGTGTACCAGGTGAGTTCACCAGGTTGATCATCATAATAGATAGTTAGAACGAACGAGAAAGATTCTGAGAATTTGTCCAACAAAGTTTTAATGAATACGTTATTCTTGGTACACGATTGTTTTACTGTCCTAAAGGATTTGTTGTGTAAAAAAAATAGGAAAAAATATTTAGTTAATCTAATTGGGAGTGATGAATTTATTTCTTTAAATTGTTTAAACTTTGGAACACGAAATAAACTCGATCAATTAAAAACAGTAATGAAATTCATTGTTCAAATTACAACACCGTTAATTTTCCAAAAAATAACAATAAAATAAATTGTTTTATTCATTGTTTTATACACCCAATTGTTTAAGTAGATATAATACAACACAAGTAAAAAGTAATTAGTCAAACAAATGTTCACATTATTTATATAATTTAAGATATAAATATTGAAACTCGTTCTAAAGGATGAAGTAGAAATGAGGAGACATGAGAGATATTAAAGTCGTGTTACTAATGGGACTTAATGTGTACATATGTCCTTACTTTTGTTATTTTTAGCAATCGAACATTACTGTCCTTTTAATCGCCAGCACAGAAGCTTTAATTACACAAATAATATCGAAAACTTATTGGCTAAACGAAGCAGGTAAAAAGGCTGTAGACCCCTGGTGAGATTTATTTTTATTTTGTTCAGGTAGGTTTTCAAACTACAATAACCCGAGTAAATAGACAGTTCACAAGAAACTATTTTGCATAAACTAAGTTATATAACCGTAAATGAATTTCGAAAGATTAAGGAATAAATATCGTGTGCTTTTTAAATCACCTTCAAGAATGAACCGAAATTGTTCCAATAAAAATCAATCTGATACTTACTTCAGACTCATTTTTCAAGGAGAACTTGTTTATTGAAGAATATTCCGATGTAATTTTAATTGAAACCAGTCTGAGATACCGCGAATTTTATATTATTATCGGATTTGTTTATCGGAAACGTCAAAACACAAACGAGCCGGACGCCATCTCACATTTAACTGCACAGTAGACGGCTTACGAAGAACGCTAACGCACAGAATCGAATCGAGCAACTGATCAACTAATTTTCGTTGTTCTCGCCACTGCCACTGTTCCTTGACCCATCTCCATCGTTCCTTTAAGTTATGTCGATTACGATAATCGCTACATAATACAATGTTACACAATGGTAATTTATGGACAATGCGAACAAAAATAATAATTTTGTATTAAAAATTAACCACAATGTAATAAAAAGTTTGTATTAATTTTTCCTTTACCATCATCTTGATTACCGAACTTAAATGTTTATATTTAATACAAAACAGAATTAGGTTCACGTAATTTGATAGTATAACAGCTACACACAGTTGCCAAACTGTCAGAATTATAGCGAGTATCTAGAAATTGTTGAAAATTAAAATCTTGCCATTTTATGAAGGTATAAAGGTATTTTTTTCTTTCTGAAAAGAACAGTTTTTTAAAATACACACATATTTGAATTGCCTCAAAAGCACCTTAAAATGTTCTTTTAAACTGGGAAATTTACATTGTCTGTTAATATAACATAAAAACCAGTTTATATGTATGACGTGTATTTGATTTTGTTTTGTATTTACTATGAGCACCTACCTATTTGTAACGGAATAAATTTTGTTGTAGTTTACTAAATTCTAAAAGAACATAAATAGCTTCGTCATTTTTCGTGTAAAAACTTTTACAAAAATAGTTTTTAAAAGGTTCTTTAAAATCTGATAAAATAGTTTTGAAGAAAATTTCTTTTGCTTGATCTGACACATAAAAAATGAAAGTGAAAAGTGTTAATAAATAAAATAAAATAAATTTTGACGATATTGAACAAAACATTATTAAATAACAAAACCAAAATGTTTGTTTTTTCCAGGTTTACATGAATATGTACAGCCTTACAGTTAAATTAAATGAATAAAGCCAGTACTGGCAAAAAAATCAAGTTTTGTATATAGGCAACTGAAATTTCAATCTTCCGTATTGGAAGTTACAAACATTAAGATTAAAATGGCGGATTCTACAGTATTTATATTTGTGATTTAAGGAGAAAAATATTTTTCAATTTACTTTATGTTAATCTACAGATTGATTCCAAAAAGTGTTTTGGGAAATTCTGGAATTTTCGAAATTAATTGAATTAAAAAGTCGAAAATGCTCTTTAATTCTCAAATACCTACTCTGTCGGCAAGATATGGAACTAAAACATTTACAAACAGAGAAGAAGGGTGACTTTTCTGAATTCTGACTTTTAATGTAAACTGTCAAATACAAACAAACCGTTAATGTGTACAGGGTTTTTTCAAAATTTATTTTTAGTTATTTTATACATATAATCGTATTAATTTGTATAGTAGCTCATTTTTAAAATAGCTTTGTTTACCTTAGAACTGTTCTTCAGGAGAAAACGATGAATAACGGTATATAAATTATTCCAACTTTTTGTTAAAATATCCAAATGGAAATTTTAAATAAGTAATTTGTAAATATAATACTTAAATTCTTTGATTATTTATTTTTTAATTCTTCATATTGTTCACTAAGATCAACCATGGTTTTAGGAAATTCAAGTTTTTTTTTAACCATTGATTCTGAAAACACTTCTTGGAGTAATATTGAATGTGATTGGTCAACTTTTTCATTTGATCAGGAATTAGAATGCAGAGAACAGGTTAATTATGCTTTTTTTGACGATCTTTATGCAAGCAATTACGTAAATTATGAAGAAGGAAGGAGTGAGTATTAGTTTTTCTTAAGTATAATTTTTTTAAAAGCCTCTTACACAGTTTTATAGTAAGTATTTTATTATTATAAAACCCGAATATTAAAATTTTATTTATTTTTAGTCAATAACTCAAAGAATGAACTTGAAAAATTTTATGCAGAAGATTCCGAGTTACGAAATAAAAATGACAAAGTTATAAAAAAAATTCAAGTATTAAAGGAGGAAATCAAAAAATTAAAAGAAAAAAATAAGGGATTTACTTCACAAAATATACATCTAACTGAAAAACTAAATAAATTAGAAAATGGTAAATATTGACACTAAAAAATTACATAGTAATATTATTTTTTTATGTAATATAAATGATTGATTTTTTTTTAGAGGCCAATGAACTATCTGCAGACAACAAACTTTCAAAAGAGGCTTACCAAAAGGCAATTCACATGTATAGTACATATTTTGACATAAAAGTTTCTCTTGAAGAATCATCTGATGATTTAATTGTAGCTTTTGTATCTTTTGGTATTGCTTCAAATAAAGAACCTGTAAAGGTCATTGTAGATAGACACCAGCGAAAAATAATAGGTAATTACATGGACTTTGAAATTAAATTAAAGGTTTTTATAATACATTAAATTGTCTTTAATTATGCTGCAATTAAAAAAATAAGACTGGTCATGCACTTATTCAAAACATCTAGTGTTTTCATGTTTTCAGAGGTGAATTCCAATCAGCCATCAGCCCGAGAAAATTTAGAAGAAGTTAAATATAATTCTGAGTACTTTTATCATTTAAGGGAAGCGTTAAAACACCAGAAATTATAAATTAATTTATAACAGGAATATAATGGCTTAATATTTATGCAATAACAATATTGTTACTTATTTTCGTGAAATATATTGATAATAAAATTGTGTTCAAAACTTCTTTTTTAATATCCCTTTTTATTTGCTGTTACTAAATATTTACTTTTTTCTGATGCTATAACTTAATTGTAGACTTTATTTAACTATGGATTAGAGCATTATGCATTTTTCATAGGAAAACTAATGACTGATTATTTAATTAATTGTTTTTATATGTTGGCAATACGTTCAGCATTCGGATTTTATCGGATTCATTCGGGCTGTTCCGCGCGGAATTAATAAATTTTATCATAACTCGGATAACTGATTATTCATTAAGTTGCATGCTTCACGTTATATTATTTGTATCGGTGATACTAATTTTTTATTTATAGTTCCTTATATGTAGGTTTAGGTTTCATGTGAGTGGGGCTTGGTCGCCCCTCCACCGCGACCCTTAGTAGGTCTATTGTGGCTCACCCCTAGAGGCTACAGTTCACCGCACAATCCAGCCCTTCTTTTTTTTTTTTTTTTTTTTTTTTTCTTTATATGTTCTGGTTCCCACGAAAAGGGATATCCTGTAATGTTCTTACGAAGTTCATGGTTGTATAGGGTGAGATTTTTTTAAAATCGGTAGGTTCTAGGTTAGTGTAACCAAATATGTTGAACCTTATTCTTCCCGGGCCGGGGCATGAACATAGTATATGTTCAGCAGTTTCGTCTTCCACGCAGCAGAACCGACAGTCCGTTTGTTGGTTCAGATCTCTCTTTCTGAGGTGGTATCTTAGACGACAGTGTCCCGTAAGCAGTCCTGTTAGAATACGCAGGTCATTTCTGCTCCATTCTAGGATCTGCTTAGTTGTGTTTCTCGAAGGTTGTAACGGTAAAAACGCCTTCGAGTGGGTTAGCCCTGGTATGTCTGACCAGTACGTGAGTATTTTCCTCTCCGCCCAGTCCGAAATAATTGTTTTGGCGGCACTTGTGGTGACTCCAAAAACCGGTTCTGGTCCAGTGAACGCAGATTCGGCCCCCTGTTTTGCAAGGGTGTCGGCTTTTTCGTTTCCTTCCACCCCCTGGTCCCAGGTACCCACAGTAGGGTCACCCTGTTGTTCGCACCAAGGTCCTTATATGTAAGTTTAGCTGATTTTTGTTTAAGAAATATTCATTTTTTTTTCTATTAAGTTTATCATTTGTTTATGTTATATCAGTTTGATACATATTAAAGTATATTTCAAATTGGTTTACAGCTATTCAATTTCTGTTTTCTTATGTGGAGTTTAGTATTTGTTTGATACTTTAAATAATTTATTGAATGATGCAAATTTTGATTTATTGGTTGGAACCAAGAAAGTGAAATGAAGGGTGTAAAATAATTGAATTTTTTTAAATTCAATAATATATTTGGATAATTATTAGTTTTGTTTATCAAACAAAATGTCATAGAGTTTATGGTTTAGAATCAGTCAATTATCTCTTTAAACCACCGAATTTCTGAGATTAGTTTGAAACACTGTTAAACTAGGTTTATCGCATGAACCTTTATTGAAAAATTGAAACAGAATTGGTAAACCTGGTTCAATTGATATCGCTGGATTATCCCAGATCACAGAACACTAATCGGTCAGTGAAACCGATGAGTGTTCTGTGTCCCCGATTGAACAACCGGCCCTTAGTAGTTGAGTGCCAAGCATTTTTTTTTTTGGAAGGATAAAATAATACTAAAAAAGTGGAATCTCTAAAACCTCGAGAAAATTAGAACTGTATCTGTATTTATATCAAGAATTAATGAAAAAGAATATTAATTTCCAAAAAAAGAATTTTAAAAATACATTTTTAATTAGTATATACGAAAAAAAAATAATACCATAACATGAGGGTTGGCTTTAGCAATTCTAACCGACAATCGAACATATAAAAAAATGCATTGAACGGCAAAATTCCCGTTACATTGCAATTTTTAAATTCTAAAATGGACAAATAGTTAAAAACAGTCAATAAATGAGTAGGAAAAATTTTCCGACAGTTTGAAATGAAAGTTGCAGAGAAAATATAATATTAAATTTGGGTTGTATCTTTAAAAATGGTAAATAATGAAATACTCGTTAATTTACAAAACTAAAAATAACAGAGAGCTCAGGATTTAATCCCATTAATTCGAGCATTACATACATATATATATAGTCACACCTTTTTCCCGTAGAGGTAGGCAGAGACCACTTCTTTTCACTTGCTACGGTTCTTACACACGTCTTTCGCTTCTTCTACTTTCATCAGCACCTGCGTACATGCTCGTCGGTTGTTGGCACTCTTGACCTAGTCTTTCTTTTAAAACAATTTCGATCTGATCGAGATACGTTCGCTTAGGTCGATCTATGCCCATTCACATTCGCCTTATAAAAATCTGTTTCGTCAATATTCTTTCATTCTTCTTTACATGTCCAATCCATTTAAGCATTCCTTTATCAATCTTTGTTACCACATCTTCTTTTACATCACAGCGTTCCTTTATCTCACTATTCCTCACTTTATCTATCAGAGTCACTCCGGCTTTACTTTTCAGATTATTCATCTCCGCATTGATCCTACTGCTTTTATGCTTCTGCCAAACCCAATATTTACTACCATACATAAGTGTAGGTACCAGCACTCCTTTATGCACAGCCAGTCTTACGTGACTTATTGACACCTTCTGGCCGCTCATACAGTTATACAGCGCACCATTCATTTGTTTCCTGCTAAGACCTTTCGCTCAATATCACAGTCATTCTTTCCGTCTCTCGTAAACTTTGAACCCAAGAATAGAAACTCATTCACTTGTTCTACTCTTTCTCCTTCAATCAGCATTTCGCAATTTGCCATGCTTCTTCTTTTTAAAAAACCATTATTTTCGTAATACACCTTTATAATCAGCTGTTGGACTATAAAAGGGCTATTATCCCAAAGTACCTTCCTTTTTAGGGAAACTTCCATAGACGTACTTTCTTCCATAACCTTTTTTTTCTCTATGTTTAAGAGGTTTTAAACATATGCACCTTTACACTTTCAGACACTAAAGGATAGAGGGTTTTTTTTAAATAAGGTCTTCAAACTAGGAAACACACTTTTAATTAATTTAATCTTGCATCAATTTATCATTATTTATCACTATGCAACCAGTAATACATATTATTTTTACCAAGCAAGAGCACTACAATTAGTTTTCTAAATCAAATTAAAGACAATAAAAGGTACTCATCACTTTTTTTAAACTTTTTGCTTTGGTATACAAGTTTTTTTACTTGATTAAACCCTAATCTTAATAATGAAGTAAAAAATTTGGTTTTTCGGTCCTATACCGATTTATAAATAACTAGCATTTAATTTTAGATTTAACTAATTTATTGGAACCAAAAACTGAAATATAACACGTTATTTTTTTATTATAATTTGCAACAAAAATGATTTACATTAAATTTTATTTTATTCTTTGATGCCTGATGCAATAACTGTAAATATTTTAAAGTTGGAAAGAATTCTTGCGCCAAACGGTATTTTAAAATTCGCGGGATATAACCTGTCGAAGTGATTTTGATCACATGACCCACGCTCGCCGCCATTTCGCCGAATAAACAACGACCGGGAAGGTTCTTGTGTGTATCGTTAACGTTTTCTGTTAAGTAGATTGTGAAATTAAATAGTTAAAATGTCGGAAGTGGATTCAGTTAATACCAATAATGCTGTAAATGAAGAAAATAGTCAAGTGAGTTCAACAATTTCCTTATTTTTCTTGTAATTTTTGTGAAACAACTCTGCAATGTGCACGTAATAGATGGTTGCACTTAGGATGTTTTACAGAGTTTACATAGTTATGTTCATGCAGTCACATTCTGAGGACTTTTAACATTGTGATAAATCATTTATTAATAATTCCAGTTTCAAATAATTTTTATTAAGTTTTTAGCTGTCCAAAAGCTTTTATAGATAAATTTAATTATATTACTGATACTTTAAAACGGTTATTTATGTTGAAATGATGTAAAAATGCATTTTATGGTACCTACGCCGTGAAAACTGCAATAAGAGAACACATACGTCCAGCGTGTTGTCGCTCTTTTTCAAATGCCTTTCTCTTGTATTTCAAGTCGTAGCTTGAATCAGTGAGCTTTCTGAAATTGGAGGGAAAATTAAAGTTCTTTGTAGAACTGAATAAAAGATTTAATTATTTTAATAATTGTGATTTAAAAATTAGTCTGTTGGCCTGCGAATTTGACTATGTTTACAGATAAATTTCGCGCATTTTTACAGTAAAATAAAATATTTATGTACTTTAATCGTTTCAAACTATTGTTAGTTTTATTGGTACTTAGTTAAATTTGTCCGTTAAATGTTCGTTTTTAGAACCAAACTTTGCATTCACATTGGATTTGACTCTTCCATAGCCATGACTTGAAATTTAACCTTAAATTTTAATTTATGTCAGGCATCATTTAACAAATACTGTTCTACAAGAGTGATATCATTTTTTGCTTAAAATATTTGAAACGACCAGCCAAGCATGGTACGCATTTTGTTCCTATTTAATTCCAACTGTGTCTATAGCAATTTATACCATTTCTTTTTCTAGAATGAAAAAAGTACTAAAGGTAGAAAATCAAAGTCTCCTAGGCTATCAACCATTGATAGGGCCCGAGAGGAAAGTGAAGCCATCACTAAGGTAAATTTTTAATAGTTATTTCCCATTACAAATGATTCATAAAACATCGAAGCTGCCAAAATAAATTCATTGTGATACCGAAACACTCTCCTAAATTTAAAAAACTTGAATTACATTTTTTGTTGTAGGGTTTAGGGCCTGAGGTAGAAGGCAGACGTAGAACAAGGTCAGCAGCTAAAGGTGTCACAGCAACTCCACCACCACCCGCCAAAAAAGAGAGAAAGAGTTCTAGTGCAAGCAAAAGTAAGTATTGTAAATTATTTTTAGCCAAAAGTAAAAAAATGAAAATCAAATACCATTTCTTTTGAGCACAAAACAAAAACAATTTATTTTAATTCATGCAGGTATTATTTTTATGTTGAAAAGAAAGTTTCCTTATAAAATTTTCTTTAAAATAATTTTTATTTGAGTGTTGATATGCAAATTCTTATTCTTATATAATTTTGATAAATTTATTAGCGGTGACATCTGATGGTGAATTAAACAAGTATAAATTTATAAAACTGGAGTGGATACTTACAGTAGGTCAAGTGGTTATCAATCAAATACTAAAATAATTTTAAAGTGTTTTATGATAGATCTGGTAAAAAATAAAACTTGACTGTTAAAAAATAGATTTTAAAATTACTTTAAAATCTGTTGAATGAACTTGGAAAGGGGTCGTAAATTTTATAGGGAATATTATATATATATATATATATATATATATATATATTGTTAAATTAACTGTTTTTATTTTTTATTTTATAGCTAGGGGTAGGCCTAAGAAAAATGCAGAAGAAAGTAGTGACTCGCATGACGAGAAATCAGAAACTTCAGTGACAGAAACTGAAGAACAAGCAAAGAGTATTGATGAATCCAAAAGTGAGGCAGACACAACTGAAACTAACTCGCACGATGACAAAGAAGAATCTGCCAATAACAATGCTGATGCTGATAAAGTGAGATTTTTTTCTTAAATAAGTCGCTGATGCTGATAAAGTGAGATTTTTTTTCTTAAATAAGTCAAATTATCGATCGATTCATTTCTGTCAATATTGATATTTTTAAAATTTGTTATCTAAAAGTCATTAAAATCAAATCCATATCATTTTATTCAAACAACTTCAGTTAAACTGTTTTTACGGTTTAAAAAAAATGTAGTCACCTGCATATTTTCTTTTGATCTTTTTTCCATAAAAAAAATAATTCTTTATCAGTTTAAAGGTTTAATAAACCTAGATATAGAAATTTTGTCAAATAAGGTATATTTATTTTTAGTTTTAATAATTCTATTTAATCTTTGTGGTTTTTTTTCATCATCTTGAGCTGATTTGTGAAGAAATTACAAGTCAGTGTTTGTTTTCTTGCTACAAAAAAAAATGTTCAGCTTTATTATATCAAGAATACTTGATATTTTCTATGAAGCTGATTTCTACATATAATAAATGTGAACTAGCTTATGGACGAAAATAAACAAAAGCACGAAATAAAATAGATTCGTATCCTTAATATCCTAATCGAGGTATTAGTTTACTCAGCATAGTCAGTTAATAGTATGCAAAGATATTGATTAAAAGAGTGACTAATAAAACTGAGATGATATGGGATGTGCAAGCAGGATTATAAAGAGGAAGGAGATCAGTATGGATCAGGTCTTTTCATTAAGAGGTATAGTCAAAAAATGCTTGGCTAGAAGTCGGAAAGTTTACTGCGCTTTTATAGACTTGAAAAAGGCCTATGACAGAGTGGTGAAGAGTGAATTGTGGTCAACATTGTCTATGTAAGGGGTGAGCGGTAGTTTAATATGAGCGCTGAAATCACTTTATGAGGATTCCACTGCTTTTGTCAGGATAAACGAAGCTTACACAGACTGGTTTAACATCAAAAAAGGTGTGAGACAGTGATGTGTGGTTTCACCATGGCTGTTTAATTTATACATAAACGATTGTTTAAAACATTTGAAAGAGAGTGCATATGGATTAAAAATGAATGATTTGATTGACAAATGCCTTCTTTACGCCGATGATCAAGTTATATTAGCGTCATCTGAAGAGGAGTTGCAGGCAATGGTTAATGTTAAGCATGATGCGCTGAAAATAAAAGAGATGAAAATAAATGTAAGCAAAAAAAAAGTAATGGTTTTTGAGAGAGAAGAAAGCATGACAAACTGTTAAGTTCTGATTAAGGGAGAAAGAGTGGAACAAGTAAATGAGTGTGTGTACTTGGGTTCAAAATTTACAAGAGATGGAAAGTATGACATTGAGCGAAGGGTGTTGGCAGAAAAACAAATGAATGGGGCACTGCATAGCTTTATGAACACCCAGTTCAAAAAAGGCACGCCTGGCTATGCATAGAGGAGTTTTGATTCCTACACTTATGTATGGTAGTGAATGTTGGGTTTGGCAAAAAAAGCATGAAAATAGGATTAATGCTGCAGGGATGAGTAGTCTGTATGAGAGCAATAAAAGTAGAGGAAGCAAAAGATGTGTGTAAGAACCGTAGCAAGTGGAAGGAAGTGGTCTCTGCCTACCCCTACGCTAAAGAGGCGTGACTATATGTAAAACTCAATTATTTTTCATTAATATTTAATTTCCATGTTTCTTATCTGCCAGGCGTCCCGTGACGGCTCAATTTTTTTTATTTTCCATCCAAGCCATTCTTTCACTTTGAATATAATACCCATATCATCTGCAAATGTGATTGTTAGTGTAATCAGAGGTTGGGAGATCAGATGTGTAGATTAAGGACAATATTGGCACTAAGACGCTGCTTTGTGGAACTACAGATTTAATGGACTTTAAATTGCGTCGTTTTATTTTTGTTCTAAATAGTCTGTCTGATTAACATGATTTAGTAGGTTGTAAAAAGGAGTCCGAAGAGAATGTTTGATTTTAAATAGCAAGCCGTCGTGCCAAACTTTGTCAAAAGCTTGGCTTACATCTAAAAATATCGCTGCACAATACTTTTTCCGCGCTTTATATTAGCCTGACTCGTATCTATCTATGTAATAGAATCTTTGGACACGATTTTCACCCACTTAAAAACATTGGGTCGACTTAAAACTTTGTGTACATCTAAAGGACCGATGACAATACAATAATTTCATAAACATTTTCAAACATCTTGGCCAGGATCATCGTGATATTAAAAAAAAACCCGAACTAAAAAATGAAAAATAAATAATAATTTAAAAAATTAAAGATAAAAGAAAACCACCGAACTGAAAAATAATTTTACAATCGAAAGCGTGGGTGCGCCATGTCGATTAATATATTTGATAATAAACAGATATTGGTAAAAGTAAAGTTTCCAAGAAGAAAATGTAAACATCATAAAAAGCACCCCACACTTTTGATTGTAAAATTAATTTTATTATTATAGCTGTTGTTTATTTTTCTTCCATAGCTACATTTATTTCAAACACAAAATTTAAAATGAGTTTAAATTGTGTGTTCAATTTGTAATTTCGTCGGGGTATTTTAAAGGGTGGTTTTTGTTTGAATAGGAGGAAAAACCAGAAGAAACGGCGGAGGAAGCGGAGCCGGCGCTGCCGACAGCCACCGAAAATGGGGCTAAAGAGGATAGTGTAGATGCTCCAGCGTCCGAAGACGAGAAAAAGGAGGAAGAAAGCAAAAGCACTGCAGATGAATCTGAAACTGCAAGTAATGAGCAGACAGATGCCGAGAAACCTGCTGAATAAGTACTTTTATTATTTCCAATTTTTATCAGCTCGTTTTTCTATTCATTAAATCTACTGTAGGTTAAAAAAGAGTTCTTTTTTAAAAAACATAATTTCGAAAAAAAATGACGCCACAAAAAACAAAATTTTCCTGAAATAATTGATTTGTGATTAAAAGTTGTATTAGATTTTAATTTTTTCTTGAGGTTAGTTTGTATGAGCTGCGCCATGCAAGTTTGCAAGATAATTACTGTTAATAATAATATATTATATAGGTTAGGAGTCATTCTTTTGTATATTTCTTATTTTATTTTTTTTTTAAAACGTTTTGATGGCAATTAATGTTCAGCATTTTTCATTTCTCGACCTACAAGCTAGTTTGAAAGAATTGGGAGACATGCCGAAGTACATATATAGCAGTATGTACTAGTATGTACCTGAATCTCCTAAAATGCTATTAGCTTTTCATTTGCAACAGAAAAACTGCATTTTCTATTAACAAAAAAACTATCGTCGAAAAGCTTAATTAAATTTTTTTATTTTAATCACATTTTTTCGTCACGTAAAAAATCTCTAGGACGTTTCGTTTTAAATTTTACGATAATTGCTGCAATTAAAAAAAGAATAATAGTTTTATTTGCGAATGAAAAGTCCCCGTCGTTTTTTATACCACTCAAAAATATTTAGTAATGTTTAGCAAACTTTAAGAATAAAAACACTGTAATTTGGCGTAATAATTGAAACATTCAGATATTATTTAATAAAAACCTTTTTGAATTTTCACAACAGTTTCTGATTCCAGTATTAACCCGAATCGAATCGGCTTGACGCAACTTTATTCAACGAGATATTTTTTGTCGTCAAGTCTTTTTGTTTTATCGTAAGAAATAAAATAAACACCCAAAGCAGCTATAATGACATTACATGATGCTAAACTTTGTCGCGAGTTCATAATTGATTGTTATTTCAAATGGCTCGTCATGGTTGCAATGTTTTTATAGGTTTGTTCCAACCTGCAGCTATTCGGGATCGTTTAGATCGATTTTATGCGTTAACTTTATACTGTACAGTGCGAATTAATGTTGTTACAGACTAAGAAAAAACAAGTAAGAATACAATTTAAATTGTTTCGAAAATGGCTCTCCTTCGAGTTCTCCAATCTTCAACAGTGCAGCACACAAATTTTTGCCCGTCATATTGTTTTTTTTTTCACTCAAGTCTCTTTCATGCAGTGGATCGTGAAAAATAACTCCAATCTTGCTTAATTTCTTGGCTTGTTTTCCTAGGGTTTAATTTACTCTCCCTTATTAAAAATGCTTCGTACCTTGCTGTTATCTTTCTCTTCCTTCCAAATTTTCCTTTACTGTTCACCTCAATCGTCTTAGTATCCGTTTTTTGCTTTAAAATATCGTTTACAGTTCTTAATCTCACATCACACTCCTTAGTAATAAATATCTCTGTGAGTCATTGATGTGTGTTTACTCAACGCACAGATGCGAAACCCAACGAAAGATCAAAGGATTTTCTGATTTAATAGTATTTCCAATCTCAGTTTAAAAAAGATTATTTTACCAGGGCACTGATATTCCGGTAATAAGCGCTTTATTCTTTACTACTGAGTAATACCGAAAAATTTAGCAAAACATATCGGCTGCCTCTTTTTATAAGCTACGGGTAGCACAGCTTATTTTTGAATATCAACGTCGCTAATAAGCATTCATCAAATCATCTGTCGACTATTTAGCTCGCAGGTGTTCACTAACAAAACGTTAGCGCGCGGTGGTTCTCGATAGTTTCTTAGATTTTTATTTTTTTTGTGATATTTGTAAAATGGCATTTTGGAGAAAGTTATGACGAATCTAACGAATTGCTTAATATTGACGATATTCACATTAATAATGAAATTAATAATGAAATTCAAAGTATAAAATAATTTTTAAAAATATATCTGATTTAAAAATAAACTTGATACGCCATTGGTCGGTTTCTTTTAAAGATTTTATGGCTTTAAATGAGTTTTTTTATATATTTTTAAACTGATTTTGGAAGAAATATAAATGGGTTTAATTGCATTGTTGCCACTATCGTTGCTCAAATTATTTAATAACGTTTCTGTGTGATCGAATCTTCTGTCTGAACATCCTCTTTAAATACACATTTAAATTGGTTTGAATGTTTATCTCTCGCCGTAAGACTTTCTCCCTCAACTTTCGCATCTGTCCGTAATCTTTGTTCAAAGTAACACTCTCGGTGCGTTTTTTGGGAGTAAAATACATGTTTTTCTTCTTCTTCCACTTGTAAACGGCGTACCGCCTGTAGTTTACTGATTTTTGTCCTGTGAAGTGGACTGCCAGCTGTCTCTCCATTTTTTTATGGTCTACCCAGGGGTCTTCTTCCTGTTGGTATGTTGTCCCTGATGATTCGTCGTATTCTGTCTTCATTCATCCTGCTGACGTGTGCGTTCTAGTGTCTTTCTCGAGCTCTGCACAATCTTACGATATCACTGGTGTCAGTTTGTCTTCTTAGGTCTTCATTCCTTTCCTTATCCAGAAGGGTGTTGCCTGTTATTGCGCATATTGTTTTCATATCTGTTGTTCTGAGCATTCTTTTGGTTTTTGATGTATAGGCTCTTGTCTCTGCTCCGTAGGTCATTACTGGCCTTACGCATGTTTTATAGATTCATGGCTTACTCTTAATGCTTATCTGTTTGTTTCGCCAAATGCTTTTTAGATGACCAGAGATTGATGCAGTACATGTTCAAAAATAAAAAACAAATGGTTTACTTCTGCACAAACACGATAATTCTAAAAAAGAACACGAAAATGTAACATCGTGGTATCTCATTTACCCACTGACGTAGTAAAACAAAACGGCTGTTACTTTTGACATAAATGTGTTGCCAACACTGCGAACAAATTAAAATTTTGATGCGACTGTATTAACAGTTCACTGAACGTTTTTTTTTTTTCGAGTAGTTGGAACGAACCTGGAAAGTGACAGCTGATGAAATGCCCAACGCGCATGTCGGTTCGGTTTCTACGTTAGACAGTGCACCGAAATTACCGTTCGGAAACGGGTTTAAGAACGATCCTAAATCGTTTTTTTTTTTTTTTTCGAGTAGTTGGAACAAGCCTATCGTTACGAAATGATCGAAAAGTAAGCACATTAATTAATTAGTCGATTTTTGGTGTGAAAATTTACGAAATTTAATGAACTATAAAAAGAAAACCATTATGTATTTCGTTGATCATTATTAAATGTTTTTCCTGGCATAAAAGTAAATCATCACAAAGATTCAGAGACTGTGTCATCGTTTCAATGTACACGTATTATTTTGGCAACAATTTTCTGCTTAACCTCTCCATTAATAGTCGACAGTTCTGCTTGAATAAATTAGTGAACTAAAATGTGTAATGTCCTCTTTTGGTACCAGTAGGTTTTTATCGGTAAATATCAACTTCTGTTCACTGATTTGTTCCGTTTTATTAGTTTCGGGACAGCTCGGAAAATTGATGAGGTACAAAATGGTGTGTTTTGTACAGAAAATGTTTTTCTAGTTTGGTAAACTCCTAAGGTGCCTTGCTAAACTAGACTGTTAAGTTTTTAAGAAAAACTATCTTGTAAGTTTAGCCGGGGCTAAACGGACTTACCAAAAGAATTAAATTGGTACATATTTTTATCGTTTTGTTGGTAGGTTTTTCGTTGTGTTAGGGAAATATTAAACATTTCTATGTAAAATACAAAATAATGGATACAGAGACGTGTGGTTTGTGTACTTAAAAAAATTTAATTCACATTCGAGTGTGTTGGCATCTTTTAGTAGACAGTGCGCACTCAAATACACATCCGACGATTTGATTTATTAATTATATAATTATGGCTTTTTTTGTTTTTATAGCAATAAAACGTTAAAAGTATTACAAGTTGCCTATATATTTCTCAATTGTAAATGAACGTTGTAATTAGCAAAATGAGCTTATTATCTTTTGTAATAAGGCAGAGACTGGAGACGTTAGACTAGTAAAACATGATGTACATATTATTTTATTTGAAAGAATAAATTGATAGTGTATGTGGTAGGTTTGGCGGTTTTTATAACTAGTAAACCTACTTTACAGGCGCAATTTTTGGCTAACGCGTTTAAAAAAAATAAAAAATATTTACTATCAAATATTCCAAATTATTGTCATACTATTCTAATTGATCTGTTCGCAGCGATATACTTTTCTCCTACGGGAAACAAAATTAAAATAGACATTCGTTTGTTACGAGAAAAGTCATGTGAAAAATGGGCTCGTATCATTGGTCACAGTATAAAAATTTAACGAGTTTTGAATCTAGCACGAATGGTATTAGTTATATTCATAAAAAAACGTTCTTAATTTATTTAGTTTGCAGATTGCATGAAATAATTACTTATTTTATATTTTATTAATCGGGAATTGTTGAATGTACAAAATTTTGTAACGGCCGCTAACAAGTTGCGAAAAATGAGCCCCCCCACATTCAGCTCCTTATCGTTCATTGTTTGTATTTTCATAGGAATATGTAGTAATATATTTTAATTTTATTTTGAACGTGAAAATAATTGTCCTGATTTTATATTTATGTAAACTAAACTGTATGGTTAATTAATATAAATGTGAAATAAATTTTCATTAATTAGACAATTGTATTTTTAGTTGTTTATTTTATGACCCTTCAATTAAATTAGCACAATTTTCAATGCAGTTTCAAGAGTTGATTTGGTTGTCACATTTTCTAAACAGAGCAGATAAATCTTAACCTCACTTTTAAATAACATTGATTTTCTGTATTTGTCGCTGTACGCTCAGTTAATTTTTTATGAATATTAATGTAACGGGAATTTTTCCTCCTATTATTATTAACAATTTTTCAAAGCCGGTCTTGGTATTAAGCCGTTCCATCGAGCGTTTTATCGATTAATATAGATAAAATTTATTTATTTAAAGCGTTGTCAGTCAAATTTTATGGCTAAATTAAGTGAGACAACAAAAAAGGTCGCGAACAGTTATACTATGTATTTGGAGTTCCTAAGTGTTTAATATAATTGGTGGGAATTATTTTAATTTTTATATTGTATTTGAACTTGCTTTTAATTGTAATTTGACATTAACGGCTTGGTTGGTTAATTTTACTTAAATAAAATATTTTATGCCGGGGACCTTTTCCGTTAATGTTGAATATTTTTCTTGATCGAAAATCATTCTTAGTGACAATTTTATTTCAGTTTCCATATTTTTTTCCTGTTGGCTGGTTTTTTTTTGTCAACTGAGATTTTGTTTTGTTTGTCGACTGGCGGCTTTGTCGGCTTTCAGTTAAATACCACTGTAATACTTGGGATTTCCTTCTTCTTCTTCATGTGCCCTGTCAGTATCATCCGACGTTGGCGATCACCGTAGCGAAGTCTTACCGGTCTTCTGCCATGTGTAGGAGTTGTCCTGCATTTTCTATACCGGTCCAATCTTGTAAGATTTTTAAGCCAAGAAACTCGTTTTCTTCCTACACATCTTCGACCTTTAATTTTTCCATTCATAATCAGTTTCAGGATTCTATAAAGACTTCCTCTCAACACATGACCCAGGTAAGAAATTTTCCTATGTTTTACAGTCCTTGAGCTTTCCACATGGTGTAAAGAACTTTGCAGTGAAATTTAGTACTCGGCAGTCCATTAGTTTCCTTCTTTTAAGAGGAAAAATCATTTATCAGTTACGTTAAGAAGCATATAAGTTTCCATTATAAGCTGGATAAGTTTGGATGATTTCCATTAGAAACTTGACAATCACTTTCCTGTGATTGTAAACTGAGACGCAGACGTTTCCATGGTAGGAAAAATCGGATTTTCTTCTAAAGAAGACATCCACCGTGGGAATATTTTCCTATCAACACTATTGTTTACTTTGAAATTTTAAATTCATGTTTTCTTTTTTATTTTTTGCTTTTCTCTTTCAGCAAACCTTGTAAACATTTTTTCTCCTATTTTTAAAAAACCTGTATGTATACTTGTAGGTTTTTTTAATTGTTTACGATTGGATTTGTTTGGGGTTAATTCATTTTTAGTGATTTTTCTTTATAAAATAACTTGGCGCCCTTACGGGGTTTGGTAACCTGAGTTTTATATTTTTTTTTTTTTTTTTTTTTTTTTTTTTTTTTTTTTTTTTTTTTTTTTTTTTTTTTTTAAATACGGTTGTATAGAACTGATATAGAACACATCCTTTCAAATATAATCCAATCGATAAATCAAGGAGTCACGGAACTTGAGTATAATATTTTAATCTTTTTTTCTTTAGGTTACTTAGCTGCTATTAAATAGTTTGAATGTTAAAATTAAAATTTAAAAAACATTAAATTTTATTTGTTCAACCAATATTAATTATAATTATTTGATTTTTTTCCGTTTCAGTCAGTTAAAATTATTTAAATTCTTTTTCAGTACTTAGACCTTTAGCTAACTTTATTGAATCATCAATTTATTATTTTTATACACATTTTTGGTAAAATTTAATTTGGTAAAATATTTTAGTTTAACGGGTATTAGTGAAACTTTTCGCTATACAATTAACAGCTCTTGAGTTGGAATAATTTAGTTTTTTAAAAGTAACTTATAACGTTACACACAATTGGCTATAGCAAGGAAACTTTAACGTAACACAAAATTGTCGCCTAACATTTGGGATTTTTTACAGTTACACAAAATTGACACCCAACTTTTGTAAATTTATAAAAACAGTTTAGTTAAGGTTATATTAAGTTTTTGAACGTTTTTGTGCGTTGTTTTCTGGGTGACTATTTCATCTTTTGTTCTTCGAGGTGAAACGGGAATTTTTCCTTGTTATTAGAGCCGGCGCTCATAATTTTATCTCGACCAACTTGTATTTGGAGACGATTCAATTCGGCCATACGAACATTAATAATGAACATCTCGGGATCAGACTATTAATGTACATATGGTCTCATCAAATTGTCTCGATAAAATTATGACGAAAATAATAGTCGGCTGTAACATGCGGTATCTTTCTTCGCGCATAACATGACCCAGATGTTTGTAAACGCAGCTCTAGCCTGACCAATTCTGCATGTTATTTCTCGCGAGTGTCCTCCAGTCTCGTTCAACATAGTACCCAGGTATTTGTACTCTCTCACTCTCTCAACCTCCTCATGGCGAATATAAAGACTTCCCTGGACATGTGCTTTGCTGATGATCATGTGTTTTGTCTTCTTGATATTAAGCGTAAGACCGGCTTTCTCACTGTTGTTGACGATTTTATCCATCATTCCGCGCTAATCTGGGCTATAACCAGGGTATCTTCAGATATAGCCTCTTGCATGATTTTGTCCGAGTAGAGATTAAAGAGTAAAGGAGAGAGAACATATCCCTGTCTTACTCCTCTTTCAAACTTTATTTCGTTTAGCGGGAAAACAAATGAATGGGGCACTGCATAGCTTTATGAATAGCCAGAAAGTGTCAAAAAAGGCACGTTTGGCTGTGTTTAGAGGTGTGTTGGTTCTTAAACTTATGTATGGTAGTAAATGTTGGGTTTGAGACAACGCTGTGGTGTAAAAAAAGATGTGGTTACAAAGATAGATAAAGGAATGCGTAGATGGTTTGGACACGTAGAAAGGATAGATGAAGGAAGATTGACGACACAAATTTATAAGGCGAGTGTGAATGGACAAGTCGGTAGAGGTCGACCTCTGCGAACATATCTCGATCAGATCAACATTGTTTTGAAGATAGGTCAGGCCGATCATGGAAGTTTTAAAATTCCTTAAAGAAGCTGATTACCGTTATCCAAGCTAACAGGTAGGTATCCACATTTTATATCAATCATTATTAATAATTATTCCGATTGCAGGCAAATTTACCGTTAACTAAACATTACGATATAACAAAACTACAATAGTTGTTAATTATTTGACTGTCAGAAAGTCTACTGCGCTTTTATAGACTTGGAAAAGGCCTATGACAGAGTGGTGAGGAGTGAATTGTGGTCGATATTGTCTATATATGGGGTGAGCGGTAGTTTAATACGAGCACTGGAATCACTATACGAGGATTCCACTGCTTTTGTCAGAATAAACGGAGCTTACACGGACTGGTTTAACATCGAAAAAGGTGTGAGACAGGAATGTGTGGTTTCGCCATGGCTGTTTAACTTATACGTAGACGATTGTTTAAAAGATTTGAAAGAGAGTGCGTATGGATTAAAAATGAATGATTTGATCGTCAAATGCCTTGCTTACGCCGATAAGCAAGTCATATTAGCATCAACTGAAGAGGAGTTGCGGGCAATGGTTAATGTTATGCATGATGCCCTGAAAATCAAAAGGATCAATATAAATGCAAGCAAAACGAAAGTAATGATTTTTGAAAAATAAGAAAGCATGACAAACTGTGAAGTTCTGATTAAGGGAGAAAGAGTGGAACCAGTATACTTGGGTTCAAAGTTTACGAGAGATGGAAAGTATGACAGTGACATTGAGCAAAGGGTGTTGGCAGGAAAACAAATAAATGGGGCACTGCATAGCTTTATGAACAGCCAGAAAGTGTCAAATAAGGCACGTCTGACTGTGCATAGAAAAGTGTTGGTTCCTACACTTACGTATGGTAGTGAATGTTGGGTTTGGCAGAAGAAGCATGAAAATAGGAGTAATGCTGCGGAGATGAGTAGTCTGAAAAATATAGCCGAAATGACTCGGTTGGATAAAGTGAAGATTAGTGAGATAAGGGAACGCTGTGGTGTAAAAGAAGATGTGGTTACAAAGATAGATAAAGGAATGCTTAGATGGTTTGGACACGTAGAAAGAATGGATGAAGGAAGATTAATTAAACAAATTTATAAGGCGAGTGTGAATGGAAGTCGGTAGAGGTCGACCTCGGAGAACATATCTCGATCAGATCAACATTGTTTTGAAGAATGGCCAAGTCAAGAGTACCAATAACCGACGAGCATGTATGAGAGCACTGATGAAAGTAGAGGAAGCAAAAGATGTGTGTAAGAACCGTAGCGGAAGTGATCTCTGGGTACCCCTATGGAAAAAAGGCGTGACTTTATGTATGTATGTATGACATCTCTTTGTTCTCTCTAAAAACATCTATTTGATTGTAATTTAGATTGCTAATTATTCGCATGTCGTTGAAGTCTATATGCTTCTCTCTTAGTATTTTCATAAGGATGTCGTGTCTTACACAATCGAATGCTTTATTGTAATCAAAAAACAGACGAATAGATCTTGGTTCACATCTAGGCACCTCTGTATTAGAACATTTAGGGCAAATATTGCATCTCGTGTTGCATTTGTGAATCCATATTGAATGGCACTGAACCATTAAAATTCCTTTAGGCCGGCCCTGTTGAAAGTTGATAGTGATAGTGAAATTTTGTCTGAAATTAATGGCTGCTAATATTTTAATAGCTCCACGTTTATTTAGAGTGATAATAACGTTTGAATTCGCGATAACACGTTAAAGAATTGATAATACGAAATGATCTCGCTCGTCGCGATGTTTCTCTCCTGCTTTTATGCAACCAAAAAAGCACCGTAATAAAGCAAATTATTTCGTAGTACCTGACATTACCATTGACGGCACCACGGTTCTAAAAACACAGGTAAAATAATTACAGGTAACAGCATTCGACTCGACCGTGTCGCGCGGATAGATTTGTACGCGAGGTAGGTGCTCCGTGAACTCTACCACATTTAAAACCTTGTGACTCGCATAGTGCTATCATAAAACACGTTAAACATGTCGAGGATTATTTAAAAGAAACAGGGATATTTATTAGCCGCAGGTAAGAATGTCGATTAATATTTTTCGAAAACGGTACACGTCTACAAAACGCTCCAATTTTTGTGTTTCACGCTCCATCACTCGCACGTAAAAGCGATAATAAATAACGTTTGTGATTCTGTGTGTTTGTTTCTTAATGTAAAAAACGGCTTCTGGGACACCAGAGGTCAAACTATCGGGTTCCATGTCCTTGTAAATTCTTTGGGTACCGACGACGGACGTACCGGTACCTTCGACTTGTGCCGCTGATTCCAATGCCAGGACCAGCTCCAGATTTTTCGCGCCCGTACACAACTCCACCGCCCACACCACTACATTAACTTAACAATGAGTGAACTTAGATAAATGTACGTTTTGGTACTGGGATCCATCCAGAATACATTCTCTCTTTTTTTACAGATATTTCCATAGGCAAAAAATGTACTCCCTTAATTTATATTCAATCGTTTAAAACTTGTATTAAGCAGCTGATACTGTCATACTTTCTTTGATACATGCTGTCATACTTTCTTCGGTACTACTATGAATTTATGTTAAACAACAGCACTGATCAAAATAGAAGCATTTAAAATGTGGCTGCACCGCAGAATACTAAAGATACCGTGTTCAGCAAAAACCACAAACGAAGAAGTTTTATGACGAGCAAATAAAGAACACGATAAAAAGAAGGAAGACAGCAAACTTAGGGCATGTGATGCGCAATCAAAAGCACCAACTACTCTACAACTAATAATAGAAGGCAAAATTGGAGGAAAAAGGAAGAAAGAAAATGTTAGAAAATGGACCGGGATACGCGAAATATAGGGAAATTGATCCACACTGGAAGGAACCGAATAAATATGGAACGTGTGAATAAAATTGGTGACAACCTTATCAGCCGACTGTATCTTTTTTTGTCTGTCGTTGCAGAAAATTCTGCTACCCGTGTTGTTTCATGAATTTTCTTGTAACGATCCCTTCTTTGCAAGAGACATTTCATGGAGCAGGCAGTTATCTTAGATTTTCTATTAGATTCAACGAGTTTTCAAAGTTCAATTTTTTTTTAAAGTAATAACTCACTGATCAACAAACGAATCTCACGCAAAGGTGCTCAAAAATATGGGACTGAATTAGCTGAAAAAAAAACATTCTAGATGAAGAGCTACTTTACAGATCCGCCAGGAATTTTGCTCTGATAAAACTATTTATCATATTGATATTTTTATTCACATATTTGTTGAATCACAGACTATCGTTTGACTATTTATCTTTTCTACGAGCTATTTGTTTTACCCCAAAACATCGTTGTAATAACATTTTTTAATAAAATTAAGTGACCGAATGTTTTTGTAAATTTTCTTGAAGCAGGCCCTGGGTAGTGCAGACCGCTGCTATTCATGATATCGTACAAATAAATATACACCATACTGTTATCTGTTTTAATTAATTATCTTCAAACAATTGCATACGTTTAATTAACTGTTTCCACGTACTTGACGTATTTGCATTCACTAAATTTTTTCTCTATTATATGTGATATTCGTCAAACAATAAACTAAAGCGGGTCTTTAAATTTCGAGTGTGTTATAAACACATTTTAAAAACTGTATATCTTGTTGATTGTGCTTCAGGAATTTAGTATTGTTTTAACTTTATATCAGTGGCGTGAAATTTCAAATATTTTCGTTGAAACGCTTCCAAACATACTTCAAGAATGCAACAAAAATAAATTTTCGGTACAAAGTAAATAAATATATTTAATCTTGTAGTACTTACGGTACATATTATCAAGCGTCAGATTTATAGTCCTCATAATCGGAATCACTGTCGTCGCTATCGTCATTCGGAATGTAAATAATAACAGGATTAACTGCTTCGTTGCGGTTTTTACGAACCCACCATTCTTCAATTAAATTTTCAAATTTTGTGACACATTTTTCCCAAAGTTTAGGAGTGGCTGTATTAAGTGCTCGTTGCCAGGTTTCCAAAACAGCCTTACCATATCCATATTGTCATGATAATCGACAGATTTTGATTTTGACGAAAATAAAAAATTCGCCCCATCAACAAAACCATGCTTTCCACCTGCATGCACAATAATGTATCTTTTTCCTTCACCCTCGGTGTGTTTTATAGACTTTATGTTATCGTCCTGCCAAATTATTTTTGTTCCACCTTGAGCAAAAATCCAAGTTCCGTCTAGATAAACAAATGACGAGCATTCTTGTTTACAGTATAATTTCTTAAAAATTCAATTCTTTTGTGCACGATACTAGCTTTTTCACACAAAGTCTTTTGGTTGTCTTTATTATTAAACTTAAAACCTACGTGTTTCAAAATTCTCCAAAGATTAGTTCTAGAAATTTTTTTACTTTTTCTAATATTAAAACTAAAGAGGCATGTTCTTTTTACTTTTTCCATCTTTCACACTTTTTAAAACTGACGTTAATTTTGTTTCACCAATACCCATCGCATTACACACACGCTTACGTATAGATAAAACTGCTAGCACCGGACCTCCATTGTCCTTTTTCGCAGTAAAATACATTTAATTTTATTGCATCTACATTTTAAACACGTCGCGGCATTTTCGCAGTCTATTAGGTATACATACACTACTTGATTACAATCGGTACTATACGATTTTAATGTTGGCACCCATTACAATAATATCTCAGGATTACTAATTACTTTTCTAGAAATCTAACAAAAATAAATCAACAAGCTAAAATAAAGCTTAATAGCTGAGTTAATTGGTGAAATTTGTTTGGATTACTTACGTATACCTCTTATTATGTACAATAAAAAAAGTCATTGAGAACAGATTTGGTTGCAAAATTAACCGTGCTAAGAAATAAAAATATTGACCCTTAATTTCCAAACAAGAAGTCCCGTATAAAATTATAAGGCGAATTTACTTTCGTACTTCTTAAATGTACAATTGAGTACTGGTTATCGAGTTTCTAACGATAATCTGAAACCACCGTATATTCGTGAAATATGCTATATTTGCTTGTTTGGCCATCAGAAGTTTTAGACGTGTCTTTCAATACAAACATTAAAAGTTATTGAATAAAATAATAATAATAATTTATTGAATGTTCGTTTTATTCTATTTAAAAGAAACATTATACCTACCTGATTCCAAGAAATACAATAATAGTCCGTATAAGAAATGAAGATATTTTCAATGAACGACAGAATACACCAAAACTCGTTAAAATGGAGACAACACATTGAAAGAATGAACGAAGACAGATTGGTCAAACAAGTGGTAAATTACAGACCACGAGGAAGAAGAGACATTGGTAGACCATGAAGAAGATGGCTAGAATGAAGACGGAACAGGCTGCAAGCCTAATCCTTAAAGTGCAGAAGAAGACAATAATAATAGTTTACTAATTATGGCCACATAAAAATCCTCCATCAGTGACGAACGTCATTGGGGCGTTGGTTGCTAGATGACGCAGATAACTCAAAAACTAAGAAATATAATGAAACATTTCAACTATCCGTAATAATGGAACGTTCAGAAAAAAATTTATTCGCATTTTGAATATTTCAATGAATTGTTGTCATTATAGTTAATTTATTTTTAGATGAACATTCTAAAATAATTTATTGCACCGTCTCATTCTCGGTGCATAACTTTCCTTAATTGGTTTAACTTTCTTCATCGTTAATTGGTATTTAAAAATTTCCTGTTTTGATTCAGTAAAAAAATTATTTAGTTTTAGCAACTTGTTTTCAGATTTGTATATTTTCACTAGATTTTTGTACGTGAACAAAATTATCGTTTGAAATAAGCAAGATGGTCCATTAATTGAGTTTTAATGCTAAGAAATACGCTATCTGGCGGAATAAACTCGCATCAATATCACGTGACCAGCAAGTATGATTGCTTTGTGTTTATTTACCTGGAAGCGTGCATTTGTGTAAAGATTATAGTTGTTTAATAGTGACTATAATAATTTGTTGAAAGTGAAAATGACCAGCAGAGCAAATTGTTTCTGATAAACCACTCATCATCCTTTTTTTCTTTGATACCACAAACAATAACGTGGTTTACTGCTAGAACAGCTTCACCCTCCACAATGCATCGACTACTTGGAGTAGCAGCTAAACATAAATTGAAACTTCCTGCCTTGCTTCCTAAAAGCATCTCTTTATAATCTTCACTAATCTGTAGTATGAACTAACAGGTGTTTTAAACAATCTCTATTTAATAAGAATCCTTTTTGATGTGTAACATCTTTGCTCTCGCTTATTCGCAATTTGTGGGAGTTATTTAAGAAATATGTAACAGTAACAGGAAGTTGCGGAAGCGCGCGCTATTTGATATAACGATTGAGCGCGCGGTTAAAGTTGGCCGTCAGATAGACGTCAACCGATTTTCCGAGAGTGTTATTGTGTATTAAGTTTGCTGTTATATGCGTAAACTATACAAATAAATATTTACTGTTGATAATAAGTCTCAATAAAGTGCAGATCATTGATAAAATATTTCAGTACTTGGCTTTTTTAAATTTTGAGGTCGATTTCTGTCACTGTCAGTGTCAATTAAATAAAATACAATTTTCATATAAAAAGAATTATTGTTTGTTATGAAAAATAATTTCAAATAATACCTGACATTCTTTTCAGGATATAATTTTAAAATTGCTTATTACTAAGGTGAGATGTCAAATGTTACACATCATATGCGAATATTGTAAGGCTCGCTCGTTTTATTTTAAAATTGTACAACTATTTCTTATTGAGCACCAGGTACAACATCTTGCGTAACATTATTAATTAAAAATAAAAACTAAAGAATAACAATATCGTAACAATATTAAAATATCGTTTTGGGCAAATCTAACTCGTTTTAGATATTCCATAACGAATTTAACAAAATAAATAAGCATCAATTCATTGAATATACATACTTTTAATTTCGACGTTATAATTTACAAATTTTGCTCAACGCGTCTAAAGAAGTTGTTCAAAATTTTAAATTAGAGCAGCAAAACACAACTACACCTAGACCTCTTTCAATAGTAATTAATTTCCATTTTCATTAAATACTTGTTACATTTAATGGACCAGTAAACTTTTAACGACATTATTATAGCACTTTAAGCAAAAAAATAATTTAATTTAATATTTATTAAAAAAATACTTTAAAAAACTTTGGAAAATTATAATTATAGTTAATACAAAACAAAATCCCATGCACGTCACACAATTTGATAGCGTCACAGCCACACATCGTTGCCAAATCGTAAAAATTATAAGAGAATCTACAAATTGTAAATAGTTTTCACTTGAAAATCTTGCCATTTTAAAAATGGAACTAATTTTTTGTCTGAAACGAACTAGTCTTTTAAGAATAATATACGAATTAAAAGATGAATTTGAATAAACTTGTGAATAAAACAAAACTCACAGGGTGTTGGCCAAACTGAATATTTCAATAGGTGGTACCACTGAATTAACTTCATTGATGACGTGCATTGGATTTCGTTTTTTAAAAATAATATACAAATTAAAAGATGAACTTGAATAAACTTGTGAATAAACCAAAACGCACAGGGTGTTGGCCAAACTGAATATTTCAATAGGTGGTACCACTGAATCAACGTCATTGATGACGTGAATCGGATTTCGTTTTATATTTATTGTAGCATTAATTTTAATGTTTATGTATGAATATTTATTTAGAATTTTTACAAGTAGATATAATCAATTAAAAAATATGTAGGAAGCATAATAATAGTGATTATTTCAACCGGAAATCTTGTTAATTTGATTGTTAAAAATGTTAAATGATTTAAGTTTATACAGGCCGTCAGTTCAAAAATTGGATCAGTCGTTTATAATTTAAACAAAATAAAAAAAAGGGCTGGGTAGTCATAAGGGACTGCCGACAATGATTATATTTATTTCCATTCAATATGGTTTAGCTATATACATAGTATCTGTATTTAATTCACTTCGTTTTCCACATCAATATCACTCATTTCAACAATATTCAGTCATTTGATTATATTCTAAAATTAATAACTAAATCGATAACTAAAATAAGAAACAAAAATGTGCCTATACAATTTTTCGCAGATCACTCACGAAAAACTCCCTCAATGAAAGATGGGTTAGCTTGACGTCCTTCAAAAATGCAGGCACTTTTTCGCGAACAAAATTTACACTTTTACACTGTCTCTTTGACAGATAAAATTTCCGAAAATATACAAATACATCTGTGATGCATAGCCCATTATTTCTTGACAACTTAATATACGTGTATCAATTATGTTTTATTTTTATTTTATGAAATAATAAAGACGATATTATTATTAATAAATATTTCGTAAACAAGCCGCCATTCTACAGAATAGTACGATGTAAGCTATTTATTTTATTTTAATATTATTTTGATCACTGCTAAGAGCAGCTGTCACCTTGTACATCGTCGGTGACGTTGACGTCACTTAGTTTTCACTTCAATAATTTGTTAAAGTGTTAATGGTATCTATAGAACGATGGAAATAAAATTATATTAGAGAGAATAAATTTTTATTAAAATTATAAAGACCGAGTCTGCATAATATGATTAATCTTTCGCTGATCTCAAATTTTCAGTGTTTTCAGAATGTCTAGCGAACTTTGTATTTAAATCGATTATTCATTGATTATTATTTCAAAGTATTTCCATACACAGTCTGTATTAATGGATCAATGTCTTGTTTAATTAGCCATAATATGGTGATATTTATCTCAATTCATAGTCCACAAATATTAAAAAGTGGTCGTTCTGTAGTCGTTTTGCAGGAATCACGTTAAAATTTTAGAAAAACGCTCAGACCCGTCGATTTTTGGTTAAACTGGGACACTCTCCGATATTTTTAACTCCACTACTTTCAACCCCAAGCGAGGGTAAGAATTACCCCAACATTTTTAAATGGCATTGACCGCCGTTTTCAGTTTTGCGAAATAATGAGTGGGCGAGCAGGGAACGATCCACAGTTCCTTTTTAATATCTGTTTTTCCAATGAATGCAGTTTTTTCTTGCACGGGACGGTAAATCGCCACAATTACCGCTATTGGTCCGATTCAAACCCAAGAGTTTTTCACGAGGTGCATTCACAGCAACCGGAGAAATTAAATGTTTGGGCTGGGATTCGCGGTGACCGACTGGTGGGTCCTTTTTTTCTACCAGGCAATTTGACTGGCGAAATGTATTTGCAATTACTGGAAGACGCTATTGACCCTGACTTGACTGATATGTATTTGACAATAATCCGCAGTATGACGAAGATCATTTTTATTTTCAACAGGACGGTGCTCCTCTGTATTATGCGTCGATTGTTCGTCAGTGTTCAGACCAACGTTTTCCACGGCATTGGATTGGGAGAAGAGGCAGCATTTAATGGCCTCCACGATCGCCAGATTTATCGCCTCTCGATTTCTTTTTGTGGGGACATCTGAAAAGTAAAATCTATAAAACACAACCAGCGTCGTTAGAAGATTTGCGTTAAAGAATCGTTGACGATTGCCGTCGAATAACTCCGGAAATTCTTCGGAATTTACGTGAACGTTTTGAACAAAATCTTCATTATTGTATGGAAGCGGGCCGTGTCATCAGTTTGAAACATTTAATCAATTAAGTAGTAAGTAAGCAACTAAAATAATTGGAATTTTAATATGTAATATTGGGAGGAAATGTAAAATTTAAAGAGAATTGTCAGAGCTTTTAAAAGACATCTTATTCAAATTTTGAGGTTATTCTTAGTCTCGTGTGGTTGAAAGTAGTGGAGTCAAAAATACCGGAAAAGAGTGTCCCCCTTTAATTAAAAATCTGAGCCTGAGCGTTTTTCTAAAATGTTGACGAGGTTCCTGTAAATGGCTCCGTTTCTTTTTCGGTTGGCCACCCTGTATAATATATTTTTTTGCTCCACAAACACGCAAAATACTTTGCTATCAGCGATATGCAAATCAAAGGTCGGAGACTTTGTAACCTTGACATTGCCTTGTTCGATACATGCATTTTTACATGTAGGTACTTCAACGTAAATATGGTGCATTAGCGATTTAGAGAAAAAATATTTAGGTCTGTAAAGCGTCCTAAACTTATAAAAAAAATAATTATTTTAGAACAGGTAAAGATACCGGTTTTTGTAACTGTATGTTGTTTCGAAGTTTATTATTGAATTATCTGAAGCTCAAAAAGTAAATAGTATGACGCAGAGACGAACTTACCTAACACTATTCGAATATTTAAAACAAAAATTTAACGTTATATTTTGGATAATTTAACTAACATAATGTTAAAGATTAACGAAAGATCTTTAAAACTAATACACATTTGAAATAAGTTGATTTTGCTGTTTGGGGAATGAAATGGACGTTTACCTATCGATAGATTTATCGTGCTTTTTCAAATGAACAAAAGAAAAAGAATTGTTTTTCTAAGCTTCCAAGTATTATTTAAAAAAAATATATAGCCGAGTTTTATAAAAAGCAGTAGCAGTAACAGCGGCTCAACCCACATCGCAACGAATTCTACTGCTTACAAAAATGGCTAGTACAACTAACAGTAACGATAATAAATCTGACGTTTTGCCATTTTTGAATCGTAGTTGATTATTCGTACGGTAAATAGTTCATGTAAAATAACTCCGTCTAGCTATATACAGTGTGTTTAAACAGCTTATTGTAGTCCACACAATGCCACCACAAATCATCTGACATTTGACATTTTTAATTTTATTTTTATTCATTAACGAAATGAATACGTAATTTAAAAAAGGGCATTTTTTTTTAAAATATCAACAAAACAATTGTTTTAAAAAATTTAATTGCCTTTGAAAATTGGTGATGTTAAGTTTACATTATGTCACGTGTCAAATAACATACATATAGTCACGCCTTTTTCGCGTAGGGGTAGGCAGAGACTACTTCCTTCCACTTCCGCTACGGTTTTTACACACATCTTTTGCTTCCTCTACTTTCATCAGTGCTCTCGTGCATGCTCGTCGGTTGTTGGTTCACATACCAATCGGTTGTACAAGTCTAGTTCAGTTGACTGACGATCTATTTAGGTTGGTACATACATATCTAAGAAGAATCGGCAGAGACCGTGAGTTAATGCTTAATGTCAAAAAGAAGAAAACATCGTATTTTGGACATATAATGCGAAACTCAAAATATCAACTGCTACAACTTTGTGTCGAAGGAAAAATAGAGGGAAAGCGAGGGATATGCAGAAAGCAAATGTCATGGTTAAGAAATATAAGAGATTGGACGGGGTTAAGAACGATGGGAGAGTTGGTACACACAGCAACCGACAGAGAAATCTATGGAAATATGGTCGCCAACATCCAACAATAGTGGATAGGCAGTCGAAGAAGAAGAAGATACATATAGTCACGCCTTGTTCCCGTAGAGGTAGGCAGAGATCACTTGCTACGGTTCTTGCACACATCTTTTGCTTCATCTACTTTCATCAGTGCTCTCATACATGCTCGTTGGTTGTTGGTACTTTTGACCTGGCCTTTCTTCAAAACAATGTTGATCTGATCGAGATATGTTCTCCGAGGTCGACCTTTACCGACTTCCATTCACACTCGCCTTATAAATTTGTTTAATTAATCTTCCTTCATCCATTCTTTTTACGTGTCCAAACCATCTAAGCATTCCTTCATCTATCTTTGTAACCACATCTTCTTTTACACCATAGCGTTCCCTTATCTCACTAATCTTCACTTTATCCAACCGAGTCATTTCGGCTATATTTTTCAGACTACTCATCTCCGCAGCATTACTCCTATTTTCATGCTTCTTCTGCCAAACACAACATTCACTACCATACGTAAGTGTAGGAACCAACACTTTTCTATGCACAGTCAGACGTGCCTTTTTTGACACTTTCTGGCTGTTCATAAAGCTATGCAGTGCCCCATTTATTTGTTTTCCTGCCAACACCCTTTGCTCAATGTCACTGTCATACTTTCCATCTCTCGTAAACTTTGAACCCAAGTATACTGGTTCCACTCTTTCTCCCTTAATCAGAACTTCACAGTTTGTCATGCTTTCTTATTTTTCAAAAATCATTACTTTCGTTTTGCTTGCATTTATATTGATCCTTTTGATTTTCAGGGCATCATGCATAACATTAACCATTGCCTGCAACTCCTCTTCAGATGATGCTAATATGACTTGCTTATCGGCGTAAGCAAGGCATTTGACGATCAAATCATTCATTTTTAATCCATACCCACTCTCTTTCAAATCTTTTAAACAATCGTCTATGTATAAGTTAAACAGCCGTGGCGAAACCACACATTCCTGTCTCACACCTTTTTCGATGTTAAACCAGTCCGTGTAAGCTCCGTTTATTCTGACAAAAGCAGTGGAATCCTCGTATAGTGATTCCAGTGCTCGTATTAAACTACCGCTCACCCCATATATAGACAATATCGACCACAATTCACTCCTCACCACTCTGTCATAGGCCTTTTCCAAGTCTATAAAAGCGCAGTAGACTTTCTGACAGTCAAATAATTAACAACTATTGTAGTTTTGTTACATCGTAATGTTTAGTTAACGGTAAATTTGCCTGCAATCGGAATAATTATTAATAATGATTGATATAAAATGTGGATACCTACCTGTTAGCTTGGATAACGGTAATCAGCTTCTTTAAGGAATTTTAAAACTTCCATGATCGGCCTTTAGCAACGCAGATGTTTAACGATCATCGTCTTATTTGACTTTACAATTTTCAACCGTACAACAGTTAGTTTTTACGGTGCATAAACACAATTTTTAGGTAATATTTATTCAGATACTTCACATTCGATGGGTATAAGTAACCCAGCTGAAAAATAAAATTTGTCCGTTTAACAGCTGAATTTGTATAAGCATGTGTTAGTATATCTTTTACACCATACGAGGTCTGGCAAAAAGTACTGGGATTAGTCAACTACTTTAAACCCATTAATACATCCATTCGGTAAATTAGATGAGTTTTTACCTTTTCAAGAATGAACGAGATTGGCGGGTATATTTTTGATCCTGAAAAAGGGGTGGACCATCTTCGCACAAACATTTTTCACGTCGAAATCTTCATGCAAAAACCTTCCGTTTCCCTGTTAATATTACTAATATAATATTACTTAATTACAAGGTTACCATCTGAAAGGTCAGAAATTGGTCATAAAAGGTCAGCTGGTTTTATTAATTGGTCAGCGTTAGAATTTTTTTTATTAAGGGTTAAAGTTTTTTAAGATCATTGAGAAATTTTAGCTCCTCATTCGCGAAAAAAATAAAAAATTGCACCTATGCGCGATCGAGAAGCATTCGCTGATAATTGGTCAGCTTGTATAAATATTTGGTTAATTTAATTTAAATTTAAATGTAACAGGGCAGTGAGCACTTACGCATAGCTCTTCACTATGAACCAGACGAAGTGGAGGAAATACTTTTTTATCATTTTTATTAAAAAAAAAACTTAAGACATACATTACTATCGAATATATATAAAATAGTGGATCAAGAGATAGGATATTTTTTTAAACTAAAACTACGTCAAGGTCAAATGTGCATGCATGGGATTTGGGGTCTTCCAGGGTACCATCCTATCCCCCTTTTACACATCAACGACATCATTGACAGTTTCGCAGACGACATCACACTTGTCTCAACTTTCAAAAATTAATTCTAAAAGCGTGTTTTTTAGTTTTTTAAAATATAATTTATTTTTCGTTTTTTAGTTCGATTTGTTTTATTCACCCTCTTGCCATTTATCCCTCGGCAAGTTTCTCACCAGTATATTAGATTGGGTGACTTACAATATGACAATGAATACATTGTCAATATAATAAAACAAAGTGTTTTTAAAAAATTAACACCATACCTTTATGCAACATAAAATATAAACTACCATTTGTATTACTGCAAATTGCTAGTGGCGCCATCTACTAGATAATAGACAAACTACCTATTTTAGAAAGTAGAAAACCGTCGCGTATTTTTGTTTCGCACTAGTTTCTATCTTTCTTACTCTCATACAAAGGATTACTGAAAAAATTTAAGAATCCTGGCGAAACTAATCGGGATAATCGGATATTTTGATCGAAATATTGCAGTGTTGTCGGTCTTTGACAAGCGTGCGAAGTTTAAATTAAATCTGATCGCTTAAAGCAGGGCAAAATCGAGGTTAAAGAGTCAGTTACATGGTATCGAAACAAATCTTGTTCGAAACCAGGCTCTAAAGAATAATATAACGTATCATTAGTGACATATTAATTGTCAAAATGTGTTTTTGGGGTAATAAGTTCAAAAACTGCGTTATCAGACCCCTTATAAATAATAAATAATGTGCTAATTCGCTTCAGTGAAAAGTCAACAATACATGTGTTGATTTTAAAATCGATAAGATTAAGGCATTTAAATATTAGTATTTCACTGCAATAATACCCATCATTTGCGATATAAAAGAACTAGGGTTAATAGGACTCTATTTAAGGTTCATTTACCATGAACATTGCACACTCGTCAATGAATGGAACTTGAAAAACGTATGGATAATGTATGTGGCATGCATTATAATTCGTAATACTTGCATCAGGTATCGCAAATACTATCTGCGAACTTTTCTTATCAATGTCACCTTCTCAGTTTAATTCGTTACTCTTTTAATCAATATCTTTGCATACAATATAAGGAATATAAAAAATTTAAAGTTATTTCAGAAGAAATCGAAATAGTATATAACTTCTAATATTGATGTATATATGTAAAGATGTACTCTAGATAGCTTTGTATTTTTTGTTACTAAGATTTAATTCATGTATATGTATGTACACTGCAAGTGTATTAATATATGTATATGTGTATTACTTTAGCACGTACAGGTGCTTCATTTAATTTGATTTATGCTGTATGTTGTATTTGAAGAGCATTGGGGAAAAGAGCATATTTTCGCGATTTTATCTTCATATCCCTTTTTTTAATCCTTAGCATTTTCGAGTTTTGTAGTTTATTAACATCAATTCTTCACAAATTATCGTTTAAATATAACACTTTTAATGCTTAAATTGCTAAAAATAATATATAAAGTTCACTTTTCACCCATATAAACAAATGGAGGTTGGTTTGTTGTTCTCACCTCGAGTAGTTCATACGATCAATAATAGATGTCACCCACTCCGTGATTTTTCGCTATAATCCACCAATTTAGTAAAATTTAACATACTTTTGGATCACTCCGTAATGTTAATGTCGCTGAAATAGGCGAGTTTCAGTGGCTTATAACAACTGTGCTTTGTTTTGTGTTTAATCATTATGTACAAGTTGTTGTTTATTAAACTAGTTTTCTGCGTTAATTTACAAAATTTACATTTCCAGGAAAATTTTGTTTTTTTTTATAAAATTACCTAACTATGACAACATTTATTTAATTTCATCAGAACAATAAATAAAATAGGTGATAAGAATGATCGTGCACATATTATGTTGTAATATTATTGTTCAATGCTAAACTAAAGTCAACAATCCTTTGTAACGTGTATCATTATTTGTTCCAGGTTTTCCTACGTTGATGACTTTCCACCATGGTGATAGTGACGCGGGTAAGTGGGAGAAAAATTAATGGCTTTCTGCTTTTTGAAAACCGATGGTCGTCTACGGTATATACAAATTAAAATCAAATGACCTGCATTAAAAAAACGTTTATTAGATTTAAATTAAACATTTTTTAAAGGTTATATTGGCTTATTTACAATAAATTTACAGATTTTTACCATTACGCTTCACTATGACATGATGTAATACATTGTCAATTATAAATTTACGCCTATTATCAACTAAAATATTTTTTTCAAACTCTGAAAATAGTATATTTCATTAGGAGTAGAGAAAATGGGCTTTTTAAGTGCGCGCGCGACAAGTCGTGCAAGCACGGACGTGTAATGAACGATACTTTTTATTATATCTACCTGAAAACCACAAATTGTTGACATATTATCACTAAAAATATCAAAAAATTGTCAAAAAACAAGCGTTATTTACCCCGTTGCTAAAAAAATAAACTGATCGGTGATTCAAACACGGTTCAAGTCGTTGAACTTGGAATCCTAACCTCAACAAAATGTCAGAAATATAGATTGGCGTGAGATTATTGTTTGTAGGTTATCGCAAAGAGTAGTTATCAGTATCATTTTGAAAGCAGAATCATTTCACTGATTATTATTTCTACGGTTCGTTCTGTTGTTGATTTTGTGAATTGAGTTGGAATTTATTAATAAACTTAAATAAGTAGGTATACTTAATTTTACTACAAAAACAATGGATTCCACCAAAAAGTTCAGGACGTCAGTTAAAAGAAAATAAAAGAAGATAAATAAAATAAATAAATAAATAAAAGAAGATAGATAGAACAAAAGAAAATAGCGTTCTTCTTACACTTGTTAAAACTGTACAACTTCTTTTGAAAGTCGAAATCTAAATTTTTAATCTCTATCATTTCATTTTGTAAAATGATTGGGGCGTTCCCTATATGTTTATGGCAGCCTTCCGCGATGAAAATAAATTATTTACCGAATCCAAGAAATTCCTCGTCTTCCGTCAGCTCTATAATACACTTCTTATTTTCCAAAACACAATAAATATGCTTGTGAGTATCAAAATCAAAAGTAAAATTAATTACCACAGAACACCGTGTATTTAAAAACTGAAGTAGCAGCTTTAAAGAATGTATGTACTAATCTAAATTGATCGTCAGTCAACTGAACTAGACTGGGTACAACCGATTAATATGTACCGGTGATCTACGGTTTAACTGAACTATCGATGAACTGCGTTATGTACAACTGGCCCTTACAGTTACCTACAGTGCATTTATTCACTAATTACGTTTTAGTATGACATACACAATATTGAGTGTACTCTCCAGTAACTGCTCGAACTGTTCCAAATACAACTTGTTACTTTGATAAATACTATAACTGACATTTATGACTTCCCCCCTAAGTTTAAACATTTTGCCACCAGATGGCATCACAGAACATTCGAATTTATATTCTTCTGAGACTCTGACTCCAAAATGTCTTTTCATTATACAAACAATTTGTGGTTTTCAGGTAGATATAATGAAAAGTATCGTTCATTACACGTCCATACAGGCTTTTACAGTGCGCGCGCGACAAAATTCCGTGGGAGGCGCAGCCGAACACGGTTCTCGACTCCTAATGAAATATACTATTGTTATCAGCTGATAACACGTGATTATTCGAAACATTTCATGGCGTGCGTTGGAAATTTACGATTCTAGATCTCCAAGTATTCTACATAACTTAAGCGCCTATAGTTTGATGCCGAATAAGTGTATCAAATATCGATTTTGCATACGTTTTTTTTCGATCCGTCATCACAGGGTGACAGGTTGATAGGTACATACCGAGAAAGTGCTATGTAATCATCGTCGCTAAAAAGTAGGTTATGCATTCATTCGATTAAGAAGTGTGTCGCTGAAAAAGCAATCAAATTTTTTTTAAAATACGAGGGCAGTTTGATAAGTCAGTGACTTTTTGAATTTCCCGCGCAGTTACTCCAAATTCAATAGTGCTGCCGTCAACTATAATCTACCATTGGGCAACTTTCTAATTTTGAGCAAGCTACGTCGTGCAGTTGGTGTTTGATAGCCGTTCAAAGCAGACAACCTCGTGAATTTTTACGAAAATGGAAAAAAGTGAATTTCGTGTGCTGATTAAGCATTACTTTTTACGTAAAAAATCCATCACTGAAACTAAGGAAAGACTTGATAAATACTACGGGGACTCGGCACCATCAATTTCAATGGTTAAGAAGTGGTTTACAGAGTTCCGTTGTGGTCGTACCAGCACTAATGACCTCGAACGTCGAGGTCGCCCAAAAGAAGTGATCACGCCGGAAATCGTCGATAAAATCCATGAAATGATATTGGATGATCGGAGAATGAAAGTGCGTGAGTTGGCTCATGCTGTAGGTGTATCTCAACTGAACGGGTACATCATATTTTACACGAATATTTGGACATGAAAAAACTCTCTGCGAGATGGGTGCCGCGATTGCTCACACTCGACCATTAGCGCAATCGTGTGACCACTTCAAAAGAGTGTTTAGCGATGTTCAGCCGTAATCCGGACAAATTTTTGCGCCGTTTTGTTACTGTGGATGAAACATGGATCCATCACAACACGCCAAAGACCAAGGAACAATCGAAACAGTGGGTTGCTCGGGGTGAACGTGGACCAAAGAAGGCGAAACAGAGTCTGTCAGCCAACAAGGTCATGGCCACAGTTTTTTGGGATGTACGCGGTGTCATTCACATCGATTACCTCAAAAAAGGTAAAACGATCACCGGCGAATATTATTCAAAGCTTTTGAACAGATTTGACGTTGATTTGAAGCGAAAACGGCCGCATTTGGCTAAGAAGAAGAAAGTGCTGTTTCATCAAGACAATGCACGTGTGTACACTTGTCTAGTCACGATGGCAAAAATCCACGAATTGGCATACGAATTGCTACCCCATCCAACATATTCTCTAGATTTAGCCCCCTGCGACTATTTTCTGTTTCCAAACCTAAAGAAATGGCTGTGCGGTAAGAGATTTGAGTCGAATGAAGAAGTCATTACCGAAACAAACGCGTATTTTGAGAGCTTTGAAAAAACCTATTATTTGGAGGGAATAAAAAAATTAGAAAAACGCTGGACTAAATGTGTATCGAGCTAAAAGGTGATTATGTAGAAAAATAAAATGTTTATTTGCGGAAAAAAATTTGTTTTATTCCAAAAGTCGCTGACTTATCAAACCGCCCTCGTACTAAATCCCTCAACTCCGTCCAGTAGCAGTTTTTAGGTGAATACTTTAATTGTGATCATCGTATATTTTCGAAGATAAATCTCTGCATTGAACGGACATCGTATATTCCTTAAATCGTTGTAGAAAATAATTTGAAATTTGACGTATCGGTGGTTTGTATTAGATATGTCCTAGATTCTCTATTTGTATTATTGAACCGTTCAAAAAATTTAAATGCTAAATTGGTTCGTAATGCGGTCGAACGTCCGGAAGTTCCGGACATTTTCACTTTGGACTCGAGGAAGAGGTAAAACAGCAAACGAAACAAAGAGTGAGAGATATACTGAACGCTCGCTGGTGCGTACTTCCTGTGAATTTAGTGATTTATGTCGTAAGGGTGGCGAAAAACTGTTGTTTTTTTTATTTTTGTAGATACAGAAACGTACTTTATTCATCGGTTAAACTAAAAAAATACTGTTACCTATCTTGTGGGGCTCTGAATTCGAATAAATGTCCTTATTTGCAGTGCTTTCATTTCAAAACCAGTCAGTCCAAATAACTTTTGATTTTGCGTAACATATATACATACATAAAGTCACGCCTTTTTCCCATAGGGGTAGGCAGAGACCACTTCCTTCCACTTCCGCTACGGTTCTTACACACATCTTTTGCTTCCTCTATTTTCATCAGTGCTGTCATACATGCTCGTCGGTTGTTGGTACTAACTTGACAGCTGGCCTTTCTTCAAAACAATGTTGATCTGATCGAGATATGTTCTCCGAGGTCGACCTCTACTGACTTCCGTCCATTCACACTCGCCTTATAAATTTGTGTCGTCAATCTTCCTTCATCTATCCTTTCTACGTGTCCAAACCATCTACGCATTCCTTTATCTATCTTTGTAACCACATCTTCTTTTACACCACAGCGTTCCCTTATCTCACTAATCTTCACTTTATCCAACCAAGTCACTCTGGCTATACTTCTCAAACTACTTATCTCCGCAGCATTGATCCTATTTTCATGCTTCTTCTGCCTGTAATAATGAGGTTTTTAAATCAAGGAATGGATTGAAGGACATTTTACAGTTGAAAAATAACTGAGAGTAATCTTGAGAGTAAATGGGTGAGACTGATCAGCGTGCCGAGTTCTTCGGCCGAATGTGGCCAGTGGTGGTATAAGAGTTTTTATTTCTCTGGAGCATCTGCCATGGAAATATCTGTAGAGTAATGTCTGGTTTGCAACTCTTCTTCTATGTTCTAGTGGGTAAAGGGTATTTGTGAGAGTTGAGCTGTTTATTAACCGAATGGCCCTTTTCTGAATGGAATCTAGAAGACGAAGAGAATGCCTTGGTGCTGAACCCCAAATGTGCGAGCAATACTCCAGTATGTCTTTCTACGTGTCCAAACCATCCATGCATTCCTTTATCTATCTTTGTAACCACATCTTCTTTTACACCACAGCGTTTCCTAATCTTACTATTCTTCACTTTATCCAACCGAGTCATTTCGGCTATACTTCTCAGACTAGTCATCTTCGCAGCATTAATCCTATTTTCATGCTTCTCTTGTTGAACCCAACATTCACTACCATACATAAGTGTAGGAACATAAATGTAAGGAAAACAAAAAACACGTCGATAATTAAATCAAGAGAGAGGTTTTAAAATGTTATTCTGCTGTTTCCAGAAACAAAATGAGAAAAAATATCAAAAAGGTGACATGTATTCACAAGTAATTTAATTAATCTCTAATTATACGTCTACCTATCCAACAGTTGCGTAGGTCGTTTTTGTTATGGTCTCATGTTATTTCGCAAAATTTATGTCAGCAAAATAAATCTATAGAATAAATTGTTGTTTATATGGCTGATTTGGATTTTTCTTTGGGTGTTCTAAAGTTGACATTTTTAAAGAAAGTTTGGGGAATGTTAAATGGGTGCCACTTGAAAACAGCAGAATAACATTTTTAGTCCTTCCCCTTGATTTAAAATTCAGTTGTGATAGATGGTCAATTCGAGATTAATAAAAATATTTTAAGAGTAATATTTGTTATAAAAACGATAGCAGGTGTTTTCAATGGTGACGGAGTTAAGTAACCCTGTAACTGACGGTTCGGTTACTTATATCTGATGGTGATAGATGGCTGCTATTTTATAATATAAATAACTTCTGTACATAATATCAACTAACTTTTATTTTGTTTTGGAAATACAAATTTAGTTTGTATTGATTACAATAATTGTAAGGAGAAAAAACATTTTATTAATTTTAGCGATGCTACAGTGATGCTCGAAGACCAGATGACGAAATACTTAATTTTGAATATCTATGTATCCTTGAAGTTACTTTGTTCTGTGTTTTACTTCTCTATCTTCTTGTGTTATGTAATTTCCTGCACGATACACACGTTTTTTTTGCAATATTCAATAGCAATGATTCCGAGAGATAAGAATCTTTCTTTGTGGACGTAGTGAACCATTCATAAATATTTTTTTGAGCCAAATGAACGGGTCGCGAGATCAAACATTGCAAAAAAGGTTGCTAACATTTAATATGAAAATTACTTGCATATTAGCATTAATTTTCGAATCATATAAATGTATATAGCAGGTTTTTTTTATCGCTAGCGATGAAAGTCCAAGTTATATAAATGAATATGATTAAATTAGTTAATAACAATAGTGCTATCAGTAAAACAGTAAAAGTATTTTATTACTTTGGATTATAACATAACAATTTTCGTCATGGTCACATTTTATCTGCTGCTAATTTAATTTTGTAATACGTTCTGTTATTGAAGATATTCCGAAAACGGTACACAGTATCGAGTTTTACCAAGAGTGCCTTTTTGTTGTAAAATTGAATGATGTTTAAGTTAACTTGAAATTTTAATTAATAAATCTAACCTTAAAAAAGTTATGTTCAATACTACTTGGTACGAACCGTGTAACTAGCGCACTCTATGAGAGTCAGATATAAAAACAAATTCATGGGATGTATCAGCTTCTAAAACTAATGCCGGGGTCCCCCACCTTATTTATTTTACACATCAACGACCTCTTGAAAACCACCACGAACCCCATTTACAGTTTTGCAGACGATAGCACACTTGTCTCAACTTTCACATCATATCGATCACTTTCGGTGAATGATACAAATAGACTCAGGCAGGAACAGGTTGATTCCATCAATAGAGATCTTAAAGCAATCGTCGAATGGGGAACCAACAATCTTGTTCAGTTCAACGCCCAAAAAACACAAAGTGCCACGTTTTCCAAGAAAGTGAATTCCTCAAATCATCCCATCACAATGTCCGGAAATAGCATGACCATGTTGCTAACATCGCAAAGTCGGCAAGCCAGAGGCTAGGTTTTCTGTGGAAAGCCAGAAAGTTTTTTACTCCTGATCAACTGTTGACGACGTACAAGGCTCAAATCCGACCTCTACTGGAGTATTGCTCGCACATTTGGGATTCATCACCAAGGCATTCTCTTCGTCTTCTAGATTCCATTCAGAAAAGAGCCATTCGCTTGATGAACAGCTCAACTCTCACAGATACCCTTTACCATCTAGAACATAGAAGAAGAGTTGCAGACCAGTCATTGCTCTACAGTTATTTCCATGGCAGATGCTCCAGAGAAATAAAAACTCTTGTACCACCATTGGCCACATTCGGCCGAAGAACTCGGCACGCTGATCAGTCTCACCCATTTACTCTCAAGATTGACACTACAAGGACCAATCTTTATCAAGAATCCTTCTTTTACAGGGCTGCTACGGAATGGAATAAGCTTCCAAAATCAGTTTGTCCACGATCATTTCCTTTCTATAATCCCTTCCTCTTCTAACAGTCGCAGTGCGGGCCGTCCGCGGCCCACACGATGTGTCTACCCTTTTTACGACTATTTTCATAAAAAAAAAACATATTCGTATAAAATTTTATTACAATGTTTTCAGTAATTTCGGCAAAATCGTAATAAATGTGTATACATTATTTTCTTCGACGCCCTTTATCTTTAAAACGAAAATTTTTACTAAGAAAACCCTAATTATTTTTCAGTTTTCTACCTATCCTAGAGTCGGGGTCACCTTTTTTTTGCAACACCCTGTATTTAATTGTTATTGCAAAAGTTACTCATTTATTACAAAATATTTTAACCCCATAAAAAATTCCTCGATGAATCGTTCGTGATTCATTGTTTTTGACTGAGAATTATTTCATGCAATTGTAAGGCCATTCAATGACTAACTTATAATGCTTGAAATTTTTAATATTTCTTTTTAACGCTTTTCGACAAAGCATTATTTTCCACAAGTGATCGTTCACTATCGTTGTCAGTTCAAATTTAAATTTGATCATGATCTGTTATTATTTGACGAATTCGGTGAGATTTAAAAAATAAACAAAACGAATAATTGATAAAAAAAATTTATATTAATTACTGGCAGTGTCTAATAATCTTCCTGCCGGATCTAACCAAACTTTTAAATTGTTCTTTCAGGGTGACTATATATGGATCGAACCGACTACAGTTGGGGAATTCGACGTGGCTATCGGCGCGTGCGTGGTATCAGCCGAAGGGAGAAGAATCGCCGTTCGGGATGACGATGGAAACGAACAGTGGCTGTCCGCCGAGAGGCGCATCAAAGCGATGCACTCCACCTCCATACACGGCGTCGAAGACATGATAGGTTTGGGGGATCTGCACGAAGCCGGCATACTCAGGAATCTTCTCATTAGATATAACGACAATCTAATTTATGTAATGCCCGAATATCGGTGTTAGTAGGTATGCCATTTATTTCGTTTTTTTTTCTTCCCTACAGACATATACTGGCTCAATTTTGGTGGCTGTAAATCCGTATCAGATCCTTCCTATATATACTGCGGACCAAATCAAATTGTACAAGGAGAGGAAAATTGGCGAACTACCTCCTCACATTTTTGCCATTGGTGACAACTCGTATGGACACATGAGAAGGTAAATTTTTTTTATTTAATAATGCTGCAATTTCTTCTTCTTCTTCATTCTTGATTTTAGGCGAGTAGCCTGTTCAATTATCGTCCACTTGCGTGAGGCTGTCGCTCCATCGTTTCCTGGGGCGCCCAACGTCACTTCGTCCCAATGGGGACTTGTCGCGAGCAATTCTCACGAGTCTGCGGTTGTCCATTCTACCTATGTGTTCATTCCATTCCTTCTTCCTGTTTACTACCCAGTCATTGATGTTCTCGACCTTACAGGCTGTTCTGATAATCTCGCTTCTCTCTCTATCCTGCAGTGTCTTTCCAGGAATTCTACGGAGTATCTTCATCTCAGCTGTCTCTAGGAGTATTTTGGTTTTCGCTGTTTCTGGCCTGGTTTCTGCGGTATATGTCATCACCGGCCTCATGACGGTTTCGTAGATCTTTGATTTAGTGTCTGTTCCCATACTCTTATTCCACCATATTGTATCCAGGCAGCCAGCTATTCGAATTGCTTTTGTTGTTTGATCTCTCACCTCTTCTTCAATATCACCAAAGCCGGAAAGTTTTATGCCAAGGTAGTTAAATTTCATTTTCTGCTCGATTACTTCACCGTCAAGCTCAAGTTTGCATCTTAGAGGGGTTTTTGATGTTGTTAAGCACTTTGTTTTGGTCGGTAATATTTCTATGTTTAGAGACTTGGCTGTTAAGGTTGAATAAGTGTAATAACCTTTGTAAGTCATCTCCATTTTCTCCAATGAGAGCGGCATCGTCAGCATAACACACTATTTTGATTCCTGCATCCCCCATTTTTTATCCGTTTAGTCCTCGAACACTTGGAATAATTTCTTTGGAATAATTTGTGTTCGTATTTTATTGTTGTTCACACCTCGATCCGACATTTTGTCACTAACAGCGGCATCTCGCGTTTCATTTGTCAAGTTATGAGGTTAAAAAAAAAGCGGAAAAGAGAAACTAATAAGATGGCTATGGATATTTAATACTTTAACTTTGATTTTGTCGATTTCTTTATTGCAGTGCAACAATTTTTTCGTTTATTTTAAATTTTGAAGCAAAAAACTTAAAAACTCGACGGTGTTTTTTTTAAAAATTATGGTGAAAGTGATGTTCTGTGATATTTTTTAGCCGCCAAAATCTCGCACCTTCTTCTTCTTAAGTACCATGAGTTTCCTTCCTTTGATGGTGGTAAGAATTTCGGTGGATTTGTTCAGACGTTGGAGTATTACCAAGTTGGATACTTTTTCCGTCCATGAAACTTTTAATATTTTCCTGTATGTCCACATCTCAAAGGCTTCGAGTCGTCTTTCTTCGTACTTGTTTATAGTCAATGCTTTCATACCGTACAGCAGGGTGAAGAAGACATAACATCTGAGAAGTCGGATTCTTAGAGTTAACTTTAGATCTCTACAGTACAAGACCCTACTCATGTTTTTAAATGCTGCTCGAGCTTGCTCAATCCTTGATATCACTTCCTATGTACCCTATGCACTCTATGTACTAAATACGAAACTTTGATTTTCAGATATGGCCAAGATCAGTGCATAGTAATATCTGGCGAATCGGGCGCCGGTAAAACAGAAAGTACGAAACTGATTCTGCAATATCTGGCGGCGATCAGTGGCAAACATTCATGGATAGAACAGCAAATTCTAGAAGCTAATCCCATTCTCGAAGCGTTCGGAAATGCAAAGACCGTTCGCAACGACAACAGCTCCAGATTCGGCAAATACATAGACATACACTTCAACAAAGATGGCGTCATTGAAGGTGCTAAAATAGAACAATATTTATTGGAAAAAAGTCGAATAGTATCGCAAAATCCAGAAGAGAGGAACTATCACGTCTTTTATTGCATTTTAGCTGGATTGGGTAAAGAGGATAAAAAAAAATTGGAATTGGGTGATGCCAGTCAATATCGCTACCTTACTGGGGTAAGTGTTTTAAAAATAATCAACCTCACAGTGTGAATGCAAAATAAAATCCAATGTACGATCAACTAAAACAAAAATTCGTGTGCCCGTGACGCCTTTTTATTCAAATCAAATGTCGATCAAAATGCATTGTTTCCGCTTTAATTAGTATTTATCTTCCTCACAAGCTATTTTTTTCACATTTAAAATTGTTTGTTCTTAAAAAACTAATATTCTCAGAAAAAATAGTCACATATTTAAAATGGCCAGATTTTCAAGTGAAAATATTACTTTAAATTTCCTAGATTCTCCTTACAATTCTGACAATTTAGCAACGGTGAGCAGCTGTGACGCCATCAAATTATATGAGACGTTTATCGGATTTTGTTTGTATTAATTGTCGTTTCTTTTAGAAAATAATTTAAACTTTTTCTGCATTTCTTTTCTTTGCGACATAATCAAAAAATTTTCAACGGACAAATATAATTTGTATATCTAATCTTCGACGTTTGAAGTAAGAGTACGTGGTGGCTGAATGGTACAGCTATCTGTTTAGCACGTCAGTGTATTTAGGTTTAAATCCCCGAGTATCCAGTTTTTTTAAAAATATTAAAATATCGTCACAGCGTGTCATAAGAAGATATCACTTAAAAAAATTGTTTAAGTACGACACAAATAAGGCTATTAATGTCAAATTAGCTCGGCCAGCGCATGGCCCCCTTTACAACTGTCAATCCATTGGATTTTGATTTAAAATGTCATCTACATCACTCGAAAGTTATGTCGTCATAGTCGTCGAAACTATCTTGGAAAGTTGAAAATGGCATAACATAAAGCTACCAAATTTTTAAAATTGAATAACTGTGACTTCATTATTAGTAGGTTTTTGTTTTCATAACATAAATTTTAAATACGTAAGGTTTGAAAGCTAACTCTACATACATACATATAGTCACACCTCTTTCCATTGGGGGTAGGCAGAGACCACTTCCTTCCACTTCCGCTACGGTTCTTACACACATCTTTCGCTTCCTCTACTTTCATCAGCGCTATCATACATGCCCGTCAGTTGCTGGTACTCTTGACCAGGGCATCATGCATAACATTAACCATCGCCTGCAACTCCTCTTCAGATGACCCTAATATGACTTGATCATCTGAGTAAAAAAGGCATTCGACGATCAAATTATTCCTTTTTAATCCATACGCACTCTCTTTTAAATATTTTAAACAATCGTCCAAGTATAAGTAATGAGTAGTCTGAGAAGTATAGTCGGACTGACTCGATATGATAAAGTAAAGAATAGTGAGATAAGAGGACGCTGTGGTGTAAAAGAAGATGTGGTTACAAAGATAAATAAAGGAATGCTTAGATGGTTTGGACACGTTGAAAGGATGGATGAAGGAAGATTGACGAAACAAATTCATAAAGCGAGTGTGAATGGACAAGTCGGTAGAGGTCGACCTCGGAGAACATATCTTGATCAGATCAACATTGTTTTGAGGAAAGGCCAGGTCAAGAGTACCAACAACCGACGAGCACGTATGAGAGCACTGATGAAAGTAGAGAAAGCAAAAGATGTGTGTAAGAACCGTAGCAAGTGGAAGGAAGTGGTATGTATATATAAGTGAAACACACACGTTCCTGTCTCACACCTTTTTCGATGTTATTCCTTTCCATGTAAGCTCCGTTTATCCTGACACAAGCAGTGGAATCATCGTAAAGTGATTTCAGTGCTCGTATTAAAGTACCGCTCACCCCATACATAGACAATGTCGACCACAATTCACTCCTCAAGTCCTCACCACTCTGTCATAGGCCTTTTCCAGGTCTATAAAAGCGCAGTAGTCTTTTAACTTTTTGTTGAATAATATATCGTTGACGTCGACAGCTTGTATCAGAATATGAAGTTCGTGAGTAAAAGCTTTCAGAAATTATTCTGACGTATTGATGGTTTACCAGGTTGTACGCTAACCACATAGTTTGCTAGAAATAGAACATTTAATTTTAAAAAAACGTGTGAATTACAGGGTGGATGCATCACGTGCGAAGGAAGAGACGATATGGCCGAATTCGCAGACATCAGAAGCGCGATGAAAGTGCTTCTATTTTCTGATACAGAAATATGGGAAGTAATGAAACTGCTGGCGGCCATCCTCCACATCGGTAATATTAAATACAAAGCAACCGTAGTGGACAATTTAGACGCTACCGAAATCCCCGACCCGACGAACGTTCAACGAGTGGCCAACTTGCTAGGCGTACCGACTCAATTGCTGATAGACGCTCTAACCAGAAAGACGCTATTCGCTCACGGCGAGACGGTCGTTTCGACGCTATCCAGAGAGCAAAGCGTCGACGTGAGGGACGCCTTCGTAAAAGGAATATACGGTAGAATGTTCGTGCATATAGTCAAAAAAATTAACAAAGCTATTTACAAGCCGAAGGAACGGCAAAGAAGCTCGATCGGCGTTTTGGATATATTCGGTTTTGAAAACTTCGATCACAATAGCTTCGAGCAATTTTGCATTAATTTCGCCAACGAAAATCTGCAGCAGTTTTTCGTCAGGCACATTTTCAAGTTGGAACAGGAAGAGTACAATCTGGAAGGCATCAACTGGCAGCACATAGAATTCGTCGATAACCAAGACGCTTTAGATCTAATCGCTATTAAACAGCTCAACATTATGGCTCTAATAGACGAGGAGAGTAAGTATTGTTGTGCTCTACGTCTTCGTCGAGTGATTATTAAAAAACGGATTGTTTTGTAGGTAAATTTCCCAAAGGAACCGACCAAACGTTCCTCGCCAAACTCCACAAGCAGCACGGAAGACACAGGAATTACCTGAAACCCAGATCGGATATAAACACGAGTTTCGGTTTGAACCATTTTGCCGGCATAGTGTTCTACGATACGAGAGGATTTTTAGAAAAAAACAGAGACACCTTCAGTCCAGATTTGTTGCAACTCATCACGATAAGCGGCAACAAGTTTTTGCAACAAATTTTCGCCGAAGACATCGGCATGGGTTCGGAAACGAGGAAGAGAGCTCCCACGCTGTCTACGCAATTCAAGAAAAGCTTGGATTCGTTGATGAGGACTCTTTCGTCGTGCCAACCGTTTTTTATACGGTGCATCAAACCCAACGAATACAAGAAACCGATGAAGTTTGACAGGACGTTGTGTTGCAGGCAATTAAGATATTCGGGTATGATGGAAACGATTAGAATTAGGAGAGCTGGCTATCCGATCAGGCATAGTTTTGCTGAATTTGTCGAGAGATATAGGTAAGTCTGTTTTTTTTTTAATTTATAAATGTAAGCAAAACGAAAGTAATGGTTTTTGAAAGAGAATTTGTGTACTTGGGTTCAAAGTTTACTAGAGATGGAAAGTATGACAGTGACATTGAGCGAAGGGTTTTTGCAGGAAGACAAATGAATGGGGCACTGCATAGCTTTATGAATAGCCAGAGAGTGTCAAAAAAGGCACGTCTGGCTGTGAATAGAGGTGTGTTGGTTCCTACACTACACTTCCTATGGTAGTGAATGTTGGGTTTGGCAGAAGAAGCATGAAAATAGCATTAATGCTGCGAAAATGAGTAGTCTGAGAAGTATAGCCGGACTGACTCGATTGGATAAGGTAAAGAATAGTGAGATAAGAGAACGCTGTGGTGTAAAAGATGTGGTTACAAAGATAGATAAAGGAATGCTTAGATGGTTTGGACACGTTGAAAGGATGGATGAAGGAAGATTGACGAAACAAATTTATAAAGCGAGTGTGAATGGACAAGTCGGTAGAGGTCGGCCTCGGCGAACATATCTCGATCAGATCAACATTGTTTTGAAGATAGGCCAGGTCTAGAGTACCAACAACCGTCGAGCATGTATGAGAGCACTGCTAAAAGTAGAGAAAGCAAAAGATGTGTGTAAGAACCGTAGCGGAAGTGGAAGGAAGTGGTCTCTGCCTACCCCTATGGGAAAAAGGCGTAACTTTATGTATGTATCTACCTGAAGTTGTTAATGAGCTCTCCGTTCATGATTACACCATTCTTTATTTTGCTTAATGCCTTTTAAAGAGACTGTCAGAAAAGCTGTTAAATAGGGTTCGAGGCAGTACTCATCCTTTTCGTACACCTCTCTGTACAGCAAAGCTTTCTGAAAATTGATTACTTAATTTGATAGTTGCATGTTGATCGAAATAGAGATTTGAAATTATTCCTATGTCTTTACTGTCAATACCTGATGTTTCCAAGACTTCTATAAGTTTTTCATGAGGCACTGTATCAAACGCCTTTTCGAGGTCTATGAAGCATGCGAATATGTCACAATTTACGTCTCGAGCTCTTTGTACAGGTAAGCTAAACAGTGGCTCGTTGACATCTCTTATTTTATAGTTTTAATTCAGTATTAAAAAATGTCATTTTGCCAATTTTGGTTCAACATCACAACTCATGACAGCCGCCACACTAGCATACTTTTCCCTTCCCCGTAGGAAGGAGTCAGCTCAGCTCATTCGGCCGAAGAACTCGGCACGCTGATCAGTCTCACCCATTTACTCTCAAGATTGACACTACAAGGACCAATCTCCATCAAGAATCCTTCATTTACAGGGCAGCTACGGAATGGAACAAGCTTCCAAAATCAGTTTTTCCAGAGAACTATGACCTGCAACTTTTCAAAAAGCGGGTCCACAATCATTTCCTTTCTATAATCACTTCCCCTTCTAATAGTCGCAGTGCGGGCCGTCCGCGGTAGAAAGTATGCGACTTGATTTTTCAATCGGGAATGCAACTGCTTTCTTCTTTGTCAGCCATTATCTGTCCACTCCTGAACAAAGGCCTCTTTCATTTATTTTCATTCTGCTCTGTCTTTCGCTGTATGGTACCATCTTCCTGCTATTACATCATCCAACCATCTCCTCTGTGGCCTGCCGACACTCATCTTTGTGTGTACAAGCCTTGATACCCATCTGTCCACACTTAGTCTGGCAACATGTCCAACCCATTGCCACTCAAGCTCGGCGATTCGCTGTATTATGTCCACTCCCTTCGTTCTTTTTCTTATTTCTTCGCAACAGATTTTATTTCGTAAGCTACCGCCAAGCATTGCCCGTTCCATGGCCCTTTGCATTGTCCTAAGGTTATTGGTGTACTTCTTGGTTAAAGCCTTTGTCTCAAGACCATATGTTGCGACAGGCAGGATACATGTGTTAAAGACTTTTCGTTTGAGGTTTATTATGATGTCATAGTTTTTAACTATATGACTTAGTTTTCCAAATGCTCAGTTTTATTCTTCCTTTTATCTCTGCCGTTTGGTTTTCCTTTCCCATTTTAATGACATGACCAAGATATATATTCATCAACAATATCCAAAGTTTTATCTGCTATTCTTATGTTTTCCTCAGTCTTGCTCCATGTAAAAAAGGTTCACTTAGAACGTGTCGCCAGACGCACGTAATAATGTTTATGTGTATTAATAATTTGTATTTATTTCGCAACCAAATGTCTCGAAATGAATTGAGCGTTGTTGTTTTACTTTGACCGATCGTTACGCTATTCTACTTAGCAGCGTCGGTCAAGATCACGACAGAAATGTTGAATCGCACAAACTAGATTAAACATATTCTTTTACTTAATGAGAGTTTTCCCTAAAAACTTCAACGAACCTACGGGCAAGAGACCCAACATTACATGGCGATCCTAATACATTACAGCTTCATTTAGTTATTCTAGCATGTTCTTAAGCTCCTGTATATCTGAACTAATAAGCACTATGTCATCGGCAAAGCGTAAATGGTTTAAAAAGGTACCGATGAATGCAACAGTTTAATGTAAATATATATTTTTTTAACATTTCTTTCTTCGTCGTTAGAGATTGTATTTTCCGGTGAAATTTTTCCGCAATCCCTGACGTGCAGCTTCACAATACCATGCGTTAGGTTATACCCCAATATTTTGATTCGTTTGATTTCAGGTTTCTCATTTCGGGGGTACCCCCTGCACATAAGACTGATTGCAGAAACGCTACTGCGAGAATTTGTTCGATAGTATTGGGCAGATCCGACTATCAACTCGGCCATAATAAAGTTTTTCTGAAAGATGCTCACGATCTGTTCCTCGAACAAGAGCGAGATCGAGTACTTACCAAAAAGATTCTCATTTTACAAAGGTGAGCGTTAGATTTGTCACTATTGAATTAGCTCGCTCTTATCTTTCTGTCGATATTTCAGATCTATTCGCGGATGGGTGTACAGGAGACGTTACCAGCGGCTCAAAATAGCCACGGTGATAATCCAGAAGTACTGGAAAGCCTACATACAAAGACAGCGCTACAAAAAGATGCGCATCGGTTACATGCGTCTCCAAGCGCTCATTCGCGCCAGAGTGCTGTCCCATCGTTTCAGACACCTCAGAGGACACGTTGTGGGTCTGCAAGCACACGCCAGAGGATACTTGGTGCGAAGAGAATACGGCTACAAAATGTGGGCCATCATTAAGATACAATCGCACGTGAGAAGGATGATCGCTCAAAGGAGATACAAGAAGTTCAAATTCGAACAGAAGCGGCACGTGGAGGCGCTGCGTCTGAAAAAGAAGGAAGAGAGGGAACTGAAGGATGCTGGAAATAAACGCGCCAAAGAAATCGCCGAACATAACTATAGGTACGTCATTATTACTTAACCTAGTATTTAACATAATGCTCCGATTGGCTTTTTTTATGTTTTTTCTCGATCAGAGAGCGGATATACCAGTTGGAAAAGAAAGAAATAGAGTTGGAAATCGAGGAGAGGAAATTGGTGGAAGAAAAGAAAAACAAAATCAACGAAGCAGCAAGGAAGGCGGACGAACCTGTCGACGATTCCAAATTGGTGGAAGCCATGTTCGACTTTCTGCCTGATAGTTCCAGTGAAGCACCGACACCTGGTGAGTTATATTTTCTAAATAACGAGTTAATTAATGACGAAAAATTGTTTGTTGCAGGCAGAGAAACGTCTGTATTTAATGATCTACCTTCGAGGCCGGCGGACAACGAAATCATCAGTCCCCTAGCGACCGCTTCGGACGATGAAGAAGATCTGAGCGAATTTAAGTTTCAAAAATTCGCGGCCACATACTTCCAAGGAAACGTGGGTCATCAGTATTCCAGGAAGCCTCTAAAACATCCTTTGCTGCCTCTACACACGCAAGGCGATCAGCTGGTGAGCAAAACCGTCTTCGAGGTTTATAATTTAACGTGATTCGATTAATTTTTTTTTACTCAGGCTGCGCAGGCTTTGTGGGTAACGATACTACGTTTCACCGGCGACCTGCCCGAGCCTCGCTACCACACCATGGACAGAGACACCACGTCCGTCATGTCTAAAGTTACAGCCACGCTGGGAAGAAACTTCATTCGCAGCAAAGAATTCCAAGAAGCCCAACTCATGGGATTGGATCCAGAGTCGTATCTCAAACAAAAGCCGAGATCGATTAGAAACAAATTGGTGTCGTTGACGTTGAAGAGGAAAAACAAATTGGGCGAGGACGTCAGGAGGAAGTTGCAGGACGAAGAATACACGGCCGATAGCTACCAATCGTGGCTGGAGACGAGGCCGACGAGCAATTTGGAGAAGTTGCATTTCATCATCGGTCACGGGATACTCAGAGCGGAACTCAGGTGAGTTTTTTTATTAGCAGTTACTTCCAATAGTGTAACCCATTGTTTCCTACTAATGCAAGTTTAAACTAAATTATATTAACTTATTAAATGTGTAAGAAAAAATAATAAAGAGCTAAACGTCTAAATACTGAAAAATAATCTTAAAATTTTCTTAACTAATAGTCGGAAATGGGAAAGAATCAAATACTTATAATTAATATTAATTAAACAAATAGAACTTAATGTATTTTAAAATTTTAATTTCAATGTTCAAACTATTTATTAACTAAGTAAGTTAAAGGAAAAAGATCAAAACATTATACTCAGGGTTCCGTAACTCCTTGATTTCTCGATTGGATTAAATTTGAGGGGATGTATAGATCAGTTCACGGATCTATGCAACCGTATTTTTTCTGAATATATCAAACCAACTAAAAAACTAAAATTACTAACCACGTAAGGGCGCCAAGTGATTTTATAAAGAAAGATCACTAAACATGAATTCACCCCAAACAAATCCAACCGTATTATTTTAATTTAGTACCACAAATCGAGCTAAATAATCGACGTATTTTGGCTTCAAGGCTGTACAAACTTTTTTCTTATCACTCAGAAACAATTATAAAACCTACAAGTGTACATACAGGTTTATTAAAATTAGTAGAAAAAATGTTTACAAGATTGCTGAAAGAAAACAAAAAATATAAAAAAAATAATATGAATTTAAAATTTCAACGTTAACAGTTAAACAGTAATATAAAAATGAAAAGATTCGCTTGGTATGTCTTCTGTAGAAGGAAATCCGATTTTTCCTACCATGGAAACGTCTACATCTTAGTTCCCAAGGAAAATCATCCAAACGTATCCAATTTTTCTCTTAAAAGAAGGAAACTAAGCATCCGACAGGAAAAAGACCAGCCGACAGGAAAAAGGTCGATAACTAAAATAAAATTGTAACTAAGAATGATTTTTGGCTAAGAAATAATATTTAACATTAACGACGAAGGTCCCCGGCATAAAATATTTTATTAAAATAAAATAAATCAACCAAATCGTTAATGCTAAATTACATTTGAAAGCAAGATCAAATGCAATATAAAAATTAAAATTATTTTGACCAATTATATTATACACTTAAGAACTTCAAATGAGTACATAGTGGAACTGCTGTTGGCCTATTTTACATTGTCTTACTAACTAATAAAATTCGATTAACAATTTATTTTAAATATTTCAATTTTATCTACATTAGCCGATAAAACGCTCGGTGGGACGGCTTAATACCAGGACCACCTTTGAAAAATTCTTAATAAAAGTAGGAGGAAAAATGTCCGTTACAATTGCCCCAAACGTGAGCATATTTTTATGGCTGAGCCTGACTCAAAGGCAGATCTTTAAGTCATCCGAGAAATAATCTTCCGTATCGAAGATAATAAAGACACATTGTACCAAATGTTAGCCTAATTTTCTTGTTAATGCAGCACCAAACAATTATACAATTATTTACTTGCGATGTTTTGAAGTACTTATTAATAGTCGTTAGCTTATGCAATAATTGTTGTCAATTAGGTACTTTAAAAATGAAGCAGTCGTCATTTTGTATTAGGTAATGAAATAAGCGATGGGCAATTTAATAATAATAATCTTTAATTTCAGAGATGAAATTTATTGCCAAATATGCAAGCAACTAACTAACAATCCGTCCAAATCTTCCCATGCTCGAGGTTGGATTCTTCTTTCGCTTTGTGTCGGTTGTTTCGCGCCATCCGAAAAATTCGTCAGTTATTTGAGAGCTTTCATAAGAGAAGGTAAACGAAATTTATAAATATTTAAAAAAAATTATCGTGGATGTTTCGATTGTGATGCATTTGATGTTGTAGGTCCCCCAGGTTACGCACCGTACTGCGAAGACCGTCTAAAGCGCACCTTCAACAACGGTACCAGGAATCAACCGCCCAGCTGGTTGGAATTGCAAGCGACAAAATCGAAAAAACCGATCATGTTACCTATCACTTTTATGGATGGTAACACCAAAACTTTACTGGCCGATTCGGCGACGACTGCCCGAGAATTATGCAACCAACTCTCAGATAAGATCGGGCTGAAGGATCAATTTGGATTTTCTTTGTACATCGCTTTGTTTGATAAAGTTTCCTCGCTCGGTAGCGGAGGAGACCACGTCATGGATGCCATATCGCAGGTAGGGAATTTATTTTCTAGTTCTATGGTCTGGTACAACTCGCGACGGCATTCTTTGTAGCGAATTTTGTATAGTTTTATATAGTTAAATTTTATTTTAAATGAAAAAATATAAACAACAAACGAACATCGCAAATGGATTGATAAAAGCCGTCCAAAAAATCTATGAAAAGAACGAAACAAAAATTAAAATAGGACGAAATATCTCCAATGGGTTCACTGTTACAAAAGGTTTGAAACAGGGATGCTGTCTTTCGCCGACACTTTTTAAAATTTATTTAGAACAGGCCCTCAAAGATGGGAAACGGAAATGCAATGGTATGGGAATACCTCTCGATAATAATAATACTCTATACACCCTTTGTTTCGCCGACGACCAAATCGTAATAGCACAGGATCGTGATGATTTAAGCTATATGACTCGAAAACTGATAGAAGAGTACAAGAAATGGGGCCCCGAAGTCAACATAAAAAAATAGAGTGCATGTGCATTGGTGGTATAGCACAAGACATTGACTTGGATGATGGAACGAAGATTAAACACTGCGAGGAATATAAATACTTGGGAATAAAGATAACACACAATGGGCTACTCGACACAGCAATCAAAGAACGAAACACACAAGACAGAAAAGTTATCTCTATGTTGAACGAAATCTTATGGGATCAAACTATATCGAAAGCTAATAAACAAAGAATATATATTATACCATCCTTAAAAGCATTATAACCTACGGTAGTAAAATATGGCAAATAAAACAGTTTACAGAAAAAATGCTAATAACAACTGAGATAGACTTCTGGAGAAGATCTGCGGGTAAATCAAGAAGAGACAGGATACACAACGACAGAATAAGAGATAAGTCAGACGATAGGTTACCAAAACAAATTTTCACATGGACACCTCAAGGGAACAGAGGAAGAGGAAGACCAAGAAGAAACTGGAGAGAGGGCATTGACAAAGAGATGAAAGAAAGAGACTTGCCGGAGAACTTATGGCAATACATACATACTCACAAACTTTCGCGTTTATAATAGTAGCAGATTCACACAATATCTTTATAAATTATAGCCTATGTGTTATTCTGATGTATAAGCTAAATTATTGTAAAGTTTCATTAAAATCCATTCAGTAGTTTTTGCGTGAAAGAGTAACAAACATCCATACATACCTACATACATACTCACAAACTTTCGCGTTTATAATAGTAGCAGATTCACACAATATCTTTATAAATTATAGCCTATGTGTTATTCTGATGTATAAGCTAAATTATTGTAAAGTTTCATTAAAATCCATTCAGTAGTTTTTGCGTGAAAGAGTAACAAACATCCATACATACCTACATACATACTCACAAACTTTCGCGTTTATAATAGTAGCAGATTCACACAATATCTTTATAAATTATAGCCTATGTGTTATTCTGATGTATAAGCTAAATTATTGTAAAGTTTCATTAAAATCCATTCAGTAGTTTTTGCGTGAAAGAGTAACAAACATCCATACATACCTACATACATACTCACAAACTTTCGCGTTTATAATAGTAGCAGATTCACACAATATCTTTATAAATTATAGCCTATGTGTTATTCTGATGTATAAGCTAAATTATTGTAAAGTTTCATTAAAATCCATTCAGTAGTTTTTGCGTGAAAGAGTAACAAACATCCATACATACATACATACATACTCACTAACTTTCGCGTTTATATCTAATAGTAATAGGATTTTGCTTCGTATGTACCACTTTAAATGTGTACATAGATATCCTGTATATCAAAAAAATTATTATTTATTTAATGAATTTTAGAGTGTTTTTTTTTTAAATTTTAAATTTTTAAATATTTTACATTTTGTTTTCCACGTGAAATTATTTTGATTAATCACTCAATCTTCCCATTAACTAAAAATGTATTACATTATATTATAACAACCCCTACCCCTTAAAAATCTTAGAAATAATTCTGGTTTGTTATTTTAATAAATCAAAGTTCTCACGACCCCACCGACATTTTAATCAAATTTTAGAAAATAATTTATTTTAAAATTATTTTCACCCACTAAATTTTAGAGAATTATGCCACGTTGTAACCTCGATTAAATATAAGAAATTTAATTTTTTTTTGTAATTATTGGTATAAGGTTACAAATAATGACTATTGCTAAATTTTTAATTAAAAAAAATATTATTTCTTCGTCATCGATAATTATTTTAATGCTTTGTAAATTTTTTTTTGGTAATTATGTACTTAATGACCCCCATCTCGCAGGAGGTTGGGATTGCGGGTGGTGATAGAAGACCCTTAAAAAAATAATGAAGGTTTACAATTTTAATTTTATTATATTTATCAACTAATAACAACATAATTATTTAATAGTTACAAACAATTATACACTAGCTAGAAAACAGTTAAACAGGTTCAGATTAGGTCTAAAACAATCACAATGTATCGATAAAAAAATAATATTACTCAACATTAATACATTTTATAATTTGCAGACATTTTTATTAATTTACTTACATAAAGTAACTTAACATACTATTATTTCGATTAATGTTGGGTTTACAAAAAAAAAATGCTGAATAAAAGTTTTTTCAAATAATTCAGGCCATATGCACAAGTCGATTAGAAGTATACAGGGTGCACCGTTACTCCAAAATAATATATATTTTCAGTATTTAATAATCTTTTAACAAATACAACCGTCTAGACCGCATAACTCTACCTTTAATAGTTCCAAAGTTACATTGGTTTAAAACTAAAGTTTAAAAAAAATTGTTTATGTCAAAAATGTATTAAGTTTTCCTACCATTAATTGTTTTTAAATGTCATGAATTATTTCTTATTGTCGGTAGTGAAAGGTGTTTATTGCAATTAGTTACTTTTAAAATTTAAGTATGTTTACCGAACAGGAAAGAATAATGATAAGAGGTTAGGGTGATCGTAAAAGAACTTATGATGAGGTAGCTTACTTATTTAATGATACGTATCCAAATAGCAACCACATTACCAAAACTGCAGTTCGGAGGATAATGAAATAGTCTTTTCCGATGAAGCCACGTTTATGTTAAATGGTACAGTTAATCGCCACAACTGTAGATATTGGAGTTATACTAATCCTAGATGGGAATATAGAACGCAAATGCCTTTAAAAGTTAATGTTTGGGCAGATATTATCGGCACCATTGTTATTGGACCATTCTTTGTAGAAAGCAATTAGAACGGACCAAAGTATTTAGATTTGTTAAGAAATGAAATAGTTCCTGCAATAAGAAATGTAGTTGGTAACAATTTTAATGACATTTTGTTTTAGCAGCATCGTGCATCTCTACACTTTAGTGTTGCTGTTCGATATTACTTAAATGAAGTTTAAAAAAAACTTTAACTTGAGTGGTCTCTTAGTCTCACTTCATGTGTTTTCCTCTTTGATTTGCCTCTTCCTTGTGGGTTTGATCCATAGTCTCACTCCATGCGTTTTCCTCTTTGATTTGCCATTTCCTTGTGGGTTTGATCCATAGTCTCACTCCATGCGTTTTCCTCTTTGATTTGCCTCTTCCTTGTGGGTTTGATCCATAGTCTCACTCCATGCGTTTTCCTCTTTGATTTGCCTCTTCCTTGTGGGTTTGATCCATAGTCTCACTCCATGCGTTTTCCTCTTTGATTTGCCTCTTCCTTGTGGGTTTGATCCAGAGTCTCACTCCATGTGTTTTCCTCTTTGATTTGCCTCTTCCTTGTGGGTTTGATCCATAGTCTCACTCCATGCGTTTTCCTCTTTGATTTGCCTCTTCCTTGTGGGTTTGATCCAGAGTCTCACTCCATGTGTTTTTCTCTTTGATTTGCCTCTTCCTTGTGGGTTTGATCCATAGTCTCACTCCATGCGTTTTCCTCTTTGATTTGCCTCTTCCTTGTGGGTTTGATCCATAGTCTCACTCCATGCGTTTTCCTCTTTGATTTGCCTCTCCCTTGTGGGTTTGATCCAGAGTCTCACTCCATGTGTTTTCCTCTTTGATTTGCCTCTTCCTTGTGGGTTTGATCCATAGTCTCACTCCATGTGTTTTCCTCTTTGATTTGCCTCTTCCTTGTGGGTTTGATCCATAGTCTCACTCCATGCGTTTTCCTCTTTGATTTGCCTCTTCCTTGTGGGTTTGATCCATAGTCTCACTCCATGCGTTTTCCTCTTTGATTTGCCTCTTCCTTGTGGGTTTGATCCAGAGTCTCACTCCATGTGTTTTCCTCTTTGATTTGCCTCTTCCTTGTGGGTTTGATCCATAGTCTCACTCCATGCGTTTTCCTCTTTGATTTGCCTCTTCCTTGTGGGTTTGATCCAGAGTCTCACTCCATGTGTTTTCCTCTTTGATTTGCCTCTTCCTTGTGGGTTTGATCCATAGTCTCACTCCATGCGTTTTCCTCTTTGATTTGCCTCTTCCTTGTGGGTTTGATCCATAGTCTCACTCCATGCGTTTTCCTCTTTGATTTGCCTCTTCCTTGTGGGTTTGATCCAGAGTCTCACTCCATGTGTTTTCCTCTTTGATTTGCCTCTCCCTTGTGGGTTTGATCCAGAGTCTCACTCCATGTGTTTTCCTCTTTGATTTGCCTCTTCCTTGTGGGTTTGATCCAGAGTCTCACTCCATGTGTTTTTCTCTTTGATTTGCCTCTTCCTTGTGGTTTTGATCCAGAGTCTCACCCCATGCGTTTTCCTCTTTGATTTGCCTCTTCCTTGTGGGCTTGATCCAGAGTCTCACTCCATGTGTTTTCCTCTTTGATTTGCCTCTTCCTTGTGGGTTTGATCCATAGTCTCACTCCATGCGTTTTCCTCTTTGATTTGCCTCTTCCTTGTGGGTTTGATCCAGAGTCTCACTCCATGTGTTTTCCTCTTTGATTTGCCTCTTCCTTGTGGGTTTGATCCATAGTCTCACTCCATGCGTTTTCCTCTTTGATTTGCCTCTTCCTTGTGGGTTTGATCCATAGTCTCACTCCATGCGTTTTCCTCTTTGATTTGCCTCTCCATTGTGGGTTTGATCCAGAGTCTCACTCCATGTGTTTTCCTCTTTGATTTGCCTCTTCCTTGTGGGTTTGATCCATAGTCTCACTCCATGTGTTTTCCTCTTTGATTTGCCTCTTCCTTGTGGGTTTGATCCATAGTCTCACTCCATGCGTTTTCCTCTTTGATTTGCCTCTTCCTTGTGGGTTTGATTCATAGTCTCACTCCATGCGTTTTCCTCTTTGATTTGCCTCTTCCTTGTGGGTTTGATCCAGAGTCTCACTCCATGTGTTTTCCTCTTTGATTTGCCTCTCCCTTGTGGGTTTGATCCAGAGTCTCACTCCATGTGTTTTCCTCTTTGATTTGCCTCTTCCTTGTGGGTTTGATCCAGAGTCTCACTCCATGTGTTTTCCTCTTTGATTTGCCTCTTCCTTGTGGTTTTGATCCAGAGTCTCACTCCATGCGTTTTCCTCTTTGATTTGCCTCTTCCTTGTGGGCTTGATCCAGAGTCTCACTCCATGTGTTTTCCTCTTTGATTTGCCTCTTCCTTGTGGGTTTGATCCATAGTCTCACTCCATGCGTTTTCCTCTTTGATTTGCCTCTTCCTTGTGGGTTTGATCCAGAGCTTGTCTTCATTCCTTCTCAGGTTCCTTTGCCCTATCCTCATTATTCGTTGTATCAGTTGTTTTGGGTAAACTAGTTTAACTGGTGCATTATTGTCTTGGTTGCAGTGCGAACAGTACGCCAAAGAGCAAGGGGCTCAAGAACGTAATGCACCGTGGCGGTTATTCTTTCGCAAGGAAATCTTCGCTCCGTGGCACGAACCCACCGAAGACCAGGTGGCCACCAACCTGATCTACCAGCAAGTGGTGCGCGGAGTGAAATTCGGAGAATACAGATGCGACAAAGAGGAAGACCTGGCCATGATCGCCGCCCAACAATACTACATCGAATACAGCAGCGATATGAACGTGGAAAGACTACTAACGTTGCTGCCCAATTATATTCCCGATTACTGTTTGACCGGCGTGGAGAAGGCTGTCGACAGATGGGCGGCTTTGGTCGTGCAAGCTTACAAGAAGAGTTATTACGTTAAAGAAAAAGTAAGATGGCTTTTTTTTTCGTATGCGTATTCGAAAAAGAAATTGTTTTTTTTTTTATTTTCAAGGTACCGTCGTTGAAAGTGAAAGAAGACGTGGTCAGCTACGCGAAATTCAAATGGCCGTTGCTGTTTTCCAGATTCTACGAGGCGTACAGAAATTCGGGACCGAATCTTCCCAAGAACGACGTCATAATAGCAGTCAATTGGACGGGAGTGTACGTGGTCGACGATCAAGAACAAGTTTTGTTGGAACTCTCCTTTCCCGAAATAACGACGGTGTCGAGTCAAAAGACGAACAAAGTTTTCACGCAGACGTTCAGCTTGAATACTGTACGTGGGGAGGAGTTCACATTTCAAAGTCCCAACGCCGAAGATATCAGAGATTTGGTCGTCTACTTTTTGGAAGGTAATTGAAACGAGTTTTAAAAGTTGTCTAATTAATAGTTTGGTAAACCCATCTCTAGTCCCCGCACTTGGACGCAGCAATAACATAGCTGACTGAGTAAATATAGAACATATCCGTCTATAAAACAAAAAAATGTCCGTCTGTAAATGTTATCTAGTAGAATAATTTTTTGGAACGAATTTCCTTATCGAACGTTGCGTTAGTTGCTATCTCTTTTGCTCTGTATTTACTGTCTGCAGAGAGAGAGAGAGAGGGAGAGAAAGCTACATAGATAGAGGGAGAGACAGAAAGAGATAGATAGATAGAGAGAGAAAGAGAAATAAAGTATATTCCGACTGAACCAATAAAACGTCAGGTGGGGATAATTTATATCACGTGATTGGTTTGTACAATCTACTCGAAATTTGAAAAAAAAAATGAAATTATATTGTTTTGGTACTCTTATTGATCCTTTGTGTTTTACTCTTAAGCTTTTTTATTGTTAGTACTATTGTGCAAATGTTTACTTTGTTCCTGTTCTGTAATTGGAAATCTTTTTTTTTGTAGAACAGTGTAAATAAATAAATAAATAAATAAATAAATAACTCTACCTTTAATAGTTCCAAAGTTACAGTGATTTAAAACTAAAATTTAAAAAAAATTGTTTTTGTCAAAAAAGTATTGGGTTTTCGTACCATTAATTTTTTTTAAATGTATTATTTACAATCCGAATGATTATTTACAATCCGACAATGATTCCTATTATGATGACAATAAATCTGATGCTTGATAATACCGTAAGTACTACATGATTAAACATATTTATTAAATTTGTATTGATAAAATTTATTTTTGTTGCATTCCCTTTTAACGTAATTAAATATGTGCCTATTTCTAATAAAAAAACAGATCGAGAGCTACATCAAAGATTTCTTTTCACATCAAAGCAAAAATTAAAAATAAAACCACTCAACAATAAACAAGAAATTTTCGGGTTTAAAACTTGGGGGAATTTACTAATGTACCTCTCAACACAGTGCGCCCGTTAAGTCGATATCATGGTGACTAATCCGATACCGTCGTATATTGGTGAAATGAGCTAGAGTATTGTCTGTTTATGTCGCTAGAATGTTTGTAGGTCGGTTTTTTTACATTTTTCCTAAAATATTATGTATTGTTGGTTGCAGGTCTGAAAAAACGATCGAAATTTGTTATTGCTTTGCAAGATTACAAAGCGCCTGGAGAGGGTTCCAGCTTTTTGACGTTTTTAAAGGGAGATTTGATCATACTGGAAGAAGACAGTACGGGAGAGACGGTCCTCAATTCTGGATGGTGCGTCGGGAGGTGCGAAAGGACGCAAGAAAAGGGGGATTTCCCCGCCGAAACCGTCTACGTTTTGCCGTGCATGTCGAAACCTCCCGCAGATATCTTGCAATTGTTTTCCGTCGAAGGTAAGAAAAATAATCGATTAAACACACCAAAATGGCGTTTTGATACATTTCTTTATTTCATACCCGTCTGATAATGGATTTCTAGCAGTCGAAACTGGTCGCCTTTACTATTATTATCTTTTATGTACAGCATGTTATCGCTATGAATGTAAAGACGTCACCAATTTACTAATAGCAGCGTTTCGCAGTTTTTGGGATTTAAAAAAAAGGAATTTAAGTAAACATAAAGCATGGTCTACGGACCACCCCAACAAAAGCCCTTGAAACGATTCTACATCTACTACCAGTAGATCTGTTTGGGAAAGAATGCGCAGCTAGTGCGGCTCTCAGACTCAATGCTGTGACCCCATGGACCGAAACGCACTATGGTCACTCTAGAATCCTAAGAGAATACGACCTGTGCACAAAAAACACTTATTACACTAAACCTACCCCTATGTTCGAAGGCGACCTATCCCTGGAAATCCCATCCAGAGAAGATTGGGCCGAGAATCTAGTTAAACCTCAGGACGCGGTATTTCATACGGACGGCTCTAAACTAGAGGGGTGTCTTCTCAAAAGACCCCTCACTTAGCCTGTCGTTTCGTTTGCCTGAACTGAAGTCACTGAACTCAGTCTACTTGACCTCTAGGGCAGCGGTGCAATGCCGTACCGCCCTGAATGAGCTCGCAACTAAGTTTAAAGTTCACATTGTCTGAGCACCCGGACACAGGGACATACCAGTCAACTGTAAGGCGGACGAGCTAGCAAGAGAGTGCACCACCCTCCCAGCTGTATCTGTCTCATCTCAGCAAGGAGTACCGATTGCAAATTGCCAGTTCCTTCTGCACAGCAAAGTTGTTCGAAAAGCCAACTTGAGGTGGAAAAATGAAGCCTCATGCACGAATTATCGAAACAGATTTGGCCTAAACTAGATCTACGTCGAGCTAATTATGTTTTAAATCTATCCAGGGAGTCCATTAAAAATGCGATCGTGGCCATAACAGGGGACATTGGGCAGGTGGATCCTATGCACGGCGCATGGGAATCGCTACGACACGACTTCTATAGAAGCTGTCACAATGAGAAAGAGGAGAAAAAAATGGTACATCTTCTTTGCCACTGCCCTGTCCTAGGCAGAAAACGGCTTTCTATACTAGGGCTAAAGCCTTTGACCGCGTTTGGCACCAGGCATTGTTAAGTAAATTATCTGCTTACGGTCTCCCAACCAAACTGCGCCAATGGCTCTTGAGCTTCATGCAAGATCGCTCCTTACATGTGGCAGTTGACGGTATTTCTTCTGATGTGTTTAAAACTAATGCCGGGGTCCCCCAGGGTTCCATCCTGTCCCCCACCTTATTTCTTTTACACATCAACGACCTCTTGAAAACCACCACGAACCCCATTTACAGTTTCGCAGACGATAGCACACTTGTCTCAACTTTCACATCCTATCGATCACTTTCGTGAATGATACAAATAGACTTAGACAGGAACAGGTTGATTCCATCAATAGAGATCTTGAAGCAATCGTCGAGTGAGGAACCAACAATCTTGTTCAGTTCAACGCCCAAAAAACACAAAGTGCCACGTTTTCCAAGAAAGTTAATTCCTCAAATCATCCCATCACAATGTCCGGAAATACCCTTGAACCAAGTCCCTCCATCTCGATTTTGGGAGTCACGGTGTCCAATAATATGTCTTGGCATGACCATGTTGCTAACATCGCAAAGTCGGCAAGCCAGAGGCTAGGTTTTCTGTGGAAAGCTAGAAAGTTTTTTACTCCTGATCAACTGTTGACGACGTACAAGGCTCAAATCCGACCTCTACTGGAGTATTGCTCGCACATTTGCGGTTCAGCACCAAGGCATTCTCTTCGTCTTCTAGATTCCATTCAGAAAAGAGCCATTCATTTGATAAACAGCTCAACTCTCACAGATACCCTTCACCCTCTAGAACATAGAAGAAGAGTTGCAGACCAGTCATTGCTCTACAGATATTTCCATGGCAGATGCTCCATGGACCTGAACTTAAAGCATAAAAAATCCGCAAAATGGATGCTACATCTTAATGCAAATTACCACGTTTTGAGTTTTTCGACGACCCCATTTTTACGTAGTATTTCTTTGCTTACAAATCTTATTGTCACACACACCGTGCATATCGAGAAATTCTTCGTTTGCTTTGCAGAATTATAAATAAATGAAATCGAAGAAACATTAGTATTCGACTCGAACCCTCCGTTAAAAAAACCATTTTAGGTGTGACCTCTGATTCTGCTAAAAGTAGATCGTTTTGTTGGTGCGATTAAAGAACTTGAGAATGTTCAATGGGGCTAGAGGGTAAACAATCAAAAAATTATCTTTTTTATTAAAATTTGCTACGAGAACGAGCAGCTCAATCTTGAGGGGAAGGTAATAGAGCGTGTCAATCAATAGGTAATAAAGCGTGTCAGCCAGTTTAAATATTTCAGATATTTGAGAATAGAGCGTGTCAGCCAGTTTAAATATCTCAGATATTTGAGTTGATTTTTTGTGTTAAACTATTGGATTGAAGCAGGATTTAAGGTTTGTTATCGACGTTTTAGTTTTATTGTCGCTGAATTCTTGTTAAATGCCAGTAAAGACCAGGGGTGTGTCCAGGTATCAATTTTGGTTTGTTTTCGTTTCAGTCCTGTTGTCCCTATAATTCCTGTTGCAATGCCTATGAAAATCGAAAAGTCAATTTCGGACATATTGTATTATGTACTATGTCACTATGAACAAACACAAATAAAATGATAGATCATTGGACAACAATATCAAACTTACCACTAAAAAAATCATCTTTTACAAAGTGCTTTCTGCAAACAAACATTAACTTTGAGATTGGTTTTCCTATCTTTAAGATCATCTTCAATTTCTGAGCTGCCTTAGGATTTGAAGGAAATTTATGCAAAGTATATATAAAAAGAAGTTTTTTTTATTGGAACTGTGATCCAGAATATAAAATAAATAAAGTAAAAAACTGTCTACACAGTGAACCAGCAAAACCTATGGTGATATGAAAACCCCTATGGTTGAGCGAACTAGAAAAACACCCTCTCTCCATCAGTTACAATATAACATTTTTTAAAATCTGTTTGTAGGGTACCTACAAACAAACATTTTTCAAGAAACACCAAAATCGGCAACTTGCTATTTTTAAAATTATATTTTTCAAAAAAACATACTGTTAAAGATTATGAAAAAATTCATGGAGAATCTATCGTCTTTATATTCGATTTGTTCATCTAGGCCTTTGGTGACGACTATCAATGCATGGATTGCCTCTTGGTTTTTGGATAATACTGGAATATCCAAATGATTACGTTTTTCAGTAAATCCAAATGAGTTTTTAGCTTTACAAGAATAATATTCGACCAAACTCTTGACTGGTTTATTTTAGATCTTAAAAAGGATTTTAAAAATGAGACACATCTTGTTCGAAGGCTGACTCTTCATAGAATAATACCGTAAGTGACAGTTCAATTGTCTTTAAGGCATCGTGTCTTAGAGCTTTACCGTCACACCTCGTATATTCAATTATCTTTGCGATGCAACAAACAATAAAATAATAGAAATAGAGAGCGAAAAATACGACCCAAGTTGTAAATATCGGAATGTAAATGTGAAGGTCGCGTTTCTTGTAAAGGTTGCAGGTCGATACAATACAGAGTGTACAGTATAATAATTTACGTGAAACAACAATGTTTTTTTTTAAATAATCTATCACAGATATTTCTGCAAGAAAAAGGATCGGTGTGTCAGTTTTTTTAAATCAAATGGAAAACGAAGCAAATTCAGGGTGGGGATTGCTTTCATTGACTCACGCTGTATAATATTTCATTGTCTGTGAGGATTCTGTACTGTTCAAAGAGCAGCTGACAGCTGGTAGGCGCTGGGCCAACCGGCAGTATTGTTTATAGCACTAGGTCACGAAATAACTACCGCAGATACTGAACAGGGCACCCAGGTATGAGATATATTGAGGCCATCCAGGAAAACGACAGAAAGATTGTATTTTTCATTATTCCACTAGTGGATAAATGAATGGGGCACTGCATAGCTTTATGAACAGCCAGAAAGTGTCAAAAAAGGCACGTCTGGCTGTGCATAGAGGTGTGTTTGGCAGAAAAAGCATGAAAATAGGATTAATGCTGCGGAGATGAGTAGTCTGAGAAGTATAGCCGGATTGACTTGGTTGGATAAAGTAAAGAATAGTGAGAAAAGAGAACGCTGTGGTGTAAAAGATGTGGTTACAAAGATAGATAAAGGAATGCTTCGATGTTTTGGTCACGTAGAAAGGAGGGATGAAGGAAGATTGACGAAACAAAATTGTAAGGCGAGTTTGAATGGACGGAAGTCGGTAGAGGTCGACCTCGGAGAACATCGATCTCGATCAGATCAACATCGTTTTGAAGAATGTCCAGGTCAAGAGTACCAACAACCTACGAGCATGTATGAGAGCACTGATGAAAGTAGAGGAAGCAAAAGATGTGTGTAACCGTAGCGGAAGTGGTCTCTGCCTACCCCTACGGAAAAAAGGCGTGACTATATGTATGTATCGATTATTAAGTTATACTTTATACGATATAACTAAGTAACAATTATATTCATTTCCCTATGGTATATTGATATATATTTTTATTAGCTATATACATAGTATCTGTATTTAATTCACTTTATTATCTGCATCATTATCACTCACTTCAACAATATTCAAAGCTATTTGTACTGTCAATCATTTGATTATATTCTAAAAACAATACAGTGTTATGATAACTAAAATAAGAAACAAAAATTTACTTATACAATTTTTCACAGATCACTCGCGAAAAACTTCCTCAATGAAAGATAGGTTAGCTTGACGTGATTTAAAAATGTATACACTTTTTCGCGAACAGTATTGACACTGTCTTTTTGACAGATCAAATTCCGAAAATATACAAATACAATAACAATAAATATTCCTTATTCCAATCTACAGAATAGTACGATGTAACTTATTTATTTTATTTTAATATTAATTGACCACTGCTGACAGCAGCTGTCACTTTTTACATCGAAAATACCCATTCAGCCAGCCAAAAGACGTTTTCGCTTCAAAAATAATAATAATTAATAAAGGGCGTCCCAAACTATCAATGAACTAAACAAAATGTTTTCGATGAAAATCCGATTCATTATAAGTGTACAATTAGAAGAGTCAGAAAAGTGCGTTTGTAATTTTTTTGGGACACTGTGTGTATGTGCACGTTTTCTGCATTCGAGATGACTATCGATAACCACTACTACTATCACTACTAACTGCCTACCTCGAGAACTGATGGATTAGAAATAAAGGATTAGAAATAAATTTATCATGAATTCTTCGAGTGAAAGTAAGTTAGTTATATCGGAGGTATCGGTCTACTTTTTGGAGATTTTTATTTATTTTCTTGTTAGATAAATTACGAAATTGATTGTTAGCGCGTCTGCATGTTACGTACACCATTTCTTTCGCTCGTTTGTGCGTCGATTAAATTTGATCTAATCAAACATTTCGGTGTTCATATTATTCAGTGAATCAATGAAAAATGATTTTGGGATATTTGAGTGAGTAAGAAAATGTTATTTTTGTTTAGAACGTTAGTTATATTTACAATACGAGTGATTTTTTAACATTCAGTTTTCCCAAGTTTATTAAAAAGTAAAACATTTAATTCGGGAACCAGGGAATAACTTTGCCGCTACACAAAAACCTCTTCGAACTCTCCTTCCCTCTAAAATCAACCAAAAATAGGAAAGTGAGCGGTAAAAAAAAGAAAATCTCTGTATTTTAAAGCAAACTATTAAAATTAAAATCGTAAACATTTGTAAAGGAAAAATTTAATTTTACTTATACGGTGAATCGTTTCTGTCAATATTCAACGCCAACCTATAGGTAGCTTCAGTTCCTGATTGCAATATAATTAATGAAGATGGAACACTAACAACGACTGCCCAGGAAAAAGCCAATATCTTTGCGCACCTATTTGCTGGAAATTCCACTCTGGATTCTTCGGGAAAACAACCCTCGAACATTACACCTATTGACAGTCACATGCCCGAGATCACCTTTCGCCAACGTACTATCAGAAAGATTTTGCTGGGTCTCAACACCAACAAAGCCTGTGGATCTGACGGAATCCCGCCGATTGTTCTCAAGAAATGTGCCCCCGAACTAACACCTGTTCTTTGCAAGTTGTTCAACCACTCTTACAATTTGGGAGTATTTCCGTCCAATTGGAAAATTGCAAGAGTACAGCCAGTCCCTAAAAAATGCAAAAAGACCCTACCTAGCAACTACAGACCTATCGCACTGCTATCTATTATTTCAAAGGTCATGGAAAAAGCCATCAACATCGAGCTCATGAAATATCTGGAAGACTCAGGAATTATCAATGATAGGCAATATGGCTTCCGCCATCAGAGATTAACTGGTGACCTGCTCGCATACGTCTCACATATATGGCAGCTATCTATTGAAAAGTATGGAGAAACTTTAGCTGTGGCATTAGATATCTCCAAGGCGTTCGATCGAGTTTGGCACCAGGGACTCCTCGCCAAGCTTCCATCTTATGGCTTGCCCCCTCAGCTGTGTTCTCTGCTTGCTAGTTTTCTCTCAAACAGGTCTCTCCATGTAGTGGTCGATGGAGTTTCATCTGACACTCTACTCATAAATGCTGGTGTTCCGCAAGGATCCATTCTAGCACCAACACTATTTTTACTTCACATCAACGACCTATTGAAAGCAACTTCATGTCCCGTACACAGCTTTGCCGATTGATAGTACCCTCCATACCGCTTTCTCTTCCAGGGCCCCTATATCAGCCCGTGAAACCAGAAATGGACGAGGAAGAAATGTTAACAATATAAATATGGACTTAGCAACAATTCTCGAATGGGGATCCAATAACTTGGTAAAATTCAATGCAAACAAAACACAAGCATGTCTTTTCTCTAGAAAAGCCGATCTTACTGTGCCTAACATAACTTTGTCAGGAGTAACCATACCACTGAAGTCATCCATATCGATGCTTGGTATTACTATCAGCAATAACCTTTCCTGAGAAAATCACGTGAGGTCCATTGCCAAAAGTGCATCCCAAAAACTTGGTTTTTTGTTTCGTGCCAAGAGCTATTTCACCTCCAGTCAGCTGCTTATGATCTATAAGGCACAGATCCGACCTGTACTGGAGTACTGTTCCCATATTTGGAGTGCAGCACCTAAACATATCCTGAAGCTACTGGATTCTGTCCAAAAAAGGGCAATTCGTCTCGTCGGTGATGCCTCGCTTACAAACTCGCTCACTTGTCTGGAACACCGTAGAAAAGTTGGCGATTTGTCTCTATTTTATAGATATTTTCATGGGCGATGCTCTTCTGAAATATCAACAATCGTTCCTCCATTGGCAGTCTCTTCGAGATTAACCCGTCAAGTTCAGTCTTCACACCCCTTCGTGGTCACTTTGGAGACCTGCAGAACATCACTTTCCAAAGACTCATTCATCCAACGAATTGCGAGGCTTTGGAACTCATTGCCTAGGGAGGTATTCCCCGAGGCATACAACCTCCAGAAATTTAAGAAGAACACCAACTCCTACCTTCTTTCCCTTGGTTCCCGCGATGTTCTCTGAACATTACAGGATATCCCTTTTCGTGGGAACCAGAACATAAAAAAAATTAATTACAAGGCTGATCAGGACTTTTGTCGCCTTGTATCTGTTACAGATGATATCAACAAATGTCATTTAGTCACTATACGAGGATAGTTCACGAATTGTTACCCCTAACATAGAAGCAAACACATGAGAAGAATGAAACTAATTTATTTTTCGACATAGTCACCTGCAACGTTTATACACTTGATATATCGTCGGTGTTAAAGTGTTTTAAACCCTTTTGAAACAAATTCAGAATTTAAGTCTTCAGCCATTCATCTACTGACGACATCACAATAGATGGTAGTCGCTGTGGGCCACATCTGGAGAATAAGGGGGGCTGTTCAAAAATTTCAAATCCTGCATTGTGATTGGCAGCCATTGCAACACAACTTTTGTGGGCCGAAGCGTTGTCCTGGTTGAACTCCTATGCCGCCATTGCATGCTTTGTTTTTTAGATTCTGGATCAAAGTGATGAACCCATGTTTTCTTCGACCGTAAGAAATGTTCGCTTAAATTCATCGGGATTCCTGTTAATGATCTCCAAATTTGTCTCCGCTGCAACCTGGCGAACACGCTTCTGATCTACCGTCAGCATTCGTAGAACCCAACGTGCAGAGACTTTTTTTAGACCCAATTCCTGAGTAAAATTTTGTCAACGTTTCCAACAGAAAACCTACATGTCTCTGCTATAGCCTTGACTGTAATTCTTCTGTCATTTAATAACATGTCATTGACTAAATTTACATTTTCTTTGGTCACTACAGTTTTGGGGGTTTCTGCACCTGGTGCATGTTGACAGAACTCTCTTTCCAGTTTTAAATCTCTTGACTAGTTCTTGGTTACCTGATACGAAGGGGCAGAATCACCCAATACTTCTACCATGTCCTTATACATTTCTTGCGGTGATAACAACCCCTTTTTACAGAGATACTTTATCGCACCTCTTATCTCAATTTTGTCCATTTTTATAAAATCACGAACACCTCAATGGAAAAAAAATTAATATTTAACATGAAGGAACTGATGCGCTGATGATAATTGGCACACGCTAATGTCATACAAGTACCTTGGTACGCTGATCAATGCAAGATAGGACCAGGCCACCGAAATTCGATCAAGGATCGAAAGAGCTCGAGCATCGTTCAATAACATGAAAAGTATATTTACAAGCAAGGATGTATCCTTGCATCTAAAAATGAGGTTAGCAAAGTGCTATCTGTTCTTAATTCTGCTCTACGGAGCAGAAGCATGGACAACGACGGAAGCCATAATGACAAAATTAAACGCCTTTGAAATGTGGATATACCGCCGTATCCTCAGAATTTCGTGGACTGACCACTTATACAATTTACGCCAGTGGTTTGGACTTACATCAATAAAGTTATTTAGAAATGCCGTCAATAAAATTAAAATTGCCATGTTAATAGCCAACGTCCGTGACGGATAAGGCACGCTAAGAAGAAGAAGAATGTCATACAATAACCTTTTGCGTGATACTTTATTTGCATTTGTCATTCAACGCCGACTATGTTCGGAACAAAAATTCGTGAACTATCCTCGTATCTATAAAAGCAGCAAATTCAGCTGCAGATGAATTCGCCAGATGGTGTGAAAATAGTGGTTTAGTTATTAACATCAGTAAAACAGTCTTCATGGTTTTCCAACAAAAAAACATTTCTTATGACTACTGTCCCCTAATAAAAGTTAATCACAAATCCATAGAGCAAGTGAATCTGTTCAGGTATCTAGGCCTAACTATAGATCAGAAATTAACATGGGAGGTACACATAGAAAACCTTGTCTCAAAAATGAGCTGTCTGTGTTTTGTTATAAAGCAATTACGTGGAACAGTTTCACTACATGTTCTTAAGCTGACCTACTATGGACTTGTACAATCCATTCTATCCTATGGACTACCTTTCTGGGGAAACTCAGTTCATACAATAAAAGTTTTTAAACAACAAAAAAAAGTAATGAGATGTCTAGCTGGACTACATTATAAAGAATCATGTAAGAGTACATTCATTGAGTTAGCCATAATGACCTTACCCAGCCTGTACATCTACATAATCACCATGAATATTAAAAAAAATGAAACACACTATACCAAAAATAATTTGATTCACAACTACTATACCAGAAGAGGTAATGAACTACGGTTACCCTATTCCCGTCTGGCTCTGGGACAGGACTCTGCGAGTTATCAAGGTATCATCTGCTACAACCATGCACTCAAACTATTTGGATACACATGTAGCTTGAGAAGCTTCAAATCAGCTCTATATAATCACCTCATACAAAATGCTTTTTACTCTGTTGAGGAATTTCTACTATCCCAATAATTTCTTAATATACCCATTTCCTGGAGTATTTTATCTGATCAATTTTATATTTTTATCTATATTTGGTATTATCAATAATCAAATTTTAAATATGTTTTGAACTGTTTGTGTGTTCTGACTAGTCTGATAAAATTTTATAAATGTATGTACTACAGTTGTAGAATTTTCAATGATGAATAAATATTATTATTATTAATATTATTATTATTTAAAAGACACGATTTAGGTTTTCAAAACGACAATCGGTGCAAATATGAAAGATTGCTTTTATCGCGACTCCACCATCTCTTAAACTGTACTAAACCGAGCTCTGTTTACGTGATGTCTGATGTATTTACTAATTTTGTTGCGTGTTACAACAGGAGCAGAGCACGGCCGAAGACTGAGCCAGCAATATACGGTTAACGGTACAGAAGGCCGAGACCGACCTCACACTTTAGCCGAATACTCCATCGACCACTTCCGTCCACCGATCAAACGAACGATGTCGAAGGCTCTCACGCTTACCGCAAACCGTCGCGGTCCCGACGATCTGTGGAGGCATTCTCGCGATCCCGTCAAACAACCGCTGTTGAAGAAGTTGCTGCAAAAGGAAGAGCTAGCCGAAGAGGCGTGTTTTGCCTTCAGCGCCATCTTAAAGTACATGGGCGATTTGCCTTCGAAGAGGCCTCGATTGGGTAACGAATACACCGACCACATCTTCGATGGACCGCTCAAGCACGAGATACTCAGAGACGAAATCTACTGCCAAATCATGAAGCAGCTAACAGACAACAGGAACAGGTAAATGTTTACGAAAAAATTCACCGACAAATTAATTCGGTAATAACTTTCCAGATTATCCGAAGAAAGGGGCTGGGAACTAATGTGGCTGGCTACGGGTTTGTTCAGTTGCTCGCAAAGTCTTCTGAAGGAACTGACGCTCTTCCTTAGGAGCAGACGACACCCGATTTCGCTGGACTCCCTCCAGAGGTTGCAGAAGACGCTTAGAAACGGACAAAGAAAGTATCCACCACATCAGGTTGAAGTGGAAGCCATTCAGCACATGACGACGCAAATCTTTCACAAAGTCTACTTTCCTGACGACACCGACGAAGCCTTCGAAGTGGATTCGAGCACAAGAGCCAAGGATTTCTGTCACAATATCAGCCAGAGGCTAAATCTGAGATCGGGAGAAGGTTTCAGTCTGTTCGTTAAAATTGCTGACAAGGTAATCGAAGGAAAATACTACGTGCATTATTTTTTTCAACTTTTTATTTTTTTTAATATCTAGTAAATTTTCATAGAGTTTAAGAGTGTGGGTTGGTCATTTAAAATGAAAAATTCAGAAAGACATTGCGAAAGTAATG